>JADRCH010000153.1:7254276-7283961 GCA_019843965.1 Rhynchomys soricoides | reverse complement strand
AAGAAGAAGAAGAAGAAGAAGAAGAAGAAGAAGAAGAAGAAGAAGAAAATGTTAAGGCACCAAATAAACCCGCTGAATCAGTCTGGGAGTAGCCTGTATCTTAACAAAATTTCCAGGTAATTCTGACTCACCAGCCTAAATAAATGGTAAATCACACACAGAGATTCATGGATTAGTAGGGCTAAACATTACAAACATGTTCATTCTTTCAAATGTCCATTAGTAAGTAAATGAATAACAAAATGTAGCACATTCAGAAGCGTCCCATTGCCAGGATACACTGTTTTCTTGCTCCATCTGAGACACTGTTTATTTTAGTCCAAGGCCTTGGCCTGCACAACAAGCATTCTACCACTGAGCTATGCATCCAGCTCCAAAGAGTTTATTTTATAAAGTACTGCTTTAGGAAATAAAAGTGATATATTCCCAGAAAAAAAAAAAAAAAGGCTGAGAAGGTAAAGGCACTTGCCACCAAGGCTGGCAATGTGAGTGTCATCCCTGGGACACACATGGTAGAAACAAAAGAATCCGTTCCAGCAAGCTGTCTTCCATATGCATGCTATGGCTCAGTGTCACACACACACACACACACACACACACACGCACACGCACATGCACACGCACGCACACACGCACACACGCACACACACACACACCCTTACCCACTAAATAAAATAAAAATGTTTTTAAATGTATATTTTAAATTTTATTTACATTGATGTTCTGTCTTCATGTCTGTCTGTGTGAGGATACCAGATTCCCTGGAACTGGAAATACGGACAGTTGTGAACTGCCATGTGAGTGCTGGGATTTGAACCTGCGTCCTTTGGAAGAGCAGCATTGCTCTTAACCGCTGAGCAATCTCTCCAGCCCCTGTATTGTTGTTGTTGTTGTTGTTGTTACTACATTATTTGCATATATGGGTATTTTATCTGGTGTATGTCTGTGCACCACATGCATGCCTGGTGCCTGTGGAGACCAGAAGAGGGCATCAGATTCCCCTGGAACTGGAGTTACAATAAGTTATAAACCATCGTATCCATTCTGGGAATTGAACTCAGGTTCTTTGGAAGAGCAACCTTAACTTCTGAGTCATTTCTCCAGCTCCATAAAAATATGTCAAAGAAATGGGCTAACCAGGGACGTTGACACATGCTTTTAATCCCAGTACTCAGGAGGCAGAGGCATGCCAAGCTCTGTGAGTTCCAGGCCAATGAGGGCCAGTGAGACTCAAAAAATCTGTCCTTCTGTGCCTCCTTGCTCTGCTCATAGAAAGCCCATTTCCAGTGAATCTTAGAAATCTCAAGGAGGAATTGCTGAGGAGTTTATATCTATTTCTAACCCATGTTTCCCACAAGTACTTTTTGAACACACATTACATTACATACAAAACATGTTACATACAACACAAGATATTAGGTCCCAGCCTAATTATGACAAACCACCATAAGGAGCACCTTTGGGGATTTCGGAGGGATTGGATGTTTGTTTAGTTTGACACGGTGCTCCTCCAACTCGAAATCCCCCTGCCTCATATGCCACCGTGTCTGCCTTCTCACCCACAACTCCGTTCCTTGGCATGGATCCTTTGAGCTGTTTATTAATTAATCTCATTTTTGTTACAATCTTTCAAGGCACAATTGCCTTTGCACCTCTGAGGATGGTGAGCTGATGCTCTTTTCATTACAGCCAGTCCAACCCTAGTGATGCAGGGGATTAGGACTGGGGTGAGCATTTTCTGCTGGGTAATCATTTGTAACTCCTTCTCTGTTCACAGCTCAGCCTGGTTTTGTCTTCTTCTCTTTGTTGACTTAGAAGAGCTCACTCGTCATCCACATTGAAAATGGTTTTTTTGCTCCTTGGTTATTTGCTTTTAGATTTCACGCCTTGGGCTGAAGGTGCAGCTCAGCACACAGGGTTTTTGCCTAGCATACATGTAGCTCTGGGTTCAATCCCTGGCACCTCATAAACATGTAACTCCCAGTATTCAGGAGGTGGAAGCAAGAGAATCAGAGGCTCAAAGTCAAATTCCATAGTGAGTTCCAGGTTAGCCCAGGCTAGAAACCCTATCTCAAGGTAGAAGGGAGGTTGATAGAGAAGTGTGTAGGATATTACATTTAAAGCTAGCTGGGTTTTTTGTTTTGTTTTGTTTTAAACTCCCTCTTTTGTGTCTCTCCTGTTTTTCGTCATATTTCCAAAGAATCCTTTTCTTGGCTAATATTTTCTTCTAGTAATTCTATGGTTTTTCTTTCTGCATTTTATATCCTTCCTCCATCTGGAGTTTATTTCAGATGTGGGGAACTCCATTTAGTATGTTTCACAAACAGTTAGCCGCTTATCCGATCTGATTGAATCATTCATCCTTTCTCCTCTGAAGCAAAACGCCCTCCTCTCATATATTAAATTTGAAGCTCCATGTGGGTGTATGTCTGGATTGACTCTGTCCTTTGATGTGCCTGCATGTTCTTATGTTAGTGGCCAGCACTTTTATTATCTGAGCTTTGGAGAACGTCCTCATGAACCACTTGCCCCTAATGCTCCTTCAGTCCCAAGACTTTCTGCATGCTTATTCTCCAGACAACTTTATAATAGAGTTTGTCAAATTCAGCAGATCTTGTTTTCCACAGCTCCTAACAGATGTGATTTTCTGGTTTCTCAGACCACAGACAATTGAAACAAGCTGAGAAGAACTGAATGGGTTGGAGGAGGGATCTACTGGAGGCCCCAGAATGAAGGCTGTAGAACTAGCACCTACCAGGGTGATAGACGTGGCAATCAATGGGTGAGCTTTTAAAGGTAGACAGAAGGACAGTAGAAAGAAGAAACAGCACCTGGAAGGTTGAGGAAGGAAGACCACTAGCTGGAGGCCAGCCTGGGCTACACAGACAGTTGCAGGCCAGCCTGGGACCTTGTCTCCAAAGAACAAAACCAATCCCAACCCCAAGGGAAAAGGGCTGAAACCATGAAATGGGTGTTTGATGTGAAGGTTTGTGTTCACCGTTACCACCAGGAACTACGACCACAGCCAGGAGTCACGGACTCACATGTTCCGAAGCCTCTGATTAAGAAAGTCAGGAAGTATGTAGTAACTCTCTTTTTTAAGGTTTCAGATGTTAATGTCTGGAAACTAGTATGGAATGGTTCATTCTTGGCTGGTGATGTAATCGAGACAAGTAGCTAGTCGCTAGCTTCCTGAAAACCCACCTCCAAATTCCAAGGTGTTGCCAGCACTGGCATTTTGAATTCACTTCTGTCCATGGAAATAAGCTTGAGGGAAATGTTCCCAACCCCCGAGCCAATCAAAAAAGTGAAGAGAGAGAGAGATTGATTCACCGATGATCCCTGAAACGGAAGCTCAGAGAGGCCAAACAACTTACAATCAAGTATGAGATAAAGAGCCCTCAGCCACCTTTACCCCAGTATGCCACTGATTAACATCCTTTCAAAGTCGCCCCTTCTACCACCTTCAAGGGGGCCAAAGGCAGACAGTATTCAGAGAGCGTTATTCATCCCTTTGCAAGCCCCTCCACATGCCTTGCTAAGTGCCCACACTTAGGAAAGCCCTCACAAAAGTGGTCTGCAGAGGAAGGAAACAGGATGCCAACCTGGGCCATGTAGGGAAGGGACAACCTCTACAGTATTTACCTGTCAGCCTCTGAGATCAAGGATTAAGGAAGTGGGGAGGGTGCCCCTGGAGTACTGTATGTTACAGCCTCACAACCCTCCCAGAACAGACTCTATGTTCACCCTAACACACCCTTTCCTGAAGTGTGGGCAGAGCCCCGCCAGATCCTGGACACCCAGTGAACTAGGAACTGTGCAGGTGACAGAAAAAGGGAAGTGACTGGAGAAGGCGTTCCCTTGGGAGGTTCTATCCAGAGGAAAGAGGTCAAAACCCTCTAGTGTTTTGCCTTTCCGGGCCCTTACAGAGGGTTTCATGGGGCCTGCCTTAGGTGCAGGCTCCTGGAGGAAACATGCTAATCTCTTACGGCCAAAGACATCGGTTTCAGTCTTCTTTCAGCTCCCAGCCCAGTTCCTGGTTTATTACAGGGCAGTGACCCCATTGGGCGAGCCAACTGATGCATCGCAACACCCCTACTACAAGAAGAGCCTACTATGCGCCAGGAACAGTGCTATTGGGATGGGAGGTTTACAGGGCTTGGAAAGAGGTTGAGCTGATTGGAAAAGGAGCGCGGATGCCGAGGGACTCTCAGAGAGGGACTGGTGGCTACCGCTGAGCATCACCAGCCCCGCAGCCGCGCGCGGACAAACCGCGCGCTCCGGAGTTTGGCGCGCGCTCGCTCCGGGACGCGGCGCCGCGCACGCGCGCACTCCTCCGCTTCCCCGCCCGAGCGGCCCCGGGCTCCCGCGCGCGCGCACTCGAGGTCTCCCTTGTGCTGCTCCTCCATTCGCTACGTGCAGAATGGGCCGTCGGCAGCAGCTGCAGCGCGGGGTGGGAGGGGGAGGAGGGGAGGGGGAGGCGGCGCTCGGCCTGGGGGAGGGGCCGCGCCGCGCCGGCGGGGAAGGGGCTGGGAAGAGGGGCCAGGCCCCCGGAGCGGGCCGACCAGGGGGACAGTCCGGGTGGGCTCCGCGCTCCGCCCGGGCCCCCTCCCCCTCCAACTCCTTTCTGCAAGGCCATTTCGGCCATCCTCCTGCTCCCTTCCCGGGATTCCTGGCAGGAAGCGGATCCAGAGGTTGGTTGGGGTTTTTGTTTTATTTTAACTTCCTTGTGTTCCCCTCCCAGAACCCAGACCCCCAGACACAGGAAAGAATAGCCCCTGCTGTCCCCTCCCTCGCTTTCTGTCCCAATCACATTGTCAAGCTTTTGTGTGAATCGACCCAACTGTAACCCCTTACCCACTCGGCCTACCATGAGGCAGTTTCTGAAAGGTGCTGAGGCCACACTCTCTCCTACCTCCTACTCATCTGGAGGCAGAATGGACCCCAGGACATAGGTCCCAGCATGTCCACGTGGAAAAGGCCAGTATCACGTTCCCCCCCCCCCCAACCAAAGACAGAAAGATCTAGTGGAGCCTGCTGCTGCCCAGGACGAGGGAGTCGGCCAGAATTCAGTGGTGTTACAATTACCGGCCATTGTAGCAGGTGTGTACCTGTTTATAAAAGATTCCCCAGGAACTTAATAGTGATAGACCACCAGGGGCTGAATCCTATAACCCATGAGCTGTCTTGCCAGGATCCCAGATGTGGCCCAGATGTCCGCAGCAGTCCCTCCACAGGGTGGGACACCAGCTATTCTATGCAGCCCCTCCCAACCCTTCTTCCAAGGTCAGGGAAGGAAAGCTGGCCATCTCCAGCGCGTCTTCCCCATTCAAGATGCTAGGAGAGGCGATGATGGCTCCCTTCAAGGTCTTTTTCCTGCCCAAAGCCACGTGGGTTCATCCTGTGGTCTAACTTCTAACCCTCTGACAGGTTAAGTCTAGATCACCAGAAAGAAAGGCAAACTTCCTGGGGGGAGAGGGGGGAGGAGAAAGAGAGAGAGAAAGAGACTGGACTCACTAGCCCTACACAAGGAAGGATTCTCTGCCCACCTCTCTGGTGGCCTCAGTCCTTGGGCAGCGCCCTCTGCTGGCCAGTACAAAGTGCCGGAAAGAACAAAGTCCTAGAGATACACGTAGGGAAGGTCTGAGGAAGGGGACAAGGGACAGAGAAACAAGTGAAAAACTTTAAGCTCCCCTATCAACAGCCCGAGCATACATAAAAAAGCATCCCTAAAAATGAAGTTGTGACCGGCTTTACATGGGCCTAGAGGTAAAGCGAGCTGTCAACCAGATTTTTGACACCCCAGAAGTGGCACTTCCTGCCCTGAATAGCTCAGTTGCCCTCTGCCCCTGAAACCCTTGTTCCTGCCAGAGGGCCTTCCCTGCCACCTCCTACCAGGGCAACATGCTAGAGGAGCAGCTATGGCTAGTACCCTAGAACCTAGGAGCTTAAAGAGAGGGCACCTCAAGACAGAAGCATACACACAAGAGATCCAAGTCCAGATCCCTGCTATGGCAGGACTCAAGGTAGAATTAGGCCCTGAGTCACAGCCTGGCATGAGCTTGCCTGACCAAGACAGGCTAGCTTGTCCAGAGGTGAGACCTGGGTCACAACCCATCGCCCTACCTCCAAAGCCAGGTATCCCTCACGTCCCACACGTGGGGTCAGGGCGGGGCCTGGGAGGGACTGGGATGGTCCCACACGTGGGGTCAGGGCGGGGCCTGGGAGGGACTGGGCTGGGCTAGTGCTGAGGCCAGTGAGAGGTGGAGCACTTAGAGAGGAGGGAGCAAGGTTAGAAAGAAGAGGGACATTTGGAGTCTGCTGTCCCTGAGCCCTGGGTAAGGGAGGCCACAAGTGTCCCCAAGGACCGGTGGCTTCTGGGTTATCCTCTGACTTGCTTCTCTTACCTTCAGCGTCTGCATAGGCCCTTCACATAGCTGCCTTACCTCCAAAGACGACAGCTCTTGACCTTCACAGGCCCATTAGGGCCTGAAGCCCAGGCCAGACTTTCACTCTGCTGCCTAACAGAGCCAGGGAGCCAGGCTTGTCTGCACCACTCCCCATGAAGCACATGGCCCAGTGGGCTTCCTTTGTGGCCCCCTGCGTTACTTAACTGATTCACTGATCCACCTAAGTGACCGGGTCCCCTTTCAGACCCAGGCAGCCTAGGAAGACTCCTAGGGGCTGTGCTGAAGCCCAGGAGGAACAGAGATCTAGACACTTTAATTGGAGGTAATTAGTTAATCTACTCTGAAAGCAGAGGGGGAGGGAGGAAGTTTTGGGGAAAGAAGACTATACTGGCAATCTGGTGAGTCTTTTGGGACCATAACTCCCCTGCACATGCACCCACTTAAAAGGCCTTTCTTCCCAACCCCAAGGCAGATCCAGACCCAGAACCGACAGGGGCAGCTTTGTATACAACAAAGCAAGTGCCCTGGGTTTGGTGGGAATCACCTTTGAGAGCAAGCCAGGAGAAAACCAAAGGCGGCAGCTAGGGAGATGCAGGGACTCTAGGATGAAAACTGGTCCCTCTCTGCCACCTCTGTTTGCACCCTGCCCAAGGTCACGCACATACAGCCCTACAAGTTAGGAGCCAGTGCGCTCCCAGCCCAAAGGCTGGCTTCGCTATTTCGGCATCAAGAAGCCATTCCCATAACGGGAAAGGGGCGCCGGAGGACAGAGCCCTAACCGGTCCCAGGGGGTGTGTCCTCGGCCCCAACGCGACGCCGGCAGGCAGCGTGGCGGGGACTCTGACCGACAGCCTCCCGCGCGGTCCGGAGCAGCTGACCCGCTGGCGGGCGGCCAAGTTGCGGCAGGCCGGGAGGCAGCAACGTGCGGCGCGGCATGTCGCGGGCGCGGAGACAGGGAGCTGTGGGGGCGGACCGGCGCGCCGCCTTCCCCCTCCCGGCCCCGGCCCATTCATAAAACCCAAAGGCATTGCCCGGGCCTGGCAGTCTTGGACTCCTAATTGCAAACTCATTAAGGAGTTTGCATCTCATTTGCATGGAAATCATTTCCTGGGCCCTCAACAGAGAACTGTCCTCTCTATCCGTCAAGCATAGTTCGACTCATCTACAGAGTGGGACAGAAGGGGGCCTGTCTCTTGGCCAGTGCCCCCTCCCCATTCTACCCATTGGGAGTCCGGGAAAACGGGGTGGTTGGCAGAGCACCCACCAGCAAGGAACCCTGCCTGCGCCCCAGGTGAGCTGGCTCTGCCCCAGTGGGTCCAAGTGAGGGAGGTGCCCGCCAAGTCATTTGCCCCCCGGCCTGGCCGTGCCCAGGGAAGGGAGGAGGCGGTAGGCATTGGTCCGAAGCAGCTGGTTGTACCTGGCAAGAGTAGGCCTGGTGGGTGAGGCTGTTCGTGCCCAGCCTCACGTACCTCCCTGCTACAGGCCGTGCCCCCACCCCCACACCCCTTACCCCACAGAACAAGCGCTCAGTGACTCCAGACACAGACACCCAGTCACAGCGCACAAAGGCACCCACAACTGGGCCAGCCGTCATAGCCACCATCCTGGCAGCCACTGTAGATGGCAGACAGATCCTTCCCAAGCCATTTGTCCAGGGTTGGGGGAAAGAGTCTTGTCCTGAGGAAGTGAGCCCAAACAGGGGGTGCTCCCTTATGACCTGCACATGTGACCTCCCACCCCTTCTGTCCTTTTAGAAGTCTCTCGTGCTGGCTCTGCAGGAGGACCCGCCTTGCCCAGACAGTGGGAACTCAGTGACCTCATCATACTCAGGAGGAAAATAAACCGTCAAGGATAGTTAGTACTCCTAGACCGTATCAGAGCTGGTCTCTGTCCCGCTCCTTCATATGTGTAGTTGAGAGGAGGCTTCCCGCATGCTCCATGTGAGCATGTTTAAAATGAAATAGAACCGTCTAAAGTCCATGAAATCTGATTTCATCTAGGACATAGCGTCCCAGTTCTGTGTCACCTGCAGTAGCAGAGATGAGCTCACCCGTTCAGCATTTAGAATGTAAAATAAGAACTGGCTCTTGTCCAGGTCCCACCCCACCCCACAGCCCCCACTCCCCATCCCAAGACGCTGCCCAGCTCCCACTTCCCACCTGTGGCCTGAGGTGTCTCCCTCCCTTTGCTAGGACATAAATGGTGATCGAGGTGGCCATCCTGAGTGGGGCTTAATCCCCCCTTCCTCCCTCATCTGCAGCAATCAGAGAAATGTATACACAGTATAGGCCTGCTGGGAGAAAGCACCAGAACACCTATGCATTTTCTAACTTTGTATCTCGTCCTTTTGTTCAATTAACATGAGTATATTTCACCAGAAAGGGGGCAATGTAAAAATATGTAAAAATGCTTAAGTTTTGGGGCATGGTTGTGCACGTCTTTGATCGCAACACTCGAGAGGTAGAGGCAGTCAGATCTCTGAGTTTAACACCAGCCTGGTCTACAGAGTGAGTTCCAGGACTGCCAGGGCTACACAGAGAAACCCTGTCTCAAAAAACTAAGGAACAAAAACTTAAGTCCCAAGTGTGTATGAATAAAACTTTTTTTTTAATTTCTAGGACACAAAATAAAAAACACCTTGAGAAGCCGGGCAGTGCCTTTAATCCCAGCACTTGGTCTATAGAGTGAGTTCCAGGACAGCCAGGGCTACACAGAGAAACCCTGTCTCGAAAAACCAAAAAAAAAAAAAAAAAAAAAAACCTTGAGAAATCACTGGTCTTAATGTGAAGTGTTATGTGGGGGTGGCTGGTCCAGTCCATCTTAGTATCTGGCCTGGAAAGGAGTAGGTGTCAGGGACAGAGTGGAGAGGAAACAAATCCACCCATAGATACCTCACAGATGAAGAAACAGAAATAAGCCTAGGGTGGGAAATAACTCAGAGGAAGACATGGGCAGGGAATGTCCCCCACGTGCCCTGTGTCTACACCCTGCCTGTGCATGACGCCAGGCACCCCCAAACCCACTCCAGGAAGCATAACCTCCTTCCACCTGCTGGGTTCGTTATGGGTTCCCCAAGAGCATAGTCAACAAAAAGGGTATCACACCTACCACACCACTCCCAACCTTACAGGAAGCCTGCCTCAGTTTGACATCCTTGAAATCCCCGGAAATCCACCTGTTGTGGGGAAAGGAATCTGGCTTCAGAGAGGACCCCATCTTCCTTTAAGTGGGTAACAGTTCGAGCATCAGTTTTCTCATTGTAATGTAGAACTGGCTAGTCATGCCTATTGCACAGGGCTGCTGTGGATGCTGGCAAGTCTACTGTGTTTACAGGATCTGGCTTGCAGAGATTGGGGGGTAGGGGGGGTCATCCTGTAAGAGTCTTGCCTCTGTGTGCAGCAGGTGTCACATAAAGGAACTGTATACATCTGGAAACAGAGGAGGACTGGGATTGCAAACTGTTCAAAATCTGAAGTGAGCCTCTTACCCAGGTCATCCGGGTCCCGAGAAGGTGTGTTACTGCAGACCCCTTCCCGAAGCAACTACCTACCCAGCCCAGCCCAACTGCTCTAAGGCCGCCAACTCCCAAGAGGGAGAGCGCTTAGTTTGCAACCATGAGGCATAGCCTCACTTCAAGTATGAGCTGAGGCTGACACCTAGTGGCCATTTATGTAATTGCATGGCTCTTAGGTAAATCAGGTCAGCCTCTGCAGAGCCACCCCACTGCCTGGCTCCAAAACTCCAGCTCCTTTGGATAGGGGTATGACCTAGAAACTTCTGCACTACTGCCCACTGTTATAGCCCCCCACCCCAGACAGAGGCAGAACTATTTATCCCCCCCCACTTACCTCTCCCTCTCGTTGGTATCACAAAGGGAATGCAAGGCACAGAGAGGTAACCCCCTGTCATATAGCTCCTCCACACACAGATGAGATGATAGTCAACAAACAGAACATCAGACAAGAAGTTTCCAGGGGACAGAGGAGAGCAAAAGGAAATCTCTTCTAACCTGGCCCAGGCTTAGAAACTTCAAGTTCCAGCTCGTGGGGTGAGCTGCATCCAGGGCCCGCCAGTCACTGAGCCTCTGTCTCTTCAACTGTGCCACAGGACAATTCTCAAGTTGGCTGACTATGGCCATCCCCTGTGCAGGGTTTCTGGCCAGCCATGCTTGCCCAGCCCTGAGCAATAGGGAAACGAAAACCAACCAGGGTAGGGCTGAGGCAGGCTTGTCTTTCGGAGTCTTGCTCAATGGTTCTGGTTACAACTATCCTCAGAGCACTGCACTTCAGATGCCAGTGCCCTCAGAGCAGCAACCAGAGAAACCATTTAACCTCTAGGCCCAGACCCGTGGTGGTCTCCTCTCCTCGAGGGGCCCCCAGGAGGACAGCAGACAGCCCTTTCTGAGGTGCCATAGCAGGCTTGGGCCTCCTTAGAGGCCCTAGATCTCTGACCCTAGATCTGGCCCCTGGGGTAGGGGAGGGAAGGCCACAAGGAGCTTAACCCCAACAGGATGAAGGCGCCATAATTAGGGTCAGGCGGTTGGCTCAGCCTGCGGAAATCTCAGGCTTAGTATGGATGGGGGGCTCAACGGGGGGGGGGGGTAAGAGCAGAAGTGAAGGGGCAGAAGAGGCCAGGCATGCAGAGATCCAAGGGCTTAGGCCCCAGCTTCCCCTGAATGAGCCCATTAGGGACACCTGCACATAGTCCCCTCCCTCTCCAAAGTGTCAACCCCCATGGATGAGGTGACAGACTGTCCCACCCCCTCCCCAAAGGTCCTGATGCTTCCTCAGGCTGGGGTGCAGCAGTATCAGCCCCTACCAGTGCCTTTGGCAGGGGGGAGAGCCATGTGGGAAGAGCTGGCCCCTGCAATCCCAGGGCAGCCCAGGCCGGCCCTGTTTGTAATCTTAGTAAGGCCTGTGGAATGTAACATCCAGGAGACGAAGCAGGGCAGAGGAGGGCAAGAACCTTCATGGGGCTGCTCCTTAGCTCCCCCAGAGACCCTACAACTGAAGGGGGAAAAAGCTCTTTCTTCCCCATTCATGTCTGAGTCTGTACCCAGGGTACAACCCAGGCTGGCTTGGTCAGGTGTCCCCAGAACATCCCCACCTGCAACCATCACACAGACAGACAGCCTGCATCATCATCCGCTAGAGGAGGCAGGTCTAACGTGGAAGTGTCTCGGGCTGCGTGCGTACAGGAGAACCCACACACAATGCCAGAATGAGAAGCCGAAGAGAGCTGGGAATGCAGACCTCCCACCCCTCCTCTGGGGCAGGATTGAGGTGGCCTGAAATCCACACAGCTGCACGTGCAGACAGACACACACACAGAGGCACGTGCACACACTCCAGGGCATGAGTCCCTGCACGTCCCAGGAGCTAAGAGTTCCAGCCCCTTCACTCCCCTCTGATAACTTAGAAGTTTCCGGCAGGGCAGACACGTCGCCTTCAGGCTGGTGCCAGGCCAGCTGCCAGGGCCCAGTGCTCCGGACTTTCTGGGCCATTAGAGGATGTCTTGTTCCACAAGTTCTACCCTGCTCAGTCTCAAGAATGGGGTGTCTCAGAGATCACTCCGCTGCAAGGTAGAGCCTGCAGAGGAACATCACTGGCAGTAACTATTGTTACTGTTACTGTTTGTGTGGCAGTAACTACTGCTGGCATCCCAGGGACACTGGGAACATAGAAAGACAGGGAATTAGAAGCTCTAGAAGGGCCAGCAGGGCTGGGACAGAGGTTGGGGGAGAAGTGTGTAGAAGACCTAGCCAAAAGATATTGGGGTTCCCAAATGGGGAAGAGGGCATGAGGGCTTGAGTGAGCAGGGCGATGTGAGTTCAGAGCTCTCCACTGCTACTTCAGGGCTGGGTGCCTTGGGGTAAGTTGGGTTGGTAGGGGTGCTCATTGTGCCACCACTCTCTCTCTCTCTCTCTCTTACACACACACTCAGTGTCATTTGCAAGCAGGAAAAATAAGGAGGTCCTAGGTGGTTCATGCCTAGCTGGCTAAAGCTAACCACTAGGGGATTCATGGGAGTTCTATATTTCTGAAAAGCCACAGGAGACCTGGAGCCAGGGGAAGCCACAGGAGACTGTGGAGGCAGAGAACCACAGAGCCAGGGGACCGCAGAGCCAGGGGACTACGGAGCCCTGTCCTTGTGTGGTGTGGTAAGGTGAAGACCGTCTACTACGGTGCCTCTTCCCAAAGACTTCTAGAGGGCCTTGCAGAGCTCTCCAGGCCAAGCCCATGGTGTTCAGAAGAGGGTGTGGGGCGAGGTCCCAGAGAGAACTTACTCCAGCTCACACAGAGAGAAGGCAGAGGTGGTCACCTGGCCCTGGCCTCTGTGAAGCTGTCTGCCCTGTTTAGAAGGGCAGGGCAGGGACAAAGCTCCCTTAAGCCCAAGAGGACAGAGGCCTTGAAGCCACAGCTGCAGACATGACAGGGGAGAGCTCAGGCCCCATTGCCACCCAGGGCTCCCACTAAGTCCTTGCTGAGGCCTGGGAAACTCGGAAACTCGTGTTTCATGCAGAACTCTCCTTCCTGGGGAAGCACACCCTGGCCAGTACTGCAGTCTTGCTATGTGGCCCAGCTGAGCCCTAGCCCAAGGACACATGCTCTTCCCACTTGACGCTTTTGCCACTAGATACAGGGTCTTCATCAAGTTGAAGACCCTAGTTCTGGCTTCATGATCCAACCTATCATGAGTATGTATGAGCCAGCTCTGACCTTGCTAGCAAGGGACCCCCAGGCAAAGACCCAGGGCACTGAGCACTATCATGTCACCCTGGCCTGTCCTTCCCCTAGGCCTGGGTCCATGTCAAGAGCAAGTTCCTGGTGCAGGCTGTACCTTGTCTCTGACACCTGGCATTTAGCAAAAGGGCAGAAACAGTGAGAAGGGCCTGTCTGCGCCATCCACTCCTGAGGAGCCCGCAGGAGGGAGAGGAGTCAGATTTCAAAGAGCACAAAGAGTACAGAATGACAGCGGATGCTCCCAGGGTCAAAAGGATCTCGGTAATGTCTGGACTAGACCACTAAGGAGACTCTGCAAAGTACCAAGAAGACAGAGATCCTACGCCAAAGAGAAGAGGGACAGATAGGAGAGTAACAGAGACAAAACTCCAAAGCTAGTAAACACGGGGAGGAATGCCAGCCAGCTACAGTGGCTTGCGGGTACCATCCCAACACTTAACTAAGGCAGGAGAATTGTCAAGAGTTTGAGGCTAGCCTGGGCTACATAGCAAATTCTGGCCCAGCCTGGACTACAGAGTGTACCCATCTGGGGTACAGGCAGCAACCTGAAGCAACAAGGATGGGTGTGGGTACATAACAATGACATTTACCAAAGTATAAAAAATAATAAACGTTTAGAAAATAGCGGAGCTCACTTGCAGGAGCCACAAACAGAGAGATATAGGCTATCATGAGGGAGCAGGGAAGAATGTGAGGTAGGAAGGGGCAGAAACCGGACAAATACATCGGGCTAGGGAGATGGGTCCATGGGTAAATACTTGCTACAGAAGCATGAAGACCTGAGTTCAGATCCTTAGTACTAACAGATAAACCAGGCACAAGGGGCTGCAGAGACAGCTAAGTGTTTAAGAGCACATACTGCTCTTCCAGAGGACCCAAGTTCAGTTCCCCGCACCCATGTCAGGAGGCTCACAACTGCCTATGACTTCTGCTCTAGAGACTTTGACACCCTCTTTTGATCTCCATGATGTGCACGCACATGTGTGTGTGTGTATGTATGTATGTATGCATGTGTGAGTATGTGTATGAGTGTATGTTTATATCTGTGTGTGTGTTTGTAAGTCTGAGTGTATGTGTGTCTGTATATAAGTGTATATGTGAATATGTGTGTGTGAGTTTGTGAGTCTGAGTGTATATGTTAGTGTATGTATGAGTGTGTATGTATGTGTGTGTCTGTGTCTGTGTGTATATAGAATAAACAAAACCAGGAAGGTCACAGGCGCCACCTGAGTCAACTTAACTGTGCACATGAGACCCACAAGGGAAGCAACAGTCCCCAGACCCTCAGCACAGGTTAAAGCACAACTTAAGCTGCCCACAGAGGTCACTTCTCCCTCTGCCCCTCCAGAGCTTAGGGAAGAAGGGACCATCTTGGGCAGAGTGGAGCTATTCAGTTCAGAGCCCCATTTATGACTGGAAATGGAAAAGGAAGGAACTTCTAACCAAGAGCAAATGCTGGGGAAATGGAAGCAAGCCCATCCCTTGTACCAAACTCCTGTAGTTATAAGCTGATCTGTTTCTCCCTGTCAGAGGAGTCCTTACTATAGATAGAGTTCTGAAATATCTGTGGAGTAGTAAGCTGTCTCACAATAATCTAGGGCCAGAGGCTAGGAAAGGCGAGACCGGATAAACTTCAGAACTAGGCAATGGTATGGCCAAAGTTTCTACTTCTTTTCTAAAGGGCCCTTGAAGCCAGGGACACAGGCGCCTGAGACCTGGCCCTGTCACTGCAGGGAGAGGCTCTGGACTGAAACAGGCCTCCAGTAGGTGTGGCCCTTGTTCTGGGCCTCACCCTGCACGTGGCCCTGATTTCACAAACAATAGCACCTGCCTGAAACAGGAAATGCCCCCAGCCAATCCTTCAGAGAAGGCCACTGCCCCAGCCTCCCCCACCAGCTCCTGACTCCTCACAGTGGTTGCCTCTGCCTCCACAGGCTAATCAGGACTCCATGCACCAGGTGAGCTGAGGAACAAATAGAGCACCGTTTGTTTACCCGGAGCCCATAAAAGTCACCAGGACCAGGGGAAGGGCCTGCAAGGTCAAGCAGGCACAAAACACTGGAGCTGGGTTCAGCACAGGTGTGGGGCACCAGACCAACAGCTAACCTCCCTCCACAAAGCCCAAGGCTGGTGACCAGTGTCCTCTTTTACTGTCCAGGGTGGTATCCCTGAGACACCACCTCCCCTTGGCTCTTCTAGGTCCTGCTGTTGCCCAAGGCTGGAGTCAGGAAACACAAGGGGCCCTGTGTGGGACAGATGTAGCCAGAAAGGGAGGGCAGGGACACAGGGTGGCAGGAATCTTTATCTTTTTTCTTCTTTTAGTTTTATTACATTTGTATTTATTTAGTCTGTACGTGAGAATGGGCGTGTTTTGGGAAGAATCCTGGGGCCTGAACTCAAGTCTAAGCTGAATGCCACTTTAACCAATGAGTGGTCTGTCTGTCAACCCCCATTAATCCTGATCCCAGGAAAACAGAGGGAGTCAGGGGACATTGGGAAGAGATGGAGGAGGGACCCTGGAGTAAGTTGGGAGTCTTAACCTTGCCTGGCCTGGCCTCTATAATAACAATTACAGCATTGGCATCTGTGACACACAAGGCTGTGTTCTACCTGCTCTGAAAGAATCTCACTTCCCTCTCAAGTCCAGAGGCTGGGGACAGCCACGTTCCCCATTCAGCGGATGATCTCCCCAAAGCAGAGAGGATACACAACTTCCCCAAAGCCATTCCTCTTGGGAAGAGCAGAGATGTCTAGACGTTTCTGGCAGACTGCACTCAGTGCTCTAATCCTCTTCAACAGCCTGACTTGATACTTTTGACTCCTAGAGTCTGATCAATGATGTTGTGGAGGGGCTCTGCCCCAAGGGTCCAGCTAATGGTGATACCTGGGACATCCTCACCTCGTCTGCCCAGGGGAGCTCAGCTGAGGCAGCTTCTGAGGCCGTTTTACTGGGACAACTTCGAGACAAGGGGCCTTTCCTGCTGACACCCAGGTAATCGTCCTCCCCTCTCTCTGGGGGTGGGGGAGGAGGGCGCTGGGAGACCAGAGAAGGTTGTTAGGTCCCCTACAGCTGAAGTTACAGGCAGTTGTGAACCACTTGACACAGATCCTGGGAAGCAAACTCAGGTCCTTTGGAAGAGAGAGCATCTAGTGTTCTTAACCACTGAGCCATCTCTCTAGCCCCATGGAAGTTTGCCAAGACCAGTAGCAAAACACTGGTGAGAGCCCCTTCTACTAGCCTGTAGTGGCCTGGAGAGCCACCCTCTCTCCACATGCTTCAGCTGGTGGATCTGCATGTGGTTCCCTACCAAGAGGAAGCATTATAAAGGAGCACTGGTCTCATAGTGGATGCCTCCACTTCCAGGCCGTGCAACCCTCAACAAAATATTGACCTCTCTGGCCTTCATTTTCTGTTACAAAGCTGTTATGTGGTTCAAAGAAAGTCATGCACCGCAAGTGTACAACCTTGCACTTGAGCACAGTGACAGCAACGCAGCTGACTGGTATACTGCTGCTTTGGGTTAGCCCAACCCAGCACTGAGTGCCATGCAGGAGGAATGGCAGCTGTTTTTTTTCTGTCTGCCTCAGCGTTTTGCACAAGGTGTGACACACAGTGGGTGCTCTGCTTCTTTTGCCAGAGCCCCTGAAGCAGATCCTGAACTGAACATGCTTCGCTTTGTGATTTGGGGGGGAGAGAGGGGCTGCTCTTGGGAAAACTGGAGGGTCTGTGGGGCAGCAGAGCAGGAAGAAAGGGCGTTTAGAGAATAGTTCTGACTCATCCCGTGGCGACGTTGGGGTGTAAGTTATGTCTCAGGGTTGTCCCCACTCCAAGCAAGAGAGGAGGAAACCAAGGAGACCTGCAGCCCAGTCTGGGAGAGATGCACTTTCAAGACTGTCCACTATGCGGCAGTAGCTGAGTAGTCTGAAGGGCATTCCGCTAGGAAGGCAAAGGACTACCAAGAATGGAAAGAAACACAGGGGGGGGAGGAGGGAGGTGAAGACAGCTGCTCTCTAGACTGTCAGCTCTACCTCGGAACGGAGAAGCTCCGTGTGGCATCCCGCGTGCTCAGGGAAGAGGATGGGGACGCTACCAGGAGGCCCATGAAGCAGCCAGTCTCCACCAGGATTTCACAAGTGCTAGGGTGACTGAGCTTGTCTTAGGAGCCCTGCTGTGTGTCTAAGGTGAAGCTAAATCTTCACCAGATCTACTCATTTAACTCTCCCATGACCCGGTGTAGTGCCAATTTAGAGAGGAGGAAACTGCAGCATGAGTGGGGGACCTGCTTTGCTCAAGGGCAAAGACCATGGAGAATTAGTTCTCAGAAGATGTAAATTAAAACCACAGTGAGCGGGCTGGGTATGAACATGCCTTTAGTCCCAGTACTTGAGAGGCAAAGCCTGGTGGATCTTTGAGTTCAAAGCCTGCCTGGTCTATATAGCGAGTTTCAGGCCAGCCAGGGGTACATGGTTAAACCCTGTCAAAAATAAATAAACAGACATAAAATTTTTTAAAAAGCCTTTGTAAGGGGTGAGAAAAATGGCTCAGTGGTTAAAAGCATGTCCTGTCTCTTGCGAAGGACCTGCGTTTGATTCTCAGCACTCATATCAGTTGGCTCACAACTCCCAGAGGATCTGGTACCCTCTTCTGGCTCCCAGGGCACCTGCATCTATGTGCATTTACCCACACAGCGATACATAATTAAAAATAAAACAGCTCTGAATGCACACACATAGAGTGAGGTGCTATCTCACAACGACTAGGATCACTGTAATAAAAACTAAATTTAAGGGAGTGGAGCCAGGTGTGGTGGCTTTAATCCCACACCTTTATTCCCAGCACTTGGGAGGCAAAGGCAGGTGGATCTCTGTGAATCCTAGGCCAACCTGGTCTACAGAATGAGTTCCAGGACAGACACAGCTACACAGAGAAACCCTACCTAGAAGAAGAGGGAAGGGAAAAAGAATAGGGGGGGGGGGGGAGGGGGAAGGAGAGGAGGGGGGGGAGGGGGAGGAGAGGGAGGAAGAAGAGGGGGAAGAGGAAGAGGAAGGAAGAAACAAACAAACAGGAAAGGAGCTAGACACAGAAAGCATATTCCTTCTGGTTCCCTTGTACATGAAATGGCCAGAAGAGGAAATCCCCAGAGTCAGATGACACCGGAGGACTGCTAGGACTGGAGCACTGGAGAGGAGATAGAAGCTGACTCCTTAGTGAGCTTGGAGTGGTGTAGCAATGATATTTACACACCAGCACAAATGTGTGAACTGCCACTAAGTTGTATGTTTTGGAAATAGTAAAACAGCATGTTTTTTCTAGATTTTACAAGTGTTTGGGTTTTTTTTGTTTGGGGGTGGTTTTTTTGCTGTTGTTGTTTTGTTTTTTGTTTTTAATGTATTTGTGAGCTGGGAGGTGGTGGTGTACACTTTTAATCCCAGCACTCAGGAGGCAGAGGCAGGCAGATCTCTGAGTTCGAGGCCAGCCTGGTCTACAGAGTGACTTCCAGGATAGCCAGGGCTACAGACAGAAATCCTGTCTCGGAAAAAAATTGTAGTTGTGTGTATGTGGGAGTGTTTTGCCTACATGTGTGTACTTGCACCTCATGCATGCCTAGAGCCAGTGGAGGCCAGAAGACAATGCCGTAAACTGCCACTTTGGGTCCTCTGCAAAAGCAACCAGTGCTTATCATTATTAGTATTAGTGTTAGTATTAGTATTATTAAATTTTACATCCCACTCACTGCCCCTCCTCCCAGTCACCCCCTCCCACAATCCTTCCCCCCTCCCCCCTCCCATTCTCCTCTGAGGAGCTGGATGCCCCCCCGAGTATCCGCCCACCCTAGGGTGCATCCTCTCCCACTGAGGCCTGACAAGGCAGCCCAGTTAGTAGAGGATATCTCACAGACTGGCAATAGCTTTAAGGTCCAGTTGTTCAGGGCCCACATGAAGACCAAGCTGTAGATCTGCTACATATGTGTGGGGAGGCCTAGGTCTAACCTGTGTATCCTCTTTGGTTCATGATTCAGTCTCTGAAAACTCCCAAGGGTTCAGGTTAGTTGACTTTGTTGGCCTTCCTGTGGAATTCCTATCTCCATCCCGGCCCTCAATCCTTCCTTCAACTCTTCCATGAGTCCCCAAGCTCCATCCAGTTTGGCTGTATCCATCTGAGTCCGCTCCATCCACTGTTTGGCTGTGGATGTCTGTATCTGAGTCAGCTGCTGGGTGCAGCCTCTCAGAGGACAGCCATACTAGACTCCTGTCTGCAAGGCAACCAGTGTTCTTAACCATTTGAGGGAAGTGAAGTAAACCAAAAAGTCTGATGAAGCCACACTATCCAGGAGACGGAGATCAAGCTGTGTTTACACATTCTTATTTTTATGTCCTGGCCCACTGGAGAAACAAAAAGCATTGGCTTTGCCTCCAGACCTGTCCACCATTGCTGTGTGACCTCCAGCAAATCACTGTGCATTTCTGGGCCTCAGTTTTCTTCCCAGTCAGATGAAGTTGCTAAGAGACACCTTACTATGTCCAAGAAGTGAAGAGATTAGCTGGCGAGAAAGCCACTCGAAAACTCCCTGACCCCCAAGAAAAGCAAAGCGGGGTGGGCTTCCTCCCTCCCTCTCCTGTTCACACCCATGCACTTGATGCTTAGCACAAGTGAATCTCACCTGTGCAAGACTTCAGAAGAGGCTGTGAGCACCCATCCTGCTTCTCAGAGGACATGTCCATGGCAGATTTCAGAGAAAACCAACTGACTCCTGGAGACTACAGTGTGCGGGGACTTCACACCTCCAGACCCAGGCAGGAAATGCTCAGAGTGAGCAGCACCCCCTTTCACTAGCACCACACCAGCTTCGATGTCATTTCATCCTTTATTTGTATGTCTATGTGTGTGGTGCACATGTGCAGTGCATATTCACTTGTATGTGCATGTGTGTGCCTGAGGCCGATGTGAGAAATCTTTCCCCTTATTCATCGAGGCAAAGTCTCGAAACTAAACTCAGAGCTTCAAAATATGAAGCCTAACTAGCCAGTTTGCTTCCAGGACCCACTGGTTCTGCCTTCCAGGGCTGGAACCATAGCTTCTACACCCACTCAGCCCTCATGACTGTAGGCATGTTCTTTGTCCACCAAGCCATTGAGCCATCTCCCAGCATTTTCTCCAGCCTGTCAACATCATTTTCTATCCTATACTGTGTGCATACAAACATCCCAGCACATACATCCAACACCTCAGAGCTGGTCTCTACCCTGTCTTCACTTGTCCCCAGCCCAAAATATCAGTGAAGAATGCTAGCGGGTCTCCCTAAGGAATATCATATATATATATATATATTGCACTGCTATTCAAATAGTGATAATTTTAGCCAAGCCTGATGAGGCAGGCCTATAATTCCAGCTTCTCAGGAAGCTCAGACAAGAAAATCATAAGTTCCAGGTCTGCTTTGGAATTGTATCCAAGACACTATCTCAAAGCAAAAAGCAAAAAATGCCAGGTGCTGGCACATGCCTTTACTCACAGCATTCAGAAGACAGAAGCAGGCAGATTTCTGTGAGTTTGAGGCCAGCCTGGTCTAGCCTGGTCTACATAGTGAGTTTCGGGACAGCCAGAGCCATATAGAGAGACCCTGTTTAAATAAATAAATAAATAAATAAATGCAAAAAGAGGCTAGGTTATGGTGTAGTGATCCTGGGCCTACCTAGCACTTGAAGTCTTAGGGTTAGGTGACCCAGTATACCAACATTCCTACAATTTGGGGGGAGAAAAGGAAAATGATTTTACTGGCTTGTTGCTCTTAGTATCTCTGGACCACACCTTTAATCCCAGCACTTAGGAACAGGCATGCAAGTTCTGAGTTCAAAGTAAGTCTACAGAGCAAGTTCCAGGATAAGTAAATTTAGGCAGAGAATCAATTCATTGAAAATAGAAAGCTTAGTGATAATATAATAGAACAAGGGGGCTATGGTCTAGCCTCAGCAAGCAGCAGAGCCCAACAGCTTCAGACATGTGGCTCTGGCTTTAGAGTCAAGAGGAGAAGGAGACTACTGGGACAATTGATGCTGGTTAACTGGAGCTAAGAAATTATCTGTGCGGATTTCTGAGTTCGAGGCTAGCCTACAGAGTGAGTTCCAGGACAGCCAGGGCTATACAGAGAAACCCTGTCTCAAAACAAAAAAAAGAAAGAAATTATCTGTGATTAAGAAAAGACTAGCATCACTGAGGTGAAATCTTCCAGGAAGTGTTTTCTGAGAGCACGAAGAAGCTGTGTTCCAGAGGTAGCCAAGGTTATACCTCATGCTGCAGCTGAACTTGGTAACGTGTAAGAATCACCCAGGTGGTACTGGTTTTGAAGATATGAAGAGGTCATGGAGAGCAACTGAGGCTTGGCACTGTGAGAGGCCATGGAAGGCCATTGGTGAAGGTACAGCCTCAGCTGCAGTTGACCGCCCAGGACCGAAGTGGTCATGCAAAGGAGTTGAGGCTTGGCACCATGAAGAGAGCCTATGTGAGGCTATGGTGAAGCCCAGTTGCAGTGGAATCTCTAGTGTACGGGAGATGCCAGTTCCATGGGATGATCACCAAGAACAGCAGCAGCAGTGAAGTGGAGTCAACCTGAGCCTAGAGTGCTACAGAGGGCAGAGCTGGATATGTGACCCAAGCCCTTTGGAGGAGAACAGAAGATCATGTGTAGATCCCAGGCATTGGAACAAGAAGCTGTAACATTGAAGTTGCCTTGGATACCCCAGGATTTTTGAGATGCCAGAGCCATGAGATATCTGCAGAGGAAAGCTGCTAACAGGGAGTTGAACAAGCCCAAAAGAAAGAAGTCTGCTGCAGTCAACAAAGATGAAGAGGGAGTTTGGAGATCTGAAGAGAGCTTTGACATCAGACATGGAGATGCAGGGTTTGGAGTTTGCCCAGCTGGTTTCCTGTCTTGCTTTGGGGATTACAGTTAAGTGATTGGACGAACCTCAGAAGAGACTTTGACCTTTGAACTTTTAACATTGTTGAGACTGCTATAGACTATGGGGCTTTGGAAGTTGGACTAAATGTATTTTTTTATTATGCTATGGGTAGGTATGGCCCCCATAGACTCATGTGTTTCAACAAGCCTATGAGGGACAGGGAGTGGAATGTGATGGCTTGTATCTGCTTGGCCCAGGGAGTGGCACTCTTAGGAGGTGAAGCCTTGTTGGAGTAGGTGTGTCACTGTGGGTGTGGGCTTTAAGACCCTAGTCCTAGCTTTCTGGAAGCCAGTCTTTTCCTGTTTGCCTTTGGTTAAAGATGTAGAACTCTCATCTCTTCCAGCCCCATGTCTGCCTGGATGCTGCCATGCTCCTGCTTTGATGATAATGGACTGAACCTCTGAACCTGTAATCCAGCCCCCATTAAATGTTTTTATAAGAGTTGCCTTGGTCATGGTGTCTGTTCACATCAGCAAAACCCTAACTAAGACATAGCCCCTGAGAGGGACTATGGATTCCACTGTGCCCCTCCTGGCCCTTCCCAGACTCTAGGGTTTAACAAGATCATTCTAGATTGGGAGATATTGAAAGCATGAATGAGGCCTCAGGCTCCCCTTAAAATCCTGATTCATGAAGCTGGAGATAGGTGACTCAGTGGTTAAAGATTGTCACAGAAACATGAGGACCAGAGTTCGACTTTCCTGAAAACTCATGTAAAGGACAGATGAGCTTGGCACCCTGTGTGTAATTCCAGTCTTGGGAGACAGAAGAAGGGACTTGATCCCTAGAGCTGTCTGGCAAGACTAGCCATATCAGAGAGCTCTGGATTTGATTGAGAGAGCCTGCCTCAAAGAACAAGGGTGACTGAGGCTGATTCTCAACATCAACCTTGGGCTTCCACATGCACTTGGGTTCACACACGTACATGTGGGACGGAGGCTTCAGGGCCACCATGGACCAGGCCCAGGACTTAATGCCAAGAATATAAACAGGAACCAGGAGACAGAAGCCCCTGTGTGATGGAGCTTATAGAAACAGGCCAACCCAAGGGAGAGAGAAAGATCAGCCCTGACACCGAGTCCTTTCACCTCCCAAGAGCCCCTTCCTGCTTTATGAGCAGCAACTTAGCTAAAAGGTAGACCAGTTGCCATGAGGAAAAGTTCTAGAAGATATTAAACAGAACAAGGGAGCAAGCAGAGCCAGTCAGATATAGAGTGGGCAGAGGGCCTCTCAGAAGTGACCCTGAAAAAGAGCTGGAGGATCTCAAGTAGAAAAGAGCAGTCTAAAGACCAAGAAGCCGGGAGATGGCAGGAAGCCATGTGGCTGGAGCATAAGGGCAGGAGAAATGGGGAAAGAGACTGGGCTGGCCCTTCAGGCTACGGGAAGGATTCAGGTGTGCAATATGGGCTTTCTCGCAGTTAGCGGGAGGGAAAAACAGGGCTCAGAAAATCATTTATGATACTATGATACTGGTATCAAGTCACCCAAGTGACCAAGCCAAGAATCTTCCAGGTCTGTTGACAAAGACCATAGGACAGGTTTTTGTCACTCCACGTGCAAATCAAGAGCTGGGCTGGCTGCTCCAACATGCAATAACCCAGTGAAGTGACTTATGACAACTGCTTGTCTTTCTTTCTCCGAGGATAGCTATTGGGAAATTCACACCATAGCACACATATAGAGGTCAGAGGGATCTTCTGGGAACCAGTTCTCACCTTCTACCACGTGGATAGCAGAGAACAGAACTCAAGTCATCAGCCTTGGCACCTTTACTCACTGTGGTGGTTTGAATAGGTTTGGCCGCCATAGACTCGTATGTTTGAATCCTTGGCCCATGGGAGTAGCAATATTAGGAGGTGTGGCCTTGGAGGAGGTGTGGCTTTGTTGGAGTAGCTGTGTGGGTGGGCCTTAAGGTCTCCTAGTGTTCAAGCTCCAACTAGTTTGAGATAGTCTCCTAGCCACCTTCTGACCAAGATATAGGACCCCAGCTCCTCCAGCTCCTCATCTGCCTGGACGCTGCCATGCTTCTTGCTGTGCTGATAATGGATGAAACCTCTGAAACTGCAAGCCAGCCCCATTTAAAAGCCAGCCTTTATCAGAGTTGCCTCAGTCATGGTATCTCTTTAGAGCAGTAAAAGCCTCACTAAGACACCCTCTGAGCCATCTCCCTGACCCCATTTGTTATTTCAGGGCCTAGCATCTTCATGTATCTCAGGCTGACCTCAAGCTTGCTGGCCCTGAACTTGTCATCTGTCTGCCTCTATCTCTTGGGTGCTGGGATTCCACATCTGGTTTATGCAGTGCTGACGATGGAACCCGGAACTTCGTGCTTGCTGAGTAATTCCTCCGCTGGTGGCATCAAATCCTCAGCCACTAACAAAAGATACAATGACAGGAGCTGGGAGGATTGCTACTTTTCAGGGAAATCTCATGTGTATAGGAGCCAACAAGAACCAGGCTCGAAGAACTAGAGCCTGACCAGGTGGGAAAGTGGGGGGTGGGGGGTGGGGGGTGGGGAGTGTAGGAAGTCAGCAGGACCATCCCTTGTGAGAAAAGATCATGGGGAACATATATGGCCTGGTGGGAGCTGGGGCATGATAGAGCTGCTGAGAGTAGATGTCTGGAAGACACAGGTTTGCAGAACTCTGACCAGAGGCTCTGGCATCTGAATTATATCTAAGAGCAGCAGGGAGCCAAGGAAGGTCCTAAACAGGTTAAGGTAATCTGTGCTGGAGAAGGGAGGAAGTAATGAACGAAGGGATTTGAAAGGGTAGGGCTTGGGGAGAGGGGAGATGGGCCCCATCAGAAGTGAACGAATAGATAAAGAGATAAATCAGTCAGGGCTACCATACACACACAGGGTGTAAACTTTTTTAGAAAGAAGACTCAGGCTGGGCAGTGGTGGCGCACGCCTTTAATCCCAGCACTTGGGAGGCTGAGGCAGGCAGATTTCTGAGTTCAAAGCCAGCCTGGTCTACAGAGTGAGGTCCAGGACAGCTAAGGCTACACAGAGAAACCCTGTCTCGAAAAAACCAAAAAGAAAGAAAGAGAGAGAGAGAGAGAGAGAGAGAGAGAGAGAGAGAGAGAGAAAGAGAGAGAGAGAAAGAAAAAAGACTCAGATGCAGGAGTCTGAGTGGCTGGGAACAAGAAAAAGAGGCTATAGCCGGTGAGGGGACAGGTTTTGGGACAGAGATGTCTTACTTAGGATTCCTGCTAAGATGACTGTGGCTGTGATGAAACACCAGGACCAAAAGCAAGTTGGAGGCGAAGGGGTTTATTTGACTCACGCTTCTTCACCATAGTCCATCACTGAAGGAAGTCAGAACAGGAACTCAAGCAGGGCAGGATCCAGGAGGCAGGAGCTGATGCAGAGGCCTTAGAGGGTGCGTGCGGCTTACTGGCTTGCTCTTCATGGCTTGCTCAGCCTGCTTTCTTATTGAAGCCAGGACTACCATTCACAGGTAGCATCATTCACAATAGGCTGGGCCCTCCCACATCAGTCACTAAGGTACCCAGGACCCAGCATGCCATTTTATGTGATGAGACTCATCCATTAGATCACTCTGCTTTGTCCACCTGGCTGGCCAACTGGCCATAAGTAAGGAAGATATACATACACCCTAACATTGGACTCACCCTTCTGCATTCTACCCATTTCCTGACTCACCTGGATCTGTAGACAGAGTCCGTTCCTAGACAGCCATCCCCAACCCTTGGCCAGGAAGCACAGTAGCCTACAACTTCCTGATCACTCCTACAGCACCTAGAACCACTGTCGTTGTCAGTACCTACAGTCCTATACTCTGGAGGAAATGACACTCAGGGACTGACATCACACACACACACACACACACACACACACACACACACACACACACACTTTTCCTGTGTATAGTCCTGGCTGTCCTGGGACTCACTCTGTAGACCAGGCTGGCCTTGAACTCAGAGATCCTCCTGACTCTGCCTCCTGAGTGCTGGGATTAAAGACATGTGCCACCACCACCCAGAATCTTTTATTTTTCCTATAGTCCATGCTGGCTTCAAACTCACCAGGAAGCCAAGGCTGACTTTGAACCTTAGAATCTCTTGTCTCTACCTCTTAACTCCTGGGATCCCAGGCATGCCCCACTGTGTTGGGTTTATGTGGTAGATGACTTTTAACCCAGAGCCTCATGCATGCTGGGCAAGCACTCTGTCAGGTGGGCTACATCAAGTGTGCATTACTTTACACCATCCGTATAAGATAGGTACTCCAGCGTTCCTAGGAGGGAAACTGAGGCATGACAGGCTTATCCACTTTGGTCCCTGGTGGTCTGGTATTAGGATCCAAGGTCTCCTCAGGGTCACATTTACACTCCAGTGCCTTCCTCCTCCTTTTTCTCTCTTTCTCCTTTGAAGATCCTGCCAGATGTTTTGTTTACCAGCCAGAATCTCAAGCTGCATGTGGAGATTAGGTATCTGAGTTCCCAGCTTCCGCTCCCTCGGGGCTTGTGCCAGATGCTGAAGTGTGCTTCAGCTGGAATAGGCTGGGACCAGGCCAGCCTGTGGAACCCTCCCAGACTGCAGAAGAGGCAGCCACAGCCCTGATGGCCAGATTACCTCAGACTGCCCTGTTCCCAGCCGCCGCAGCTGGTTCTGGCTCTCTGGCCCTCACTCTGCATCTCTACTGGGAATACAGGACAGGAGTGGTGGGCACACAGCCACTATAGGCATTCAGGGTGCCAAGGTCTTACTTCAGTTCCGGGACCTGCTTGCTGGTAGTCCTCACATCCAATAGAGGGCGCAATGAGCACAGAAATTTGGCTACTCTTGCCCTCACCTCCCACCTGGGAGGAGACTGAAGTTACACCAGTTCGTTCCCCCTTATTTTATCCCAATTCCTCACCCCCACCCACAACAACCACATATATATTCCTGTAAGCCAAGTGCATGCATTTTTTTTTTTTTAGTACTTTGTTTGTAAAGACAGGGTTTCACTATGTAGCCTGGCTAGCCTGGAACTCACTATGCAGACCAAGCTGGACATAAACTCACAGAGATTGATCTGCCTTGGCCTATGCCTCAGCCTCCTAGGTACTGCTGGACTAAAACCATGGGCTACTAGACCCGTTCTTCATTCTTAGTATTTATGATGGTGCCTGTTCTCCACTGGACAAAATCTAGAACCACCTGGGAGATGGGCCTCTAATGAAGTTAACTGTAGCAGACAAACCAATCTCAACTGTGGGTGGCACCATCCCCTAGGCAGCGGATTATGCTGTGTATAATGTAGGGAAATGAGCAGAGTAGCAGCTCCCATTCATTGCGCTCAGCTTCTTTATTGTGCAAGCCTTGAGCAAAGGCTAAAATAAATGTTTTTCTTTATTCAATTGCTTTTGTCACATCAACAGGAAAAGAAACTAAGACAGGACATTCATGGTTCTTACTTTTCCCTCTCTTATTTTTAAGGTTTATTCGTATTGCTAAGAGTATATTTAGTCCCTGGTGGGCACCTTATTTATACACACTCTCTAACAGATACCCAGGCACTCCCCAGCACCAACTAACAGCCCAACCTTGAACATCCTCTCTCACACAAACCCATAGCCCAGTTTGAATAGGACAAAGAACTCCTGGGTTGCAGGACATTCATTAACTCCAGAGGATGGCCCGGCAGTGGTGATGCACGCCTTTAATCCCAGCACTCGGGAGGCAGAGGCAGGCGGATTTCTGAGTTCGAGGCCAGCCTGATCTACAGAGTGAGTTCCAGGACAGCCAGGGCTACACGGAGAAACCCTGTCTCGAAAAACAACAACAAAAACAACAACAAAGGCCTTGCTGCTGGAAGCAAGGTGACGAAAGGAACGTCATCCTTTGGAAAGTGTCACAATAAGACGCACACGCTGTGCCGCCGCTGTGTCTCCAAGGCCTACCACCTTCAGAAATCGACTTGTGGCAAATGTGGCTGCCCTGCCAAGCACAAGAGAAAGTGTAACTGGAGTGCCAAGGCTAAGAGACGAAACACTCCCGGGACTGGTCGGATGAGGCACCTAAAGATTGTCTATCGCAGATTCAGACATGGATTCTATGAAGGAACAACACCTAAACCTAAGAGGGCAGCTGTTGCAGCATCCAGTTCATCTTGAGAATTTCAATCAGTCATAAAATAAATGTCTGGTTTCAAAAAAAAACTACAGAGGATGGCCAACTATTTTTCTACTTACCTGATTCTTGAAGGGTCCCCGGGACTCCCTGGGTGGCCCTTGCTGATACTCTTCTTGCCACCTGGCCCAAATCCTCTTGGCTTAACTTAGGGAGATACAGAGCCACTGGCCCTGCAGCCTCTGTGAAGACCCTCTTACATATATAAAACAGACTCCTGCTCTCTGTCGGGCTTACTGGTACCCAGTAGCTGAGTACTCACCGAAGCAATGCAGACCAGTGGACACCACAGGTTTGAGAAGGAGACTTATCCCACTCCAAACCCAGTCTGCCCTTTCCTCTTCTACAGGGCTACCCCAGCTTTCTGAATTTCCCCACAGCTCTTCCTCAGATACCTCCCTTTTCAAGGATCTGTGCTTCCCAGTTCTGTCTGGAGACAGACTAAATAGACTCTCTGAATTCCACCATATATCTTGGTAGTAAGCAGTATCTGCTTCTGGCTTCTGCCAACAGCATTCGTCTCTAATTTACCCAGCTAAGCTTCCTGCATAAGTTCTTGGCTGCAACCATACACAGTGTCAAAGCCCTTAACCCAACTGTCACCTGATGAAAGCCCAAATGTTTCAGGAGTAAAAGGTGAAAGAGAAACAGTGGGAATGGTAGATCTTTGCTCAGGCCTGCCTGGTCACCAGGGCCCTTCAAGATCATCTTTGCCGGCTCTACTTCACAAATGAGTGGGCATCGGCTCAGGGAGTTAAAGGAGGTGCCTGGGGTTGCTGGCAGGTCATTGTCAAGGTCAGGACTGGAACCTAGGCTTGTGGGGGAGGAAAGCAGTCTTCTACACTACACCATTCCCTATAGAATTCTGTCCTCTCTCTCAACACCCCTCAAACCCTGTAAACATTGCATTTTAAAAATTGGTTGTAAGTTCATAAATAATACAGGGATACATTCTCCTTCTTAAAAAATTAAAGTACTCAGGGGCCTGAAAGATGGCTCAGCAGTTAAGAGCACTTACTACTCTTGCAGAGGACCCAAGTTCAATTCCCAGCAACCACATGGAAGCTCTAAGCTGCTTATAGTTCCAGTTCCAAGGATCCTGAGGCCCTCTACTGGTCTCCGGGGCCACCAGGTATGACCATGGTGCACAGACACACATGAAGGCCCTCACATATACACAAGAAAAAAAAAAAAATCTTGCCAGGTGGTGGTGGCTCACACCTTTAGTCCCAGCACTTGGGAGGCAGAGGCAGAGGCAGAGGCAGAGAGGCAGAGAGGCAGAGAGGCAGAGAGGCAGAGAGGCAGAGGCAGAGAGGCAGAGGCAGAGAGGCAGAGGCAGAGGCAGAGGCAGAGAGGCAGAGA
The DNA here is from genome assembly GCA_019843965.1 of Rhynchomys soricoides. Classification (NCBI taxonomy): domain Eukaryota; kingdom Metazoa; phylum Chordata; class Mammalia; order Rodentia; family Muridae; genus Rhynchomys; species Rhynchomys soricoides. Next base: position 7,254,344 of record JADRCH010000153.1, on the reverse strand, counting down.
GACAGAGAGAGAGAGGCAGAGGCAGAGGCAGAGGCAGAGGCAGAGGCAGAGGCAGAGGCAGAGGCAGA
>JADRCH010000153.1:7161379-7254266 GCA_019843965.1 Rhynchomys soricoides | reverse complement strand
GCAGAGGCAGAGGCAGAGGCAGAGGCAGAGGCAGAGGCAGAGGCAGATCAGCAGATTTCTGTGAGTTCAAGACCAGATTATGTACAGAGTGAGTTCCGGGACAGCCAAAACTACAGATCGAAACCCTGTCTGGAAAAACAAGATAGGTAGGTAGGTAGGTAGGTAGGTAGGTAGGTAGGTAGATAGATAGATAGATAGATAGATGAGAGAGAGAGAGAGAGAGAGAGAGAGAGAGAGAGAGAGAGAGAGAGAGAACAAGTGGCCAGGCTTGGCTGTACAAACCTTTGATCCAAGCATTCAAAAAACAAAGGCAGGCAGATTTCTATGAGGCCAACCTGGTCTACAGAGTGAGTTCAAGGACAGCCAGAGCCACATAGTAAAACCCTGTCTCAAAAAACAAACAAAAACCCTACAAGATTTACTAGAACATGGTGGTGTGCTCTCTGTACTCGAGTAGCAGAGGCTGGCACATCTCTGTGAGTTGGAGGTCAGACTGGTCTATGTGGTGAGTTCTAAGCCAGTCAGGGCTACACAGTGAGACCCTGTCTTTTTAATTTAAAATAAAATAAAATAAGAGCTGGAGTGATGGCTCAGTGGTTAAGAACACTGGCTGCTCTTCCAGAGGACCTGGGTTCCGTTCCCAGCACCCACATAGTGCCTCACAAGTGTTTGTAACTCCACTTCCAAGGGACTTGGCACATTCACACAGACATCCACGCAGGCAAAAAATAAATAAATCATTAAAAACTTTTAATTTAAAAAAAAAAAAAAAAAAAAGGACTAGGGCTGTGGCTCAGCAGAGCACTTGTTCAGCATGTGCCAGATCCTATGTCTCGTCTCCAGAACCACACAAAGACTGACACAGACAATGCTATTGATAGCACGATCTTACCTAAGAGCTGGCCCCCCTCTCCCTACGAAGTTCCTGCTAGCAGTTTGGGAGCCACTGTGCTGTGCTTTCTATGTGCACACAGATGAACAGACGTGCTTTTCTGGAGCTCTAAGAGTTAAGTGGCACTGCTTATGAACTTTTTTTGCTTCATTCTATGTAGCTAATGTGTAAGTGATGTGTTTATTCTTTGTAAGTAATGTGTAAGTGGTGTGTTCATTCTATGTAGCTAATGTGTAAGTGACGTGTGTATTCTATGTAGCTAGTGTGTAAGTAATGTGTTTATTCTATGTGGCTAATGTGTAAGTAATGTGTTCATTCTATGTAAGTGATGTGTCCATTCTATGTAAGTAATGTGTTCATTCTATGTAGCTAGTGTGTAAGTGATGTGTCCATTTTATGTACGTAATTCCCCTCAGCTGAACGTCTTGGAACGTATGTCTGTTTACACTTATATCATCCTTTCTCAGAACTGCCACATAGTATTCCATGGGACAAGGGGATCTGACCTATTTACCTAGTCTCTTACTGATGGCCACAAAGCTCATTCCTAATTCTCACTATTAAAAATGGAGCAGAGAGAGCGAGAGAGAGAGAGAGCGCGCGCGTGCGCGCGAGAGAGAGAGAGAGAGAGAGAGAGAGAGAGAGAGAGAATACAAGAGGGAGGTGGGGATGATCTGGGAAGGGTTGGAGGAGGGAAAAAAGTATTACCAAAATATATTGTATGAAAAAAATTTAGGCTGGGCAATGGCTATGTACACATTTAATCTCTGCACCTGGGAGGCTGAAGCAGGTGGATCTCTGAGTTCGAGGCCAGCCTGGTCTACAAAGTAAGTGCCAGGACAGCCAGAGCTACACAAAGAAACCCTGTCTCAAAAAAAAAAATGTTTTTAATAAAATAAATAACTTGTTTTAAATGTTTAATGTTTTAATGTTTTAAACGAAGCTGGGTCTGGTGGTGCAGTCCTGTAATCCCAATAATCATGTGGTGAAGGCAGGAGATTCATGAACTTCAGGCCAGCCTGTTTACACACCAAGACCCTACTTTAAGAAAAAAAGATGGCGCCTGAGACAAACACCCATGCAGGCTCCTGTGTGTGGTGATGTGGGTTCAAAGTGTACTATCTCCTCCCATCAACCTTTGATGCTGACAGATACCTCTCACAGTAGTTTTCTACTTGGGAGCCTCAGGAGGCCTAGCGGTGGGGGTCCAGCCCCTGATATCGCACTAAAGTTACACACGTGAGCTCTGTACATGTTAACAGTGTTGTGGGGAGTGCCTATAACCATCCCAAGTTCCAAGCTCTTGGTGGCCTTGTGGGAGCCCAGAGGCAGGACCTGTACTGGCTTTCATCCCTTCATGCTCCAGCTAGCCCATGGTACATGCTCAAGGAGACAGTAAAAGCATGGCACTCCCGTCTCCAGCTTTTCAGTGCTCCAAGGAGGGGACCCAAGGAGCCAGACCTGGGCCAAAGTCTGGCTCCACTCCTAGGAAGCCTTTGGGCAGCCAGTTAACACTGGCACCTTAGTTTCCATGAGATGTCATGGCTTTTGTAGAGAGCTGTCAACCATGGTGCTGATTCCTACATGGACAGTCTGCATCACCTCCACCCACAGACTATAAAGCAACTATTTCAAGGGCATGGACCAAGGCTTGCCCAGGGTTTGAGATCTGAACCCAAATCTGTCTTTGACAAATTAGGAACAGTGAGGGCAAGTATTGTTGACACACATCTATAGCCCCAGCACTTGGGAGGTGAGGCGGGAGGATCTGGGGTTCGAAGCCATCCAAGGCTACCTGAAGATCCTGTCTCAAAAAAAAAAAAAAAAAAAAAATCAAGGTGAGATGTAGCTCAGTTGGGTAGAGTACTTACCTAGCACACAGGAAGCCCAGGGTTTGCTCCCTGGCATTGTATACATCTGGAGTACTGATGCACATCTGTAATCCTGGCATTTAGGAAATTGAAGCAGAAAGGCCAGGCTATATAGTGAGTTCCAGGCCAGCCTGCACTACATGAGACTCTGTCTAAAAAATGAGAGAGAGAGAGAGAGAGAGAGAGAGAGAGAGAGAGAGAGAGAGAGAAAGACGACTTAGGTCCAAGTAATGATGGCCCATGCCTTTAATCCCAGCACAGGGGGGGGGGTGGGGGTGGTGCAGAGGCAGTTAGATCTCTGAGTTCAAGGCCAGCCTGATCTACAGAGCAAGTTCCAGGACAGCCAGGGCTGCACAGAGAAACCCTGTCTAAAAGAACAAACAACAACAATAAATAAATTTTTTTAAAAAAAGAATAGAAAAGAAAAAAAGACTTAGGAACAATAACACCAAGCAACTGACCTGGGTCTGATTGAGCTACAACAGTGTGTGGCAGCAGGGCCCACCCTGGGCCTGGAACGGCCTTTACAAACAGCTCAGACTGAAGCAGTGTGTGTGGGTACCACATGTATGAACAGGTGGATGGTCAGAGTCTACACTGTAACTGTGTGTGTGTGTGTGTGTGTGTGTGTGTGTGTGTGTGTGTGTGTGCGCGCGCGCGCGCGCCCCGAGAGGCAGCAACATCTTCCCCCTTGGAGCATTTCCAGGCTGGTGGGCAAATGTTTGGTCAGTGCTGCATGCACACCCTGCCAGCCCTGGGAGAACCCACAGGGGGACAAAAACAAGATACCTGCACTCAAGTAGGAGATGCAAGCACTGATGTTTGTGCTAAGTACCAAAGACACCAAAAGACATACTCCCTGCTCTTTCAAGTCAGGCACCCAGTTCCGTGCAAACCCGTGTGTGGTACTCACAAACAGAATATGTTTAAGACCCAGAAAACTCTGGCTGGAGATGCAGAGTTGGTAGAATGCTCTTTAAGAAAACACAAAACCCTGGATCAGAGACCCACCATCACTAAAACCGAACATGGTATGAACACCACAAAAGAGGTAGAGACTGGGGGACTGTTCAAGAGCATCCTACATACAGTGAGTTCAAGGCCAGCCTGAGATATGACTCTGTCCCGGTCATTGAATACTCTAAGGGTACCCTGTAGTACACACCCAAGATGCCCCTGGCCTCTTCCTTTTCTATTCTGTCCCTGATTACAAGGCTACAGAGTCCAGCTGAACAAATCTTCCTCTAGTGGATAGAAAATTCACAGGAGCTGCCTCTGCCTCTGCCTCTGCCTCTGCCTTTCCTTCCCTTGTGGCAGCTGGTTCTCATCTCTCTCACGCCACATGCCGCTAGTACAGCTTCAGCATCCTCCTCCGCCGCTGCCATACCTACTTCTCCAAGCGTGTATGGATGTTTCACATGCATGTATAGTTGTGTACCACTTGCATGTCTGGTGCCCATGGTAGGCCAGAAGGGGGCACTGGATTCCCCAGAACTGGAAGTACAGACAGTTGTGAGCCACTGTATCGATGAGAATCAAACTTGGATCCTCTGCAGGAGCAGCCAGTGCTCTTGACTGCTGAGCCATCTCTCCAGCCCCTTGCTTTTTGTTTTGTTTTTGTTTTTAACTTAAGGTCTTGCTATGCAGCCAAGGCTAGCCTTGAGTTTACAGTGTAGTCCAGGTTGGCCTCAAATTTATTTCAATCCTCAGCCTCCTGTGCTCTGGAATTATAGACATACCCAGTGTGGTGGTTTGAATAGGAATGGCCCCCATAGACTCACGTGTTTGAATAATTGGCCACAGGGAATGGCACTATTAGGAGGTGTGGCCTTATTGGAGTGGGTGTGGCCTTGTTGGATGAAGTGTGTCATTGGGGGGAGCACTTTAAGGTCTTCTATGTTCAAGTTATATCCACTGAAGCTCAAGTCAGTCTCCTGCTGTCTGCGGATCTTGATCTGCAGAACACTCATCTCCTTCTCCAGCACTATGTCTGTCTTCATGCTGCCGTGCTTCCTGCTCTGACAGGAATAATAGACTAAACCTCTGAAACTCTAAGCCAGCCCCAGTTATTGTTGCCCTTTACAAGAGTTGCCGTGGTCATGGCATCTCTTCACAGCAATAGAAACCGTAAGACACCCAACACACATGCTTAACTCCCTGACATTCCCTCTATCTTCCCCCCACCCCACCCCCCGGCTTGTCAGTCCACCTGCCTCCCCAGCTGAGAAGAAGAGGGCACCCTTTCACCTTCTCACATTCCCTCGCATCTCCATTTCTGCTGCCTCTTCCTCTACCAATCTCCACCATCCCCCGTCCTCCAGCTTCTCCCTCCACTGCGGAATGGTCGCACTGCAGAGTGCTTAGCAGCCCAGTCCTACCATGTTTCAGCCTGGCATCTTATGCGTGTCATCCCACTCCAGAGCTTTGACAAACTCCAGTGATGTGGACAGAGCCTGCCTTGGGCTCCTGGGAAAATGGAAGGATATGGATGGAGTGCATGCTTATAGGGGACCCCAGGTAAGGAGGGACCTTCGCCAAACATGAAGAGTGCGGCCGAGACCTTTGGCAACACCAGGGTCTCAAAGGACATAGAACCGCTATCAGCGAGCAGAGGTGACAGAGTGATACAAAGTCCAAGGACAGCATCAGACTGTTTGTGGTCCCCATCAAAGCATCCTCTTGAGCCAGCAAGGTGGCTCAGCCAGTAAAAGGACACACCATGCAAGCCCGAGAGCTTGAGCTTGATCCCCAGAACCCACGGTGGGAGGAGAACTGAATCTGGAAAGTTCTCCTCCCCTCCACTCACGTACCATGGCACACATAGTAACAATAATTGTGACAGGAATAATTTTAAAGCATCCCCCAGTCTGAGTCAGATAAGCCCCTTGAGTCTGCCTTCTCACCTCAGCCCTTCTCAGACCTCTGTGGAAAGCATTTCTGACCCCATCTGCTTCCCACAATACCTCAGGAGGCCTTGAACCCAGCACTCTCACCTGTGACCTCTGTGGTCCCCTCTCTGTCCCTCTGCAGGCACTACTGTATCCAATGAGGCTAGCCACTTCCTCTTTTTTTTTTTTTTAAAGATTTATTTATTTTTATTACATGTGTTTTGCCTACACTTATGCCTATGTGTGTAAGGGTGTGGGATCCCTTGAAACTGGAAGTACAGACAGTTGTGAGCTGCCATGTGGGTGCTGGGAATTGAACCCAGGTCCTCTAGAAGAGCAACCAATGCCCTTAACCTTTAAGCTGTCTCTCCAGCTCCTGCCCGCTTCCTCTTAGAGTCTCACCTCCCACCTCCAGGACTCCACTTCCTCATTCCTGTCCTCCTTCCTCACTGGTCCGTCCTGATGCTCACCCAGCTCTTCTCCGCTGCTCATGTCTGCTCTTGGCTCACTGTGCCTCTCTCCTTCCCTTTCCCAGGCACTCCTGATGCTACTGAAACCTGTCCCTCATTTCTCCCAGGCCTTGAGCCAAGTAGATCTCACTGCTTCTGAACATTCTCAAACCCATTATCAGATATTACTACCTACCTCCATCTCCACTCCCAGGACACTGGACTCTGTGGGGAGTCTGTCCCTAAACGCAGGCAAGACCTAGAGTGGATCCTCACCCACTCCTACCCCCAGTCTTTCACTTATTAATTTTTTATTTACTTACTTATTGGGGGGGGGGGAGAGGGTTTCTCTGTGTAACCCTCCCTGATTGTCTTTGAACTTGCTCTATAGACCAGGCTGGGTCTCGAACTCACATAGACCTGCCTGCCTGTTTCCTGGGAGCTGGGGCCAAAGGCGGGCTTCCACCATGCCTGGGTCTTTTTAATATTTTTAAAATGAGATATAAGTCCCTGGAACAGGAGTTGCAGATGATTGTGAATCACCCTGTGGGTGCTGGGAATCAAAACCTGGTCTTGGGCAGCCAGTGCTCTTAACCACTGAGCTCTCTCTATAGCCCACCTCCAGCCATTCTTGAAGTCCTATCCAATTTTGGAGACATAAGCATCCCTGTGGGTTGAAGGCTGGAATACAGACAGACACACAGATGTGCTTGATTTAGAGGCAAATGAGGGGCTCCTCCTCAGGGGAAGGGTCACAGTCAGCTCCATGACCCACATCACACAGCAGGCAGCCCAGACCTCTCCAGACTACAGAAGAGATGGCAGAGGCAACCTGTCCAGCTCAGCCCAGGCTTTGCCAGTCACTCACTGAGCTGGCTACACTTCCCCTATAGGCTTGTCCTACCCCAGCTCTGCTCCTGTGTTGTCCCTCAAGGTCACCTGTCCTATAAAGTGACTCCAGATAGAGACTCCATTAGCCTTCAGTGTTTGGATGCCTTGCATAACGCCTCAATGCCAAGTTTCCTTAAACAGCTAAATACCCAGTCCCATACCATCCTCCCTACCCCTGTTTGGTAAGGACTTCTGTGATCCAGGCTGTTCTCGAACATCCTATGTGACTGACAATGACCTTGAACTCCTGATCCTCTTGCCTCCACCTCCAGAGTGTCAGGATTCACAGGTGTATGCCACCAAACCTGTCTGTCTATATTCCTTTATGTGTGTGTGTGCATGCATGTGAGCGTGTACATGTGCGTGCAGGCGCTGCTAGGATCATTGTCTTAAGTACACTGGGACAAGGAGCCATGAGCATAAAGCTAGGTAATGATGGAATAAGAAGGCTGCAGCCCTCCAGCAGCCCAAAGCTGCCTCTGCCAGCTTACCATCACCGCTAAGAACCACAAACTGCAGGCAGGTCTCTGTACAGTCCACTCACTGTCACATCTGTGGCTTTGGCTGGGACAAAGGGTATTCCCACATAACCCTGTCACTTGGCTAGCTCTGACTAGTCTCCCCAGCTCTGGCCATCTCTCAGGAAGTCCTTATTCTTCCAGGTTGACAGCTGCTAGTGACGGTGTCTTAACACCATCACAGAATAGAATGTTCAAGGGGCTAGAGAGCCCCTCACAGGAGTGTATTGTAATGAATGTTTGCATAAGGCCAAGGGCAGAGCAGGCAACATATGGGACCCAAAGGGATTGCTTTTGAAGGTATGGGCCAGTATGGGTACTGCATGGCCCTGGGCAATGTAGACATTTGTCTATAGAGTAGCTGTGAAATGACCAGGGCTGCGGCAGGCTCAAAGTGGGAAAAGAAACCAGTGGAAGACATTCCATTCTTCACTCTTCTTGCCTTTCAAGCTCCAGCTCCACCTCCCCAACGCAGAGCAGTGTAGAAAGAGATGGTCCTGAGGAACCATTTAAGACACCAGCCTGGATTTTATAAATGTTGATTGGAACTTCATTGATGAGAAATCTGAGCAGGCCTCCATAAGATGATCAGTCACCTCTGCAGACAAGAAAGGACTCCTGGCCACAAGGTCGCCTGTAAGCTCTTGAGGGCTTATGTTGGGAACTCAAGGCGGAAATCCTAGGAATGGAGCAGAAGGAAAAGCCAAAAGAGAGGCTCCTGTGTGTGACTAAACTCCACCTCACTACTGCAGGGACCACTGAACAGAACCGCTTAGCCAGCACCTGGGATTTACAGAGAGAAGGAATAGGACTTGGGGAGACAGAACCTATAGCTGGTGTGGGAGAAGGTTCAAGCTCTTCATTTAGTTCTTTATTCAATAAACATGGAAACCATTCCTTGCTGGGTCCTGAGAGCACTGTGGTACGCAGCACAGGGCACAGGCCCCATGAAGGCAAGGGGCCCAATTTCCTTGGCCACAGTGGATGCAACCCTGAAATGAAAACAGGCAGAGCTGGTAAGGCAGGCAGGCAGGCAGGCAGGCAGGTTCCAATGGGAAGCATAGCCTTCTGTTCAGGCTAGAAGATAATCCAAGAGGTAACCGGAAGCAACTCCAAATATCTTGGTGGTTATCCAATGGCTGCTTCCAGAAGACAGTTTCAATTTTAATTGCTGGGGAGGGCACCTTACCATGAAATAGTTTCAACACAAGTCAGGGAAGCTGAAAGAGAAGTCATGAGGTCAGATGGTCCCGATTTGAAATCCCAGCCTGCCTCTTGCCCAGCAGTTCCTGAGGTCTGGTCAGCTTGGGTGCTCTCTCCTAAATCATGCATACAACGACTGGAACACTTATGAGAGGACTACTTGGAAGACAAGATGTAAAATGCTCTCCTCTCTGCTCCTGTTTGTATGTTTCCTGTTCACTTAGTATATATCTCAAGGTAGAAGGGGCGTGGCTTCTGCACCCAGGAACCAGTAGTGCAGGATGCAGCTAGATTCTCATAGAAACTCTTACAGCATGCAAAGATGGAGGGAGCCCTGGGATGGAGGAAAATCAGGTGTGTGGAGTTCCAGAAGGGGGAGTAGAGACTTCTATAGAGGGGCAGAATTGGGGCTGAACATGATTCCCAGAGTGCTTGCCTAGCATGTATGAAGCCCTGAGTTCTACTCCCAGCACCACATAAACCAGGCATGGGGTGCACACCTGTAATACCAGAACTTAGCAGGTAGGGCAAGGTGATCAAATGTTATTATGGACTACACAGTCAAGTTTGAGACCAGCCTGGTATACATAAGATACTGTCTCAATTTTATTTTTTAATTAATTAATTTGTTTGCTTGTTTGTTTATTTATTGGTTTTGAGATTTTTGATACAGGGTTTCTCTGTGTAGCCCTGGCTGTCCTGGAACTTGCTCTGTAGACCAGGCTGGCCTTGAACTCAGAGATCTACCTGCCTCTGCCTCCCAAGTACTGGGATTAAAGCTGTGCGCCACCACTGCCTGCCCTCTGCTCCACTCAATTTTAAAGGGGAAGAGGGGGAAAGCAACTTGTGAAACTAAAAACAATAAAAGTTGTCAGTCTGCCTGTCAGGCAGGAAAGTAGCTGAAGCCACTGCTGGGACAGTCAAGGAAAACCAGGTCTGAGCAGAAAACAAGGTCCTGGTAGTGACCAGACAGGTGACCCTCCATGCCATCCAGCAGGTGGGGCCAAGGTAAAGACTTAGCTGAGACCCCAGCTCATGTTTGTGCTTGCACTTAGGTGAAGCAAGGACCCCCACCTTGTTCTGGGAGTTGACTGGCCCTGGTTCTCTGGTAGTCTTCACTGACGCCTCTTCTGCCCCACCCTCACCCTGGGAGCACATACATATATAGTCAGGCACACACACACATACACATAAAATAAAACAAGTTGTTTTGTTTTTTGGGTTTTTTTGTTTTTTAAGATGAAAAAAGTCAACTTCAGCCTATCAATACATATGTTTATTCCACAGTCTTCTGGGTGGAGACAACAGAGGAAACCAGGAGGTGAGAAACCTTGTCTATATGCAATGTCCTACAGCCAGCCATGTGGCACAGGACTCTAGTCTCAGCAGCAGGAAGGCTGAGGCAGGAACATTACAGCAAGTTCAAGGCCAGCATGCTCTACAAATGTGAGTCCCAGGCCAGGGCTATTTATTGAGACCCTGTCGCCTGTGAAAACATACATACATACATACATACATACATACATACATACATACATATGTCTTTCTGCAAATTGAAGAACACTCAGTCCAATTCGTGGTAACATGGTGTCATTTCCCTTAGGTGTAACTCCTCTTTATTTCCGTTTCCTGTCTACCCCCTGCCTGAGCCTGATACTGCTGATTAACTTCCAAGACACCATGTAAACACTGTCAGTTTGAGTCCCCCTCCTCCTTCCCACCCATCTGAGATGCAGACCCTCACCCAGACTGAGGTACTGGCTCCCCTCTCCACGTTCCCAGAAGCAAGTGTTCCACTGGCCACCTTGTAACCCTTTTCCCCAACATTGTGAACACCCGATCACAGTAACTTCTGTGCAATTGGAAGCAGAGGTAGAAGGAAACAGTATTTAAATTTGGAGAGAAAGTAACCAGTTATAGTCGGGTGTAGTTGTGTGCCCCTGTGATACAGCACTTAGGAGGTAGACCCAGAGGATCAGGAGTTCAAGATCATCACTGGTTACATAACATGTTTGCTGGCATGGGCTACATGAAACACTGTTTCAAAGGAGATATATATATACATATATCATATGTATATGTACACAGATATAATTCTTTTAAAGACAAAGTAAGGCAGGGCGGGGCAGGGCATGCCAGGGCATCCCAGGACTCAGGATGCAGAGTCAGGCAGATCTGTAAATTCCAGGCCAGCCTGGTGTACTAAATGAGTTCCAGGCCAGCTGGGGATACATAGTAAGACCTTGTCTCAAGGGAGGGAAAGGGACAGAGGAAAGCAGCTTCCAGTTAAATGCTCCTTTTTCATACCTAGTCCTGGAATAGATATCAAAGTTAAAGCCAAATGTCACATCAGCAAAGGTTCTCTCCAAGAAACACATTGATCTTCTGCACATAAATGCAGACTCCAATTTAACTGGGTTATCAGTCTTGGCACAGGAAGACACTTCACAAGTAGAAAGCCTGAGACACAAGTCTGTGGGGGTAAGAATCTATTTGGAAATGGGCGGCCATACCCAGCATGGGTGCTTGTTCCAAACCTGCAAATGTTGGAATGTCAACCTTATGCCAGACCTTTGTCCTATGAATCCTTTTATGACTAAATTCAAAATACAAGAGCCAGGAGTGATGACACAAGGCTGTATTCCCAGCCCTTGGGAATTAGAAGCAGGAGGATCAGAAGTTCAAGGTCATCCTGGGCTGCATAGGGAGCTTAGAGCCAATCTGGGCTACACAAGACCCTGTCTCAACAAACCAACTAACCAATCAATAAAAACAAATAAGGGCTGGAGAGAAGGTTCAGTGGTTAAAAGCACTGACTGCTCTTCCAGAGGTCTTGAGTTCAATTCCTATTCACATAGTGACTCACAACCATCTGTAATGGGCTCCAATGACCTCTTCTGGTGTGTCTGAAGGCAGTGACAGTATAAAATAAATAAGTTATCAAAAGAAAATAAATAATGTAAACAAATCAAGAGCCCTAGTCTTTTCTCTTTTTAAAAGAGTTATTTATTTTATGTTGTGCATGTGATGAGTGCTTTGCTTGCATGTGTGCATACCACCTATACTCCTGGTCTGAGTTTGGAAGAGGATATTGGATGTCCTGGAACTGGAGTTACCTACCAGTGGTTGTAAGCCGCCATGTGAGTGCTGGGACCTGAACCCTCGTCTTTTACAAGAGCAGCAAGTGCTCTTAGGCACTGAGCCGCCTCTTCAGCCACAAGCAAGAGAGATGGAGCCCTGATCTTAACCTGGAACTCTTGGAGATGGAGCAGTAGTGAACAGGACAGAGGCTGAACTTGCACTCAGGGGGCTTGGCAAACTCCACAGGGGTATAATAAGCACCGTGCAGGAAGGCAAGAAAGAGAGGCCATGGGATCTCTCAGAGACAGAGATCTAGGTGGTCGTGAGCCATGCAACCTGGGTACTGGGAGCTGAACTCAGGTCTTCTAGAAAAGCAACAAGAGCTTTCAACTGATGAGCCATCTCTCTAGACCTCTTTAATTTTCCCTTACATGTATTTATTCATTTAATGTGCTCACGGTTGCCCGAAGGTCAAAGGACAACTTGTAGGATTGTCTTCTACCATGTGGCTTCCAGGGCTCCAACTTAGGTTGTCAGGTCTGACAGTCAGTGGGTAAACACTGAGCCATCTCACTGGGCTCAGTTTTCTGTCTTTAAAATTGGGACTTCAGGAGCTGGAGAGGTGGCTCAGCAGTTAAGAGCACTGGCTGCTCTTTCATCTTTCAGTTCACATGGTGGCTCACAACCATCTGTAATGGGATCTGATGCCCTCTTCTGGTGTGTCTGAAGATAGTGACAGTGTACTCATATACATTAAATAAATAAATAAATAAATAAATAAATAAATAAATAAATAAATTCAGTCAGGCATGATGACGCATGCCTTTAATCCCAGCACTTGGGAGGCAGTGGCAGGCAGATCTCTAAGTTTGAGGCCAGCCTGGTCTACAGAGTGACTTCCAGGACAGCCAGGGCTACACTGAGAAACTCTGTCTAAAAAAACCATGATGAACACTTCTGCTGAGCTCACTTCTCTCTACAGTCTAGGCTCCCAGCCCAGGAACCAGTTCACCTAGAGGGTACAGCCTTCTCACTTTAATTTAATCAAACCATCTCCTACCGCAGGCATGCCTAGCCTCCCATCCCCCAGGTGAGTCTCACAAGCTGACAAGAGAGACTAATCATTACAAGGCCTTAGACAAGCCCTGTGGGGGATAGACCTGAGTCTGCAACTGTGTTGTTCAGAAGCCACAGGGATCCAGATAAGGAAGTGCTCAGTCCTGGAGAGGAGGCTCTCCAGGGCTGTCCCAGGCTGTGGGGGACAAAGGGCTCAAAGGGGTCTCTGCACAGCAACCCCAGTGCCTTGTCTCCTGCCTGGTCCGGTCCAGTCCGGTCTGCAACCCCAGTGCCTTGTCTCCTGCCTGGTCTGGTCCAGTCCACTCTGTCACTGCACACTCATCTTCTGCTCACTATGCTCAGCGCAGCTGTTCTTGTAAACCAGGCCCCCACCTCATAGCTGTTTTAACCAGTCTAACTTCTTAGGCTAGTCCCATCCACAGGGTTTTGTCTTTTGTTTTGGGAGAGAGTTTTCTGTTGTCTCATTTTGAAACAGGGTTTCCAGGTAGCCTGGGCTGGCCTTGAACCCCGATCTTCCTGCCTCTACCTCCGACACTGTGGGATTATAAGCATATGCCACGTTGGCTAACTCTCAAAGCATGTTTCGGGAAGTTCATCGGAGTCAACAGTGAAAGAGCCCTCAGGGGTCCCCTGACTCAGGGAGAAAGCCAGGCTGAGGATCTGAAGAACTTGGATATGTCCCTAAGCTGCTATGTTCTTTCTCTCTTCCTTTCTTTCTAAAATATTTATTTATTGATTGATTGATTGTCTCTAATACACTTTAGCTGTCATAATGCACACCAGAAGAGGGCATCAGATTCCATTACAAGTAGATGTGAGTCACCATGCTGTTCCTGAGACTTGAACTCAGAACCTCTGGAAGAGCAAGCAGACTGTGCTCTCAACTGCTGAGCCATCTCTCCAGCCCCAAAGCTGCTATTTTCACACATAATGTTTAGAAGCGTGTTCTCTCTCTCTCTCTCTCTCATTACTTTTTTCTACATGTGTTGTGCATGAGTTTGTGTATATGTCTGTGGGCGCATGCACATGTGGAGGTCACAAGCTTTTCCACCTGATTTATGGAGGCAGGGGTGCTCAATCAAACCCAGAGCTACACGATAAGGCCAGTCTGTGTCTACCTTCCCAGGCTGGAGTAACAGGCAGGCTACCATGCCCACCCAGCATCTCCATGGGTGCTGAGTATTTGGCCTCAGGCTTGCACAGCACATGCTTAACCACTGAGCCATCTCTCCAATCCCTCAGGGAGTTCTTTAGACCCCACATCTCCATGGTCATAGTGAAGGGTGGTAAGTTTACTTCGGCTCTGTACTGAAATAAACTGCCCTTAAGCTTTACATTAACTGACTACAATGAAGTCTTGACCTTGGAGAAAGACCTCCCCCTCCTCCCCACCCCCCCACCCCCAGCATTAGATTTCAAAGAAAAGGGGAAGAAAAAAAAAGGCAGGGTCTCAGGTAGCCCAGGCTGACTTCAAACTCAGACAAGGATGACCTTAAGCATGTGATCCTCTTACCTCCAGCTCCTGAGCATCGTCGAGGCATGCACCACCACACTTGTTTGAAACAGCACGGGAAGATCAAGCCCAGGCCTTCATGCTGTTGTACTCTACCAACTGATCTCCATCCTGAGCATGGAATCTTGAAATGGAAACCTCCAAATCCTTACCTACTAATAGCAATTCTGTGACTAAGGTCTTAAATGTCCCTGTAGGCTCACGTGTAAAAGCTTGGTCCCAGCCGTTGGCACTGTTTGCTAGGGCCTAGTATAAGGAAGTTAGGCCATGGGAGCTTGCATTTGAAGGAGATATTGGGAGGTTAACCCTTTCCTCTCTCTGTTCTGCAGCAGAAACCAGACGAGGTCTTTCCTCCTTTAAAGTTGCTTCTCTCTGGTGGTTTGTCAGGGAAGGGATCTCCCAAAGGACTCATGTCTTGCAGCACTTGTAACTCTGGCTCCAGGGGATCAGACACCTCTTCTGGCCTCTAATAAACATAAAGTAAAAATAAATATTTAAAACACATAAACATATAACCCTTTGGAGAGAATGGGACTAAAATTAGTTTGTATGTGTGACAATGAACACATGTGCACACAAAGTCTCTGCAAAGGGTTAAATACAAAGGGTGCCCATAGGCGGGGACCTCTGCAGCAAAGGTTGTCTGGGATAACTGAGAAACCACAAGACTATCTATAATTACAGGGACCTGTCCCGGAAAAAAGAGGTCCTACAGAGAACCATAAAACCTCAATTTAAGCATTCTTCTTTCCCCACACCCTTGAACCAGGACTGGCAGCAAATTCAGTTAATGTTTCTTATGAACGGAATACTGGTAAGATTTATGGACACACTGAACTCACTCCTTGGCTCTGATATGCCCACCCCTTTCTAGACATCAGCTGTGGCTAGCCAGGAAGGCACTGAACCCAGAAAAAGTATTACAGTCTACTTCCAGCTCTGAAAATCCATCAGAGGCCAGGTGTGGCAGCCAGTGCTAAGGCTAGCATCTGGGAGAGAAGGGCCAGCCTTCTCTTCCTAGGCCAGGCAGCTCTGGGGAAGCAAGGTAAATCAATAGGAATCTGGCAGCCAGAGTGGGCAGGACACAGGTAATGAATGGCCAGCTGGTCCCTCCATCCTAGGTGAGCAAGGGTTGCCTCCCTCTGTTTGGCATGTAAATACTGGGTCTCAAGCACTCGCCCACTCCAGGTTTCATAATACCCAAGGGTATCCCAATTATGCAAGAGCTCTTTTCAAATTCTCAAAGCCAGTGTTTTCTCTTCAAAAAGCCATCCAAGAAGACAGATGGCCTGTCATACTGTCAAGCAAATGGCAAGAGGTCATCACTGGCCCAGATGTGTTAAGCAACGCCCATAATCCCTTTCATCTCAGGAAAGGCAGAGAAGGTGACTCAAATTTGGGAAAACTATTTAGCAAAAATACGTCCCAATGGCTGAGAACCAACTAGTGGTCCACAGACAAATGGGTGGGAAAGAAGGAAACTAAATGCCAGTGCTGTCTCCTTGCTGAAGAGTAAATTACAATACTAGAGAAAGGAAAGGTGCTGTGGGCTGGGTGTGCCATGGGCTGGGTGTGCCGTGGGCTGGGTGTGCCAGGGGAATGGGTGTGCCGGGGGACGGGTATGCTGGGGGATGGGTGTACTGGGGGATGGGTGTGCCGGGGAATGGGTGTGCCGGGGGATGGGTGTGCTGGGGGATGGGTGTACTGGGGGATGGGTGTACTGGGGGATGGGTGTGATGAGGGATGGGTGTACTGGGGGATGGGTGAACTGGGAGATGGGTGTACTGGGGGATGAGTGTGCTGGGGGATGGGTGTGCTGTGGAATGGGATGTACAGATGTAAACAGGAGAGTGTTACTCCAGCTATGCATTACACTTCAATGTAATGCATTTCCACCAACATTCTTTTTTCTCAGCCTGAGCCAGGCCTAGCACCACTCAGCCATAACCTTGGTTCTTAGGGGCTATGGCAGATGTACAAGTATGATCCAGGTCAGCCTGGTCTACACAGAGAGCTCCAAGCCAGCTTGCACTACAGCAGGAAACACTCTGGAATTCTCTAACCAAGGACCATGAAGGAACATAAGAGGTGAGGAAAGCCAAGACCATGCTGGAGGCAGGGCTGATGGCATTGCGGATGTCAGGAAAGACCACCTGACACTCTGCGAATGCTTTGGCCAGGTCCCTATCTACAGTCATGGGCACATCCTTCTTAGTGGATAGGACAAGGACTTATATTTAGTGCCAAGCTGGATCTTCAAAGTGAAGCCATCAACCAGGAGTCCTAAGCACCAAGCCATCAAAGGATAAGCTGCATCCCCCCTTCAATCTGAGCCTGCGGCTTGCCCAGAGACACACTGCAAGCCGGTGATCAGTTTCCAACCACAGATGCCGATCTACAAGCCTTTCTCACCACAGTTCTGTAGCGATGTGGCAGAGTCACCAGCAAAGATACTGCGAAGAAGTCCGTGGTAACTCTGGAAGACAAATGAAGCCTGCAACCCAACAGGGGTGGCTTTCTTAAGGGCACAGAAGGGGAACAAACAAAAGCAAGCTTATACTCCCAAGGAAACATAATCTGTGATTATAAATATTTCATGGGCAAAGAAAGTACCGGCTGTGGGTGGGGGAGGGGAGTTGGCTACAAATTAGATCTCCCTTTGCAAAGTGATAGGGACGGCTGGAAGGGCAACCAGGCCCTGGCTATTCTGGGCAGTGTGCTCCAAGGGCCTGCGTCATAGGCGCTAGCCCTTGTTGAAACCACAGGCTTCTAGTGGTCAGCACAGAACACCTTGGGAGGAGAGCTAAAGTCCGTAAGAGACCAGAGGGGACAGCAGGGATAGAGTCACTCAGAGGACAGTGGTGAGCTTCAACAGCCGGGAGGCAGGTGAGGAGGGGCTGAGAGAGCAGCAAAGCAGCCAGCACCCTGAAAAACACACAGCAGGGCAGAGGGAGGGAAGGGCCCAACTCCAGCTAAGCAAATGGCCAGAAAAGCTGTAAAATAGCAGTGGTCAAGCTGCCCTATGAAGGGTAAAGGTCCAGGCAAAAGCAGGTTATGTCAGGCTGAGGACAATCGCTGCTTTCCTTTGACCCAAGACAGGGCCTCATCCACCCCCCCCACCCCCGCCAGTCCACCTTTCAGAAGCTGCAGAGACAGCAGGGAATTAAGAGTCCACTAAGCCCCAGCACCAAGGCTGTAAACATGCTAGTGAAACAGCAATGTGTTGGTGAGAGGTCTGCCACAGCTGGTCCACACTTACAGGCTACTACGACAGCCACGCTGCACCAGTCCTTGCAGAGGGCCACATTAGGAGGGACCCAGGTATGTTCCCAAAATACCCAAGGTCCCTTGAAGCAAACTCAGCCGGGGGGACCTGGGAGCTGGACCCACTTGGGCTGTAGACATAAGCTAAGTTTCTGCCTCCTAGTATTCAGGCTGGCAGCTCCCACACACACCCCCTACCCCCTAAGGTCTGTCCTGAGGTATTCCAGATAATCAAAATGGCAGCCTATAGGATCATAGCTGGTAGGAGTCAACAGAGGCCTCAGCAACAGGAAAAATGAGGAATGGGGGTGCTAGGGAGAAGACAGAACCTGGCGTGAGACACCGGTTTCCCACATGGTCTCGGAAACTGTCCTCATAGGTAATGGGACCAGTATTTAACCACAAGGACTGTGAGAAGCATTAAGAATATGCACATTCCTGAATCTCTCCACAGCACACTACTGCTATAACGTACGACTATACACAACTACCTGCTCGGCACCTCAGAGAAACAGCCACTTACCCACCAACTACCACTTCTCAGAACCTCAGGCCTCCCCAATAGCACCAAGCTCTGTGTTCGGCATGGGTGATTCTAGAAACCCCATACTCATATTTGGCCTCCTCCATGCCAGCCTACTACCAATCCCACCTCTTCAAGCACCTATGTCTGAGTGCCACAGCCACGGTGGCATCTTGCAGTCCTGCAGTCTGTCCTCTGCAAACTCTCAAGGAAGAGCCAACCCACCTCCCCTCCTCACCCCTAAGTACCCATCACATGCACCCTAATGCCTTTGGAGAAGCCTCCTTCCCTGAGCCTTGCAACCAAGAGTAAATGGAGGTCCACTCCTCTCCTGACTTGGTATAGCAGGATCTGAAGTGGCCCCAAAGGTTCACAGGCTAAAGGTCCCGGTACTTACTCCAAGGCCTGTTGTACACATGCTCCTTTCTCCCTAGAAAATTCCCACTCCTTTAAAAGGACATGAGTGCACAGCTCATTAATTATTCACAGATATAAATACTCATGCAACTGCTAAGTCTAACACATTCCCGATGGCCAGAAGGCTCCCTCTTGCCCCTTCCCAGTTCACACTGCACCCAGCCCCTTAAGCAGCCCTCATATGGGCTTCTGTCACATTACCTCCTAAGACTGCAGCTGAGGCAACCCTTTCTCTGGGACAGCACTAACCTGAAGGTCTAAGCCTTCATTATAAGCCCTTGTTAGAGTAATTTATTGGGCTCCTTTGTAATATTCCAAGTGCTGGGAGGACAGGAACCACACCTGCCTTCTCTCACCTTTACTCTCTTGGAGCATGCATGTGCACGGTCACAATACAAGAAACAGCCCATGCCGAGTGCTTCCTGCCGCCAGGGACTGCTCTGGCCATCACAGGCACTGGTTCTTTTTGTTTGTTTGTTTTTTTGAGACAGGGTTTCTCTGGCCCTGGCTGTCCTGGAACTCACTCTGTAGACCAGGCTGGCCTCGAACTCAGAAATCTGCCTGCCTCTGCCTCCCGAGTGCTGGGATTAAAGGCATGCGCCACCACCGCCTGGCCGGCACTGGTTCTTTTAATCATCATATCAGTGGCACCAAATGGGCATCATCATCACTGAAGCTCAGAAAAATAAACCAACTTGCTCAATGTCCTGAGGATTTAACGGGAGCTGTGACTCAAACCCAGGCAGCCTGAACCTAGAGCCTGAGACCACCACCCTCATGAGCATCTCGGAGGCCAAGAAGATGCTTTACTAAGTGGCTAAAGTATCTCTTAATTTGTATTTTTTATTTCATGTGTAGGCATGTTCTGCCAGCATGTGTATCTGTGCAGCACATGTATGCAGTCTCCACAGAGGCCAGAAGGGGGCATCGATCCGTCAGAACTGGAGTTACAGAAGGTTGTGAGTCACCATATGGGTACTAGGAATGGAACCTGGTCCTCTAGAAGAACAGCCATTGCTCTTAACCACCAAGCCATCTCTCTAACCTCATAGTATCTTAAACAAATGGCTTTGTGAGTTGATAAGACTCTATTAAAGAAATAAAGGAGTACTTAATCCCCACAAAGAGATCAACAAGTAAGGAGAAAAGAAACAGGCCCAAGGTGGTCAGATGTAAGAAAAGCCCAGACCATGCCGGTGTCTGGGGAGGACACCAGCATTCAACTGCTTTAGTTACCCTCCTCACGACCACAATTCAGACAGCATAGGAAGAAAACACACATTAAAACATTTATTCTGTTCCAGGACACTGGCTGCTCAGCTCCTGGCCGCTCTGCTCAGGGCCACTCTGCTCACACAAAGTTCTGAGCGATGGCTAACACCTTGGAATACTCCCCTTCCTTCTTGCGAAGGCTGGTTGGGATAGGTATTTTAATTCGAGTCCCCACAGGATTGCCATTGTCCTCAATGAGGACCACGTTGTTGGAGTCAAACTTTGGGGTCATTCGGGAGCCAGGCATGCGGTGTCCCACAATGAGTGCTTTCTTCTTCTGCCCCCTGATGGCCAGCAGGATCTGGTCACCCACCTTGCCCACCCCACTCTTGTTATAGACGTGGATGCATCGGGGTGGCCGATGGTATGGGGTGTTGCCCAGGGCGCTATTGTCCACTACACGGACCCGAGTCATCTTCTGGATTGCACTGAGGCTCCCAGAGGTGCTAATGGGAGAGAAAAAATAAGTCTGTGACAAAGATCTCTTTGGGCCTCTGAGAGGGCAGGAAGGTGCATGTCAGCTCCATGCATATACATACTGACTAGAGTGACCCAGGAACCAAAACAAAAAGTCAAGGGTTGTGAAGTCTTAACTACCCACTTCCTTATAGTGGAGAGCTTCTAAGATGGTTTGCTGGCAAAGACCTGTAACCCTAGCACTTGAGAGACTGAGGCAGGAGGATCACAGGCTTGAGGCCAATCTATATTACTCTCATAAAACCAAGAGCTTCTATTGGGTGTCAAGATTCCAATTTTTCTGTGACAGAAAACTTGATGGTACTTCATCTCCAGCCCTTGCTTTCTAAAGGCTGCTCCACAGGCTGCCTCGCCCTGCCAATCCTGCAGAACCTGCTTCCCCAGGTCCTGCTTCCCTGTTCTCATGGAGTCTGGGAACCTGGAGACTCTATTCTGAGGGAGCCCTGGCACAACATGGCAGAAACTAGAAGCCATCAAGATAACAACTTTTTAATACTAGCAAAGGGTTTGCTTTTTGAGTCAGGTCTTCTACCTTGCCAACCACCTGAGAGCAAGCCAACCTCCTGCCTTAGCCTGCGACATGGGAATGAGAGCCCATCTGCAGCAGCACCACCCTCCAACCGGTCTCGCCATCGTGGGAGTTCCCTCTCCAGACAGTGTGACGTTCTGTAGCCCAATCCCAGGGCCTCCCAGCACCTCTTCCCTACATGCCCATCCCCACGGCCTCCTGCTAGTGACTCCACCTCCAGGCCACGCCTCTTCTTTGTCTAGCCTTGACTTACCACTACAGAGCTCTCTTCAACTCAGGCTCCACACAATGCAAGCTCAGGAGGTCCCAAGTGACCTCCTGCCCTGCTCTGCAAGCCACTCCAGTCCTGCCGCTTCTCCTGTGAATGGCTTCTCCAGGAACACTCTAGGGGCTTGGGCAGGCTTCCCTTCTAGGTACCCTGACCTTCCTGCCCTGTCCGCTCTACTCATACACATGCATGTGGCAGTCAGAGGATAACGGACAAGCGCTTGTACTGTCCCTCCACCACTAGGGATGAACTCAGTCAGGTCACTAGGCTTGGTGGCCACCACCATCACTACTGAGCCTCTTCCCCACTCCTATCACTTCTTCTTAGAGTACGCTTGCTTCTGAGAGAGGTCTGCCTTGAGAACTCTTCTGCACAAGAAGCAAGTCTTACTCATCTCTGCGGATGCAGTAAGAAAGGGGAAATGGGGTCTCAAAGGGAGGGCAGTGTGGCTGGGGTGGAGCCATCTTGGCTTGGCAAGGAATCATGGACCACTGATGATCATGCAATGTTGTAATTAAAGGTTAATTTTGCTGGGCTTTGTGGTCCAAGAATGCAATCCTGGCTACATGGGAGACTGAGGCAGGAAGATGGCAGGTTCAAAGCCATGTGGGCTCCAGGGTAAGGCAAAGTCAGCTTGGGAAACTTGGTGAGATCTTGTCCCAAAATTACAAGTAACACAGACGGCTGATAACACGAGTCTGTAATCCTAGTGCTCAGGAAGCAGAACTGGGAAGTGGCTAGCCTGGTCTACATGGAAATCTCTAAGCCTGCTACAGCTATTTAATAAAGCTCTATCGTATAAAGCAAAGAAAAACAACAAAAATCAAAATAAAATGTAAGAAGAAGGTTAGAAACCCTGGATTTCAGTCCACAGTTCTGGGGGAAAAAAATCATTTCTAAAAAAGTTTGGGGGTCAGCAAGATGGTTAAGCAGATGAAGGTGCTTGCCACCAAGTCCAAAAACCTAAGTTTGATCCCTGAGAACCACACTGTGGAGACAGGCAACTTCTACAAGCTGTCCTCTGACTTCCACATGTGTACCAGGGCATGTGCATGCCCAAATACATACACACACACACACACACACACACACACACACACACCCCACAGAGTGAATTTTTCAAAGTGTAAGGGGTTTAAAAGCCCTAGGAATGACAGGCTCAGAGCAGCACTCTTAAGGAACTGGCAGGGACTGAAGACACAGCTTCCACCACAGGCCACTCTGCCCTAATCCCTCCCCCATGCTGACCCCAAAAGCTCTCTCTGAGTTTCCTCTCCCGTTCTAGTCACCACAGGATCCAGTCAGAGTGGCAGGCTTACCCAGGGACACTTCTTAAGAATAAGATGTTAAGTATTACCTGAAGCAGCGCTGGCTGAATGCTCTGCTGACATGGGCAAAGGAGCCCCAGAGCCCAGTAAGGACAGCCATGGGATCCCAAGACAGCAAACCTGCAGGAAAGGGGACAGAGGCTGCTTTCTCTGGGGACCTGTGTGGGAGAGGACACTGTAACACAAGTTCATTAGTCACTAAATAAGAATCTTGGTGTTTGAAAGATACATGGATAATTAGACAGAACTCCAGCTCCCAATTCTGCTGAGTCACACTCCCCGCAGGTCAGCTGTAACAGACCAGCATAGAGAACGCCCACCACCCTCAGCTTCCCCAGGCAACAGAAAACAGGAGTCCTTCAGCATACCTGAGCTAGCCACAACTTCCCAAGAGGGCCACAAAATTGAATGCCATTTCCCTTCTTGACACCAATGTGCCTTCTGAAAGTGTGCCAGTTCAGCACCCAGGAAGAAAGTAGATTAGCCAAACCTGGAGGCACAAGTCTGTAATCCCAACTATTCTGGGTTGGAGGATCCACATTCCACAGCTGGCTGGACTAGAGAGAGCTCCTGTATTAAAAACCATTAAACCAGGTTTGGTGGCTCATACCTGAAATCCCAGCTTGTGGAAGCCTAGGCTGAAGAATGAAAAGTTCAAGATCTGTGAGCTACATGGTGAGTTCCAGGCCAGCCTGGGCTACATGAGACCCTGACTCAGAGAAATTAGTAAAGACAAAACAAAACATGGGACTGGAGAGATGGCTTAGTGGTTAAGGACACTAACTGTTCTTGCAGAGAAACTCTGGCCTCCTTGGGCATTAGGTACATATGTAGGTAAACACTAGTGTGCATGAAACAAAAATAAATAACTTTTTAAAGGGTTGAGAATATAGCTCCGTGGTAGGGTGCTTGCACATGCCACGGGTTCAGTCCCTAGTGCTGAAGTGGGGTGAAAATGTTGCCGACCCGAGCAGCTTTCTGAGCCTCCGGTCATGTATCACCCTTCCCCCAAATGTGAATGCCAGGACACCTGTAGAGCCCAAGGTCGGCAAAGTAGGGCCAAAGCCACCCTTGCCAAGGCACTGACCAAAGTCTATATTTGGGTGAGTCTCCCCCACAGCATGGAAAAACATCCACAGACAGGAAACGAAGCTACAGCATCTAGGAGTCAGGAGTCCAGTTCACAGAACTTGGCTCTGTTGCTCCCTAGCACAAGCGCTCACTCTCACACACACACACACACACACACACACACGTCAAAAGATCCTGCAGGGCATGAACATCACTGCAGCATGATGAGGGATACCAACTAGGTAGGGATCCCAGCTGTCAACATCCAGACGCCTCGCTGCAGAGGACACCACTGGAGAGCCCTGCAGAGTCATACCTGTGCACTGGAGTATTTACACACAGCTTTGCTTACTGAGGCTTCAAGGCGCCACAGATAAGACTATTTAATAAAGGTGGTGGGGAGAATTCACCACTCACTTCCACGTGGGGGCATTCCATAAATGCCAGTCACTTGGTGCCTCACCTCAAATCCCAGCACCTCAGTATTCTCCTTGGGACACCCATGAAGTGCTGGGCTACTCTACAATCAGAAAACAACCTGAAGCAGACAGCAGCTAACCCAGGTAACCAGCACACTAGACAGATAAGCCCAGCTTTACTAAGATCCTGTGCAAGTCATCTCGCTGTGAGCCCAGGCATGAGTGATGCAGAGGACCTGGCCCAGGCTGCTTGCCCACCCCATACCTATCAGCTCTCTTCTTCCCATCTCATTTCACAGATGAGGAAACTGAGGTACAGAGACTTTTAGTGATCTACCTAGAGCCTCACAACGAGCCCTAGCCTCAGGACCTCGGCACCCCCAGGCTTTGAGTTGTCGGTCCCTCTATTTTCTTGTCCCTTTTACTGAGGTGGTTATATCATGCCACATACTAGGCTAAATGCTGTACACTGTCATCTCATTAACTCACAAACACTACTGTGCAGTGCATACCATTACTGATCGATCTCTCTCTCTCTCTCTCTCTGAGAATAAGCTGACCAAGGTGACACAGGGGTAAATGACAATTTGAAACACAGCAACCGGTTTTCTGAGCCATCATACTTACTCCATCGAGAGTAAACGGCAACCGTAAATATTAGTATCCCTCCACAGCTGCTAACAACCTCTAGTTCCATCAAGAATACTGACATTTGCCAGGTGTGGTACATGCCCTCAATCCCAGCACTCAAGAAACCCAGGTAGAGTTTGAGGCCGGCCTGGTCTACATAGCAAGTTCCAGGACAGCCAGGGGACTACAGATAGACCTCCATCTCAAAAACCAAAACCAAACGACACTGACATTATATGTCCACTTTGGTCACATGTACCTCACTGCCTGCTGAAGGACTGGAAATACCAGGTGAGGAGGACTCCCTTCAATCTGACCGAAGATTTGGCTGTGTCCAGCGCTGGGACTGCACCCAGTACCTTGACGTGTCTGGAGAGCACTCAATGACTTTCCAGCCCCCATCTCAGGTCTAAAGACAATCTGTGGGGTAGGTAGCAAGAAGGGCTCATGGTCTATGCATAACTAAAAATGGGTACAAACCCACCACATCTCTGATGGGCAACCAGCCTGTGCCCTCAAACCCCAGACAAGCTGTGCCCTCCAATGCCAGCAGGCCCTCAGGCTCACTCCCAGTGGAAAGGGATGAATTCAAGATGAATTGAATGAAGCCCATATTGTCGACCCTGAGGTCACAGGAATCTTACCTCTGCACTGGGCTCTTAGAATGTTAGACTCCTTGCTATTTACTACCCCAAATTCAGAAACTTAGGACACCTCAAATAGGCACAGCTACTGGGAAGGCAGGAACCTTGTGCCCTACCTCCAAGCACACAGGTCATGCCTACAGAGAAGACTTCAACTTTTTTTGTGTGACAAGGTTTCTCTATGTAGCCTTGGCTGTCCTAGAACTCACAGAGATCAGCCTGTCTCTGCCTCTGAGCCCTGGGAGTAAAGGTGTATGTCACCACTGCTCAGCTTCGACTTTTTAAAGAAAAAGTCTATGATTACTTTCAGTTTCTAATGTATCTGGTACTGACTGTGACCTCTGACCTCAACCGCAGTTGACTTAGCAGTGAAAAGATAGCAGAATGCACTGCTGTGGCCTGAGGGCACAGCTGCAGACACTCACCTGCTTCTCCCACACTGGGAAAAGATCTCAGGTCCTGAAAAGCAGTAGGAGAGCAATAGATAAACTATGCGCGCGCACGCGCACGCACACACACACACACACACACACACACACACACACACAGATGAGACATGGGGACTTCACAGGAAACCAACCTCTCTAAGGGTCCCCTGGTGCCAAGATGGTGCTAGTGGTTGAGAAAGCCCATGTTTTATCTACAAGGCCCTGGAAGTATGTCCCAGTGTAGTGTGAACACAGTCCATCACTAAATAACCTCTTCTGATGGGGGGAAGGGTGTCCTATGGGACAGCAAGGGACTTCAAAGAAACTCTTAACAGGCCTTTGTGTTATCTGCTAGCAAGAGTCCATCTTGTAGACAGGCTCTGAGGCTTGGTAGACTCTGGCACACAGAATGCTGGCTCTTTCTAAGCCTTGTGTTTGCCCACATGGTCCTCAGTACTTCTTCTATGACACTCATTTTGATGGAGCCATGTTACTGGGAAGATTCCAGTGCTGGAGTTGGCCTTTTATGTGACTTCCTGGTCAACTCAGAGCATTATCTTCCCATTTCAGAGTGTGAATCACAGCCTTTCCTTCAAAGGGCAGGGTAGAGATGATCTAATCCTTGAGAAGCATGCCCCTTTCCCATCTTGGTTAAACTCCATTATGCTGCAGAGGCATAGAGGGTTTCAAAGTGTGAGGTGCTCATCAGGATCATCCATGCATGTCCCACTGGGATGCATGCTCCACGAGGGCAGAGACCAGTACTTGCCCTGCTTAGTACTCTAGAATGGAGAGCAGCTATTGACACATGGCTACAGCTAAGGGACTGTCAAATAGAGCCCAGAGTTTCCATATATGTTTGTGTGTTTTGACTTTCTTCTTTCTTTTTTGTTTTTTCAAGACAGGGTTTCTCTGTGTAGCCTTAACTGTCCTGGAACTCTCTCTGTAGACAAGGCTGGCCTTGAACTCAGAGATCCATCTGCCTCTACCTCCTGAATGTTGGTAATAAAGGCTTGCACCACCATGCCTGGCTTGACTTTTTCATGTCATCCAGGGTTCTGAGGTCTTAGAGCAGTAGTTTTCAACCAATGGGTCTTGACCCCTCTGGAGTCAAATGATTTTTTTCATTTCATAGGGGTTGCCTAAGACCATTGGAAAACACAGATATTTACATTACAATTCATGGCAGTAAATCAGGCAGTGGTGGCACACACCTTTAATCCCAGCACTCGGGAGGCAGAGGCAGTTGGATTTCTAAGTTCGAGGCCAGCCTGGTCTACAGAGTGAGTTCCAGGATAGCCAGGGCTACACAGAGAAACCCTGTCTCGAAAAACAAAAACAACCAAACAAAAAAAAATTCATGACAGTAGCAAAACTACAGTTATGAAGTAGCAATGAGGGCTGGAGAGGTGGCTCAGTGGTCAAGAGCACTGACTGCTCTTCCAGAGGTCCTGAGTTCAATTCCCAGCAACTACATGGTGGCTCACAACCATCTGTAGTGGGATCTGATGCCCTCTTCTGGTGTGTCTGAAGAGAGCTACAGTGTAAAAATTATTTTTACACTGGCAGTGTACATATAAATCTTAAAAAAAAAACAAAAATAAAAACAAAACAGTAACAATGTAAATAATTTTATGGTTGGGGGTCACCACAACATCAGGAACTGTATTAAAGAGTTAGGAAAGAGAACCACTGCTTTAGAGGGTTCATTTTCAGTTAGTATTCTTTTTGTTGGGTCCGGTGGATTTTTGCTCCTTTCCATTCTTAGGGCTAGAAGAACAATCAGGGAAGCACCTAGGCTTGGTATGCTTTGTGGGGGGGAAAGCATCATTACTTGAGGATGTTTATTTATTATGGTGTGTGTATGTGTCACAGGGCAACCGTGGAGTCGGATCTCTCCTTCCACCTTTACCGGTTCTGGGGAGCAGACTCAGGTTCTCAGACTTGTACATAAGAATGTTGCTGCCTAGCTGAGCCATCTTTTACAGGTATGACTTGGGTTTTTAATTTCAGTTACAAAATAACCAGCAAAGTGTCTCGCTATACAATTCAGCAGTACAATGAGCATCAGAGACCTATACATTGTTTCCAAGCAAGGCCTGCAGACACATACTTTCTATCCCAGCACTCTGGAGGAAGGAAGCAGAAGACAGTCACCTTATCCTGGGAATTCTAAACCAGCTTCATTTTACACCGTGAGACCCCGTCTCCAAAAACAAACAAATAAATCATGTTAAACAGGAAAAAACAAAGGCCTGGACACTTAGAAGAATGCCATCCTCCCATACGACCCCTTCCCTTCATTTTGGCTGGACAAACACTCGCATTTGTGGCTTAAACACTTGTTATTGTTTCTCTACTGGCCCATCTTCTTTCTCTTTCAAGAGTTTATTTTGTGTATACAGTTTAATCTCACACAAGTCTAATATGTTGCAATTCTCAAAGTATCCTTGCCAGAACACCAGCTTTGATGATTTCATTCCTTTGGATCCATTGGAAACAGAAAAACAAATAAGAACGGGCACCTGCCTGACAGAGGCTGGCCCAGTGAGGACTTGCATCATTTTGCAGGTGGAGGAATGAAATCAGAAATGGTACCACTGCTTGCCACTCCGCCCAGGCAACCAAGTCCAGACCAGAGCTCAAACTTGTTCCTACCCCAGTACACTCTGTAGAACAGGGGTATGGCTCAAATGCAGTTCTACCCACTAAAAACTTCCCCAAAACCAAATACAAGTTCAAAGCCAGCCTGGGCTACATGAGACTGTGTCAAAAAGAAAAGAAAACAAACAGTAAAACAACCAAGGTCGGGTTTCATGGGTCATCTCTATAATCTCAGCATTTGGGAGGCAGATGCAAGTGGCTGTTTCTGAGTTCAAGACCAGCCTGGTCTACATATTGAATTCCAGGCTAGCCAGGGTTATATAGTAAGATCCTGTCAATAACAACAACAACAACAACATACTACACCCAGCACAGCCCAAGGCAAAGCAGAGGCCGATTTGACTCATCTGCTCAGGTGTGAGCTTTCCCAGCTGCACTACGGATGAGCAGAGCTCCTTTTAACAACATGAAGATCAATTTCTATGACAGCTGCCACTGAAATTTTCTCAACTTGGTGTACAGTTTTTATCTTATATTTAACTTTCTATGAGGACTTAACTAAGGCAGTGGCAAGGAGCCAGGAATAAGAAGTCAGGTAGCCAGAGGAATGCAGGACAGCAAGGTTAGAACCAAAGAGGAAATGCTACTGGCAGGACTCATCTCTCAGCACCAGCCCCTCCTCTGAGAAGTCTGTGACCTTTACACCACTTCTCCAGGTCTCAGTGAATCTGGACAAACAGGGGGTCACTGGGATATCAAAGTGCTCCGTTCAGGGGAGAGACCATGCCGGTTGGGGAATCCTTCTGGTTTACAGGGTAAAACAGCAGGTTTCCTGTGCTCAGGGCAGGAAGAGTGGTCTCACTTCTCCATCACAAGGCTCCCCTTCCTCCCTAGAAAATCACACAGTCCTCCAAGTCTTCTCAGCTTAGAGGAGACACAAGAAAGTGCTCCCTGACCTTCCGAGAACATACATGATTTTTAAGAGTGTTTTGATGGGGACCTCCTACCCTATTTCCCTACTGACACCTCCTCTGAGACCGAACATTCTGTGACCCAGAACAGCATTGTGAACCCTGAATCACAGTCCTTTCTTGAACACTGGCTATAATTGTTACCATATCTATAAAATTATACCAAATATACCTTCAACCTCTAAAATGGAAGACTGAAGTGGGGTGGGGTAGTGTACACATTTAATCCCAGCACTTTGGAGGCAGAGGCAGAAGGATCGTAAGTCTCACATAAACAGACAAACCAATAAATACAGGCTAAACTATGCCATAGCTTCTTGAGGCCTTCCCAAGATCCCAAAGAACCAAATAACATAAACAATGGGAAAATACATTTGGGCAGGTCCATATGTGACAGTGGACATCACTGTCCACAAGAGGAGCAGATCAAGACAATCTTTAAAGGACTTTTGTGTTAATCCTAGCACTTGGGAGGCAAAGGTAGGTAAATCTCTGAGTTTGAGGCCAATCTGGTCTACAGAGTGAGTTTCAGGACAGCCAGGGCTACACAGAGACAAAAAACAAAAACAAAACAACAAAACAACACATAGAAAAATTAAATAAGTAAATAAAAGCAGCTTTTAATGAAAAAGGGTCTGTCATACAGCGTTTTATATAAAACAGGTTATCCGTTTACTCACAGGGGTTCTTGGGTGTGTCTTTCCTGAGGGACTTTTTACCTAGTTGTATTGATTTGGGTGTGTATTAGTGAAAGACTAGCAGGACCCAATCCCTGGGACAATAAAATTCACTTGGAGGCCAAATGGCACTGATAACTGGTATCTAGAAGACAGGGGTGAAGGGCCTGGTAACCGGATTTGAGGGCTTCTGGAGATCACTGGAAGATGTTTCTGAAATTCTACTATTTTAAAAAAATAATAAGGCCGGGCAGTGGTGGCACACAACTTTAATCCCAGCACTTGGGAGGCAGAGGCAGGCGGATTTCTGAGTTCAAGGCCAGCCTGGTCTACAGAGTGTGTTCCAGGACAGCCAGGAAACCCTGTCTCAAAAACCCAAAAATAATAATAATAACATGGAAGTCTGAGCCTCTGGGTTCTTGAGTCCATTCATTTCTCACGTGGCACACTGCTATATGCCCAGAGTCTTGGATGATGCAAAAGTCCTTAATTTTGTTTTGGGGAGGGGTTGTGCCACCACAGGATGCACTACCACCCAGCCGCATCAAAAACTGTTTACTCAATACAGCTTCTCAGAACCCAGACCTACAATCTCCTGCTACTAGGCAGTTTATGTGACAACCCTGGGCAGTCTACAGTGACAGCTGCACCTCCATCTTCTTTTCCTTACCACCAACAAAATCCTCAAGGTTGGGTGATTTGAATGTTGGGTTTGGCTTTGTTGAGACATGGTCTCAGGCAATCTCAAACTGGCCTTACACACCCAAAGCAGCTAAGGATGGCCTTGAACACTGGCCTACATCTGGGATTACAGGCAAGCCCTCTGATGGCCCATTCCAAGTTGCTCATTACTAGTATTACCAACTGCATCTTCAGAGGATTTAAACTAATTGAAAACTCAAGCTGAGGAAAGCACAAGAGATCAATACTTTTCCAAACTTTTCTACAACACACAGAAACAGTGTAAGACACCTAATACACTCCCATGCTCTTGTGTCCCAAGACAGAACACCTACTATAAGAGCAACACACAAACACACACACACACACACACACACACACACACACAAACACGCGCGCGCGCTATGGTTATGATCTACCAAATTGATTTCTAAGTCACTCATGGTAGTGTCTGAAAAACACTTCAACAGACCAAACCTTACAGCTGCAAACCCCCAGCTACAAAATAGGCAGCTGAAAATCCACATACAGCAGACACACTGACCAGGATGGTGGTGTCCAGTCGTGATGCAAGACCCTGGGTGCCACCATTTCCCAAGTAACCCAAGGTGACTCCGTCTCAGCTCTTGTGACCACTACACAATCAGTTCCTTAACTTCTCAGCGTGTAAAGCTCACTTACTGCATACAGTAGACAGCAGTATTTCCTCTGTCCCCTTTAAGGCTGCGAATTTAACAGGTGGTGTTTATCCCATCTTTGTGCTCGTGATGTGTGGTGACATACAGAAAAGGGGCGTTTCACCTCTTCATCTCTCCAGTCTTAACCCCCATTCCCCTGCTAGATGAGGTTTTTGGTGAACTGAGAAAACAGGGAATCCCCTGGGCCAAAGGAGTCATTCAGCCTGACAGAATCGAAAGCAAGGACTCCCTCTTTACACCATAGAAGCTTCTAGCAAATTCATCTCCAGATCCAGCAGAAGAAAGAGATAAAACTGCAGGACACCCGTCAGAGCAACCGGTCTAAGCCACTTAGCTCAGGTCAGACCGCAGTCCCCATTTCTCAAGGCACTACATCCCGGACCTGGGTAAGCAGGTGAGCGCATCCGGGGCGCGTGAGAGGCACGGACCCCGAAGCCCTTGGCAAAGAGAAGGCAAGAGGGTCCAGATCTGAGGCCTCGCGAAGGGTGAGAACCCTTCTCACTTGACTCTGGGTTTCCAAGGGGCCCAGTATGGCCTGTCCTCACCCCTCCCCGACAGCGCCTCCCCTACTACAGAGAAGAAACTGGGAGAAGTAGCACGAGGGAAGCAAGGTGCCCCTGAACCCCCATCGTACCGCGTTGACAGCCAGGGAATCTCCCGCTACGGACCCCGCGTGCAAGGCCCCGCGTGCAAGGCCCCGCCCCGCACGCTGCGCCTGCGCGCCAGCGGTGCTCCGTGAGTGCGCGCGCACTTTCTACGTGTGCGGTGTGGGGGCGGGTCCTACAGTAGCCCCGCCCTCTGCCCCTCCCTCCTTCTGCTCCCCCTCCCCCACGCGCTGCCGCGGCCGCCGCAGGAGCCCAGAGCCCTAGCCGCCCGGCTACTCCCCCTCCCCCTCCCCAGCCCCGCCCCGCCCGGAGCCGGGCTCCCGAGTCGGAGCCGAGTCTGCGCCTAGGGGTGAGTACGCGGACCCCTCCCCAGCACCCCTTACTTGGCTCATAGGATCTCACCACCACCCCAAGGAAGGGGAAAAAAAAAAGCACCCGGACTCAGCTGCGCGTCCCCTCCCTTCCACCTCCTGCGGGACCCAGAGGTGCCCGGGCCCCACAGGACCCAACGGAGGCACGCTTTGTCCCCAAACCCGCACCGTCCCTGGCCAGATGTGAGTCCTCCCACCCCTGTCGGGGCTCCAGATGTGCGCTGTCCTCTGCCCCCGCCCCGCTGGAATATCCCAAGGGGTGGGACCCCTCTGTCCCGGCCCTCGAGTGCCACTCTAGTTCCACCTGCTCCGTCCAGGTGCGCGGCCCCTGCGCGGCCCTCCTCGGGTCCCAGCTGCTCCCCAGCCACCGGCGCCGCTTAAGGGAACCACCCGCCTCCGCCCCCGAGTTTTGCATTCTAGGGTCGCCAAGTCCGATGCCCTCGGTCTCTTTTTTATTCTTTCTCTTGTTGCTGGGGACGAAGCTGGCCTCAAACAAGGGGTCCAGGCTTGAGCAAAGGGCAGGGCTCGAGAGTGCTAGCATTAGACGAGTGGCTGCCCCAGCCCTGGTGGGGACTGATCTGCCGGCTGGAGAGGGCGGCCGGTCCGGGGAGCATGTCCTCTCCTGCGCCCCACACAGAGCAGTTCATTCATGAGCCGCCCGGGCCTGCGTTGGAGGGTGCGGTGGGGAGAAGATTCAGACGCGAATCCGGAGTAGGCAAAGGCCCTATTGAGGGGGAGGGGGCGCGCTTTGTCCCTCCTGGCCGTCTTGACCGCCTGGTGCGGACTGTCCCAAAGCTTGTCGTTGTGTTGCCCAGAAAAAAACAAGGATGCCCGGGAAGTGGGGAAGAGAGGTCAGAGGGGCTGGCTGCCCTTGGAGCTTTGTGCTGCCACCCGCCTTGGTCCCCTTGTCGGAAGACTGGCGGCCCCTTGCCCAAAGGGACTTGGGGCTCTGCTCCCTACCTAGTACCACTCGCTGACCCTGAACCTCCTCCCGGTCTGCAGTAGTCCAGGGTGAATGAGATTGTACACAACACCTCCAGAAGAGGGGCCCACAGTCCTCTGCCTTCCAGATATGAGAGGAGGGGAAGGGGAGTGACTGCCAGGCTCAGGTGGTGGGTATGCTGGCAGCACCTTTGTCCTCCGGGGTACCTACGGGGTCTACGTCCTGGCATGTCCCAGGTAGCACATGCTGGGGCCTGCTGTTGAAGTCTTGGCCAGTGAGTGAGCGAGTAGGCGGGTGGAGATGTTTTGAGGCAGAAGATGGGTGATAAGTAGCTAAGAACCCCTTTTTGGCATCGGTACAAATTCCTTCCAAGTACAGCAGAGTAACAGAAAACTGGGTTCAAATCCCAGCTCTGCTGTTCTTGAGCTGTGCGACCTTGGCAAGTTACTTAACCCATCTGAACCTCAGTTTCTATCTGAAAGTGTGATTAGCTACTACCACCTCCTTCCGAGGTGCATCTTTGGGATCTAATAGTTTAATGCAGGTAAATAGCCTGGCACTCTGCCTGACAGTTGATCGATTATAATGGGTTCACATCTCCAAACTTCCTGACCTATCAGTCTCCTCTGGAGTCCCACCCCACCTATTGCAGGTGGGTGGTGGTACATTCTGGGACTTGGTGACAGAGTCCAGAATATAGAGGAAGTGCCCTCCCCCCACTGAGGAGTTCTATTTTATTCCTATCATGAAAGTATATGTTTTATTTTGGTCTTAACCAGCCTTCCTCCACTACAGCAACCTCTTGGAGTCTATACCTTATTAAAAACAGCTGGTTTTGTGTTTTGTTTTTTTTTTGTTTGAGATGGGATGTCATTTAGCCCAGGCTGGCCTTGAACTCCTAATCTTCCTGCCTCCATCTTCCAGGTGCATGCCAGCATGCTTGCCTTCAACAGCTGGTCCTTTTTTGTGGTGGTTTTTGTTTGTTTGCTTGCTTGCTTGCTTGTTTTAAGAGCTGTGAATTAGAGTTTTGGTAGTTTGTGTTGTTTTGGTTTGTCTTTAAATTTTATTTAATCTTTCAAGCAGCCACAGGGGTGAGTTGTTGTTTCCATTTTATAGGTAAAGGACCTGAGCTGGTTAAGTATCTTTTCCAAAATAAAAGCCAAGTGTGTTTCATCTTAGGGCTCTTGGTCCTCTACCCCTGCCTTAGGACTTGAACCCACAAACCCCACACCTGACTCAAGCTACATGCTAGACAAAAGACAAACCTGTAGATTTAGGGCATGACATTCTTCAGAGCTGGTGCTGACAGCCCTCAGAGTCCTGCTAGTGGACTCTCCTATCAGCAGGAGCAGCGAAATGTCTGGGCCCATCTCTGGATCTAGCACAGACTGCTGTGTGGCCTTTCCCAAGTTATTTGCCATCTCTGTGCCTCAGTGACCTGTTGGGGTTGTGAGGATGGCAAATAGCGACATTTACAAAGTGTTTAGTGAAGTAGTGCCAGGGACAGAATAAAAGTAAGACGGGCCAGATGTGGTGGAGCATACTTGTATCTTGTCTTGGAACCAAGCCTAGGCTATATAGCTAGATTCTGAAGGGGGGGGGGGGCGTCTATGGATGCAATGAATACACCTTTGCCTTTCTCTGAGTTCCACCAAAGCCAAGCAAAACCCTTGGTATGTGTTACAGATCGGAAAACTGAGGCCCAGGTGGCAAACTAAGAGTTAATTTCTTATTCACTGGCTTTGTAAGAACCCGAAGAAGCTCTAAACTCTACAAGGAAAACAAACAAACAAGCAAAAAATAATTTCTAACCTATAACGCAGTTTTTATTAGTGAAATGACAAGCTTGATTTGGTAAAGCTAAAATCCCCAGCTCTATACAATACCAACTTCAGTATCCGACTGGAGAAATGGGCTCACAGCTGGCTGGGCACATCTGGATTGGGAGAACCTTCGCCTGCTACTCCTGTCCCCAAGTATGCTGCCCTTCACTTGGCTCCCCAGTGCTAGGCTGGATTTGAAGGCAGTTGCCCTGGATGACACAGCCCAGCAGCCCCACCCCTACAGTTAAAGAGCTCCAAGTCACCCTGTCAACTAGCAAAGCCACCAGCCCAACTCCACCTCTTACCTACCCTGTGACCTTGCCTGTCTCCACTCCCTTCTCTGGTCCCTATTTCCTTCCTGTGGATGGGTGATCTGGGTGTGCCTTGCTTGCCTTGGGTGCAGGGGAGGATCTGTGTAGCTCTATCCTGGGGAACTCTCACCCACGGTAACAGAGCCACATTTTGTAGACACGCCCAGAGTGTCCCATCTTCCTTCAGAGCAGGGAAGACAGGAACGGGAGGATGTCATTAAAAGAGTTTGGACAAGGGGTGGGGACAGGCACTGAAGTTCCTAGAGTTCATTAGCATGCATGAAGCCCTACATTGGATTTCCAACACTTGAGAAGTAGAGACAGGAATTTAAGGTCGTCCCCAGCTTAACCTCAAGAGTAAAGCCAGTCTGCAATACATGAGACCTTGTCTTAAAGGAAAAAAAGGTGGAGGGAGGAAGGGCTAATCAGAGCATCCCTTCCCAAAATACCTTTACCCACCCTTAACCTGTCCTGGCCCCACAGCGTCTGTGTATCTTAATTTATACACAGACACACACACACTCCTCCATTCAGAGGCCAGGGGTCCCTTTATTTTTGCACACTACCATGTAGTTATCTAGCACCCTGTGCAGACAGACACACATTTACCTATCTGAACATATGTCTGGACTGCTCTTGAATTCACTGGCTCAAGAACAAATAATAAGCATTTAATTTATGAAACTTCCATATATGCAGAGGATCGTAAGTAGGAGATCCGCCTAGGCTACTTTGTAAAGAGACTCTGGTGAGAGACACAGACAGTGCCTCCTTCCCCCACTCTGGATACATTTTTACCTCTCTGTGAGAGCCATGCTGGTGTTACTTTGTTACAGATTGGAAGAGTGAGGTCCTGCTACACCTTCATCTGTTCTAGGCCTATCATCAAAGCTCCCTTGTGTTCTGAGGAGGGTCCCAGCTTAGGTAGACGCTGTCTTAGGTTTGAATCCCAGCTTCCATCATTTTAATGGTAATGAGAACTTGTGGGAAAGTACTTAACCTTTCTGAGCCCTGGACTCACATCTTCAAATGACAGTGATACAACTCACAGGATGTTTGAGGGTTAAATGCAGTCATGTATGTTATTCTTTTGTTTTAGAAGATTTGGTATTTCTTTTACGTGTAGGAGTGTTTTGCCTACATGTGTCTATCATGTGGGTGCAGTACCAGAAGAGGCCAGAAGAGGGTGTCAGATCTGGGGCTGGAGATAACAGCAGCCATGTGGGCGCTGGGAATTGAATCCTTGTTGTCTTCAAGAGAAGCCAGTGCTGTCATCTGCTGAGCTACCACTAGAGTCCCATATATTGTTATTCTTAAAACAATAGACACTAGATAACTAGTACTTGCTACAGTGATTAAACTCATGTGTTTTTAAAGGCAGCCTTGGGCCAGAAAAAGGAGCCTGTATAACACATGCAGGGAGTTATTCCTGAGCCAGGCTTTGCAAAGACTCCTTTGGACTAAGAGCAACAAACAATGCCCATATCCTCCTAGAGAGCTCCTGGCTCCTGCCCTGTGTAATTGGATGTTTGACTGGGAAGAGGGGACCCCAGGGCTGCTAGGTCACCCTAGGGGCCTGAGGGACAGACAGTTGCTTCCAACTTGCTAGTCACCTCTTCTAGATTTGTTATTCTCTCTGTCTGGTTCCCTTTCTTCCCTAGGGACCCTCCCCCAGGCTTACCATCCATGTTGTCAGCAGAAGGGGCCCCTAGGGGCCCCAGAGAAGGGCCTGGGGGAGATGTGCTGCTGTGGTAGCCGGCTCTGCTGCAGCCACACTTCTCCAGCCTGGGAACCTTCCCAGGGCCCTGCTCAGCTTTGTCCCCAAGCACTTCCAGAACCCAGGGCTCCAACTGGCTTCCCTTTTCCTCCTCTCCTGCCCTTCATTCATTCAGAGCACAAAGGCTGTGTCAGGGCACCAGGCAGGCACCAGACAAGACAGTAGTACTGTGGTTGCTGGGGGCCTTTAGAGGCCTCGCCCACTCTTCCCCTCTCTTTTGCCAATGGAAAAGCTGGCTGGAGGGCACAGCATTCCCAGCCTGCTCTGCTCTGTAGACAGAAGCACAGCATTCTGGGAGTTGTAGTCCTTACACCCCTCTGTTTCCCCCTGTACAGCTAGTTGGAGAGAAGGGAGGAAGGCTGGGTTGGAAATGTGGTGGAGAAAAGCAGGTGTGGCTGGGGCCAGCGTGGTGACACAGACCCTGATGCTTGATTCTTATACCTGCCTTCCAGCCCAGTGCTCTTCTCTGAGGACACGGGAGCGGCTCTGATGCTGAACATCTGTTTAGAAGGTGTTTATGTGGAGGAGGTTTAACAGAATTTCAAACTCTAAGCACATTTGATCCATTCTGGTTTTCTTTGCATATTTTTTGCTTGAACTTAGCCAAAAGGCAGAGAAGCGCCCCCCCCCCCTTAATTCTTCATTCATTTAGTATGGTCCCAGAGATTGAATTTAGGACCTCTTCTGAGAAGATCAGAATGTTGGCTCTGGACTCTTACTCCCTGGCATAGGGACAGGCTTCTTTCTACGCATCATTTTAAAATTTATTTCTATTGCTCTATATGTATGAGTGTTTTGTCTGCATACATAAATACATGTATGTACCACATGCGTGCCTGGTGCCTGCAGAGGTCAGAAGGCGGCGTTGTATCTCCTGGAACTGAAATTATGGTGGCTGGGAGCCTCCATGTGGGTGCTAGGAACCCAACCCAAGCCCTCTGGAAGAGTGGCAAAGCTCTTAACTGCTGAATCATCTCTCCAGTGTCCACCCCTCCTCACTTCTCCTGCTTAAGAGAGTCTCTATAAGTTGGGGGTGACACTGGTCTCCCCATTAGGATCAGGGTGTGCTGCCCTAACCTAGGGTAGAAGTAAATCCATGTGATGCACTCGTCTCTTCTCTGGGTTATTTCTTACAAGCAGAGTTTCCACCCACTGAGGCAGCTGGTCAGCCCTCCCTGTACCCACCTTGCAAGGCCAGAGTGGGTAGGGGATGAACCCAGCTGACTGACTTGCCCTCTGCCCAGGAGGACCATGCGGCAGTAGCAGCCATGCTGCCATTCTTGCTGGCCACACTGGGCACCGCGGCCCTCAACAGCAGCAACCCGAAGGACTACTGCTACAGTGCCCGTATCCGCAGCACTGTCCTACAGGGCCTGCCCTTTGGGGGCGTCCCCACCGTGCTGGCTCTGGACTTCATGTGCTTCCTTGTGAGTGACCTCATTCTGTCCCCCATCCTTGACATCCCCTGCAAATATCCTCTACCTCGGACCCGTGTCCACCTTCCCAAACCGAACCAAGAAAGAGGGATTGCCACTTTCCAACTCCTGTCCGTTCATCCAAGCAGGGGTCCTTCCTTTTAAGGTTTTGACCCCTGGCTGTAGACAGCTGTTCCACTTGCCTCCCCCTTTGCCCTTAGGCCCTGCTGTTCTTATTCTCTATCCTCCGGAAGGTGGCCTGGGACTACGGGCGGCTGGCCTTGGTGACAGATGCAGACAGGTAAGAAAGAGCCCGGGGCTGTCTCCCTCTGTCCACTCTGCACACAGACATCATGTTCCACGTTGCCTTCTCCCATCCCCTCTGTTGGGGATGGAGAGGGACCTGTAGTTGAGCCTCTGCCCCACACTGGTCCCCAGGGACTCTCATCTGCTGCACCTAACCCTTTCTGTTCTCTGTTCCCAGGCTTCGGCGGCAGGAGAGGGAGCAAGTTGAACAGGAATAGTATGTGGGGCACCAGCCCCCTCAGCCACACTAAACCTGCTTTCCTTCTTCTTCCTTTTCACGCTTCTTCTCTTCTCTTCACGCCAGTTGCTGGTTTTCCCTTTTGCAGTTTTCTCCTCTGCAGGCTCATGTTTCAGATTAACGCGGGCGGTGTGCTTTGCAGAGCAGGGGGCTCCTCAACTTGTCTCTGCCCTTCCTGGTTCAGTTCCTCCTCTCAGGCTCCCTGCCTAAGGAAATCCCCTCTGTATACTCCTGCATTCTTTGCCTTCACTGGCAGGGGTGAGGGACCGTGCTCTGGGAACTCCCTAGACAAACCCCAGCACAATGATGCAGAGACAAGATCGGGTGTCACCAACAGCTCCTCATACCCTAACAGCTAGTTCTTCATATTTCAGGGTTCCTTGCTCCATCTGGAGGCCTGGGCCTTGCCTAAGGAGCCCCCTAATTGTGCCTTTTTGACTCTTTATGGTCTCTGTCTGTAGGACTGGAATTGGAGCTGTGGCAGCTAATGGCTTGGGGAAATGGGAGGGAGGCTCCTGCCCTAGAGACATCTTCCAGTCTTGCCACCCACCCCCAACCCCCTCCCCCGTGGGTTCTTCTGGTCCCTGCTTTCCTTCACTTCCCCTTTGCTTTGGGGATAATACTGTTTCTGTTGCCCACCTCTCACTCCCCCTGCTGGTCACCTTTAGAACTGCAGGGACCTCTAACATTCTTGCTTCAGCCTCTATTCTGGGCAGTGATGAAGACACCCTCTCAAATATGGCCCACTCACCAGTGATTCCCTAAAGTAGGCATGTTGGAGGGAGGCGTGGGTAGGGGGAGATCACTCTTGCTTCAGCCTCTGCGCTTCCTGTGCCTTCTTTAGTCCCTCTGGGTGCTCAAAGCTGGTCCTCTGAGGCTCACACTTCCCTCTCACCTTCCTCTGCTCTGTCTCCCCACCCCCAGTGTGGCATCAGCTATGCATGGGGACAGTCATGACCGGTATGAGCGTCTCACCTCCGTTTCCAGCTCTGTCGACTTTGACCAAAGGGACAATGTGAGTGTCCTCCTGATTTCCTTGGGTACACTGCCATAAGGTCAGGGACATTAGTGTGGACTTCTCAGCAGAGGGAGTGATGTGCTAAGATTCAGATGACACCAGCAGGCCCAGAGATCCTGTGGCACAGGCCCAGAGCCTCTAACACATGTCAGTTCCAAACTTTGTCTGCCACAGTAGAAGTTGATGCCCACCTCCACTACTGATTAAAATTCCTTTTTTCTTTGAATGTGGCTTTAGAAACTATAATGAGCCTCCAAGGTCTGTGCAATAAAACTTAGACACCATTGATTAAAATGCCCTTTTTCTTTGAGTGCAGTTTTAGAAACTGTAATAACCCTTGAGGGTCTATGCAATAGACTTAGACACCATTGTGTTACACAGAGCTTGCAGGCTGGTGTCCATGCACATAGGTACCCGCTGTCTTGCTGGGGGTTAATGCTGACTGAGCAGCCCCTTCAGACCTGACAGGCCACAGCAGTCCCCAGACCTCTTTCTATCAGATCAGGTGCACAGCAGTTTCCTGTCTGACCCCAGGCAGAATGCTAATCCTCACACACTGGGGTGGCCCTGGTCAGTCCCATTTGGGCTGGAGCTCCTGCAGCAGCCTTAGCAGAGATGCCTGTCAGCTTCCTGAGACTCACAGGGTACATGGCAAGTTACAGGGATCATCCCTGCCAGACAAAGGGGTCCAGATGGTCCCCAGACTTGAATGGAGCTCAGGTAACCAGTCCTGCATCTTGGCTGGAAGGCACATTCTCCCATCCTGCACTAGGCATGGACCTCCTCCTGGTAGAAGGTGGGGTGGGCCCTATTTCTAAGCATCCACCCTCTACCTGCAGACAGGACCGAGAGGAGGACAAGGAGAGACCTGCAGCCCAAGGACCCTTGATTTTGGTCCCTCCAAAGTGGACTGGGAGATGGGGGATAGCTTGGGCAGCATAGTACACCCCTCTGTTGTTAGCCGTGATTATTTATTTTTATAGATTTTTACATTGTGCATGTGTGTGTGTGTGTATGAGTGTGTGTGTGTTGTGTGTATGTGGTGTGTGTTCATGTGCTTGTGCACTCCCACTCACCCATACATGAGAAGCAGGAGGATAACACAGCAGCACATGTGTGAGATCAGAGGACAACTTATGGGATCTAGTCGTCAACCTTAGCAGCAAGTACCTTTGCCTTTGCTGAGTGATCCATCTTATCAGCCCTATTTTTTTTTATGTAATTTATTTGTATAAGTTTGTGGATATGTTTACCATATACGTACATATGTATTTGTATATGTGTACATTGTATGTGTGGAGGTCAGAGGACGATTTTCAGAAACTGACTCTCTCCTTCCACCATGTGGGTCCCTAGGCTTGAACTCAGGTCATCAGGTTTTGCTGCAAGCACCTTTACCTTCTGAGCCATCCTACCATCCTGCAAACTCTTTTAGCTAGAGATTAGGAGATTCCAGTACCTTCCTTGAACCTCATCCCCATCTGGCTCCTAGAACCTCAGGGTTTTGCAGTATCTGCATCTCCAGATTGTATGTGCATGTGCATGCGTGTGTGTGTGTGCGTGCTTGTGAGCATGCGTGCATGCACATGTATACAAGGGGAGGACAGCAGTCACCTTTGACTGTTGTTCCTCAGGTAGTATCAACCTTGGTTTTTCGATTTGTTTGTTTATTTACCCACCGTGATGCACATACACACTCATGCACACACTTAAGCTATATATACAGAGGAATGAAGACAGCGTGGGGAAGTCAGTTCTCTCCTTCTGCCATGTTAGCTTCCAGAGATCAAGCTCCAGTTAGCAGACTTGGCAGCAGGGACCTTTATGAGCCATCATGACAGGCCCACTTTGTTTTTCTGAGATCAAATCTTTAAATAGGACCTATGACTTCTTAGTAGGCCAACCTGTCTGTCCAATGAACCCCAGAGATCCATCTGTCTATGCCTCCCCTGGGCTGAGAGTGTATATCACCACACTCTGCTTTTTTTTTTTTTTTTTTTTTTTTTCCTGTAAGACCCAGGGATTAAGCCAGGCAGTGGTGGCGCACGCCTTTAATCCCAGCACTTGGGAGGCAGAGGCAGGCAGATTTCTGAGTTTGAGGCCAGCCTGGTCTACAGAGTGAGTTCTAGGACAGCCAGGGCTACACAGAGAAACCCTGTCTCGAAAAACCGAAAGAAAAAGAAAAGGCCCAGGGATTGAACTCGGGTCCTTTTGCTTGCAAAACGAGCACTTTACTGACTGAGCCATCTCCCTCTTCCCCACTTATATCCTTGATTTTTTTCAGTACTAGAGATAGAAACCAAGTCTCACTCATACTAGGCAGATGCTTTCCCAGACACATCACTGGTGGTCATGGGGTTTTTCTTCAGGTGCATGAGTGGGTATAGGAGCTGTGTCCTCGTGATCACAGGCTGGAGATAATTCTGAGTACCTGATGGGTGGCGCTAAAGGGAACGGGGGGGGGGGGGTGTCAGGTTGATAGGCTGGGATCTCCAGTTGTGTTACCTCTGTTTCCCCAGGGCTTCTGTTCCTGGCTGACAGCCATCTTCAGGATAAAGTAAGTGAACAGTCTGCGCACTCTAAAGAGAAAGAGACAGAAACCTCAGCACCTCCCTCCAAAACCAAGGCCAGCAGCTTTGAGGGCCTTAGGGCTCCAAGTCATCACAGTGCCCTGCACCCTACTGCAAGAGGCCAGGCAGTGGGTGCCCCGCCTCTGCTGAACACCCCCCCTCCCATGCTTATTCTGACCCACCATCTCCTCTGTGACACCCTGCACGAGGTCAGCCATACCCTGATCTACCAGCCCTGGCCACAGCTTGGTTGAGAGCAAGGGCTGGAGCCCCCACCTCAGCCTCTGTGCAGCCAGCAGGTGGGGGCAGCAGGCCGGCTGGAAGTAGCCAGGCAGCCGCAGGCAGGAGCCAGCAGCCAGCAGGCAGAAGTCAGGAGATCCAGCCAGAGTCCACAGGCAGGCAGTGAGCGCTGAGAAAGGCAGGAAGCTGAGACAGGTCAGCACTGGGCCCCAACCATGCTCTGGGCCCTTCTAGGGGAGCTCAGCCCTGTAGCCTTAAGGCCCTAGAAGGAGCTGCTGCTGCCCACTTCCAACCTCCTCCCATTACACGCCTCCTGTTTGTCCCCTCCCGTATCTGTCTTCCATCTTCCTGCCTTTTTGTCTCCATTCCCAACCTTGCTCTCTTTCTTCTCTTGCTCTTCTTTTTGCTGCCACTTTCAGAATCTGTGGATGCCTCCTCTTCTTCCCCCTCCTCCCCCTTTCCTCCTCTTACTCTCTTTCCCCTTCTTTTCCCTTCTCTCCTTCCTCCCTCCAGGAAATCAGGATGGGAAGTTCTATCTCAACCCCATTGCTGCCCCATCAGCAGGGGTGGCTAGGGTGGCTGGGGGTGGGACAGGCAGGGTGCAGCCTTCCCTCTGCTGTTCTTAACCAGCATCTTTTGTCTGCCTCCCATGGCCTACAGGGACGATGAGATCCGGGACAAGTGTGGAGGCGATGCTGTGCACTACCTGTCCTTCCAAAGACACATCATTGGGTTGCTGGTTGTCGTGGGCGTCCTCTCCGTAGGCATCGTGCTGCCTGTCAACTTCTCAGGGGACCTGTTAGGTCAGTGGGGGCCAGGTGGCTGAAGTAGAAGGGGGCAGAGGGCATCCTTTCTGACCCCACCACCATCCCCTTCTCCTTTCCGCCTTCCAGAGAACAATGCCTACAGCTTCGGGAGAACCACCATTGCAAACTTGAAATCAGGGTGAGGCTGGGCAGCTCTGCGGTGGGGTGGGGTCTAGGGGAGAAGCAAGAGACGGGAGGTTACAGAGACAGATGGACACAGAAGAGATAGACCCTGCTGACTCAGTGACCCATGTGTCCTGTGCTCCCCACAGGAATAACCTCCTCTGGCTGCATACCTCCTTCGCCTTCCTGTACCTGCTGCTCACGGTCTACAGCATGCGGAGACACACCTCTAAGATGCGCTACAAGGAAGATGATCTGGTGAGGAAGTGCAGCCTGTCTTGGCTTCCCAATCAGCCCTCGGGGGTGGCCCCTGTAGAGTTGGGCTACCCGGGTTCCCTCCTATGCACGGGATAAGGGTGTCTCTCCAGATGTCCTAGGAAGGCAATGCCTGTGCCTTCCCATGCTGCACATGGCCCTGGGGAATGGCCGTGACTGGTAGTCGTGTCAGATGGTTGTATTGTCGTCTTACTTGATAAGGATGGTAGAA
This sequence comes from Rhynchomys soricoides, assembly GCA_019843965.1. Taxonomy (NCBI): domain Eukaryota; kingdom Metazoa; phylum Chordata; class Mammalia; order Rodentia; family Muridae; genus Rhynchomys; species Rhynchomys soricoides. Next base: position 7,209,949 of record JADRCH010000153.1, on the reverse strand, counting down.
ATATTCCCTCATCTTCTATAGCCATTTACCCAGCTTGGACTAAATGCTAGTCACTGTGCTAGGTCCTCAAGGTTCTAAGTGTCACCCACCTGGTGACCCCTGAGACAGGCTCAAAGAACAGCCACCTCATGGCTCATCCATTAGGCTTCTATTACAAGCACTCCACTGAGACCTGACCGATTCCTAAGGCCTGCTCCCACCCCCTGGCCCCTCCCTGTGTCCTCTGGCTCTTCTGGAGCCCACCTACAGAAAGACAAGCCTGCTTCCCTCTTCCTCAGGTCAAGCGGACTCTTTTCATCAATGGAATCTCCAAATATGCAGAGTCAGAAAAAATCAAGAAACATTTTGAGTGAGTAAGCGGCCCACCCCACCTCAGGCCTGCAGACCTTTTTCTGTCCCTCAGCCCCAAGAACATCTTTGCACCCCTGGACTCTTACTCAGCAGTCCAAAGCACAGGCTGAGGGGAGCAGATCAAGGAAGACCTCACATGCCAGGCCGGGCTGGTCTCCTGCTTTCACTGAGTGACATCCAGCCCCTTTGAGAACTGGAGAGGGCTGGGGGGTCACTCGGGATAGAGCCCATGTTCAGCATGTACACAGTCTTGGGTTTGATCCCTAGCACTTTCAAAAATAATAATAATAATTAGCCAATGAAAGAAATAGGACCGACTCCTGAAGAGTGCAGCCTGTGACATTTGTCTCATCCTCTGGCTTGGACTGGGTCTTGGGTAGTTGGCCCAAGGTCCTAGGTGGCAGCTTCCTCAAAATTATCAGCAGCACTTACTTGGTGCATATACAGATGTTGTGGGAAAGCTCACGGGCTAAGGTGGCATCTGAAGGAGTCTGAGGAGGCTGGTCTTGTTCCTCAGCTTCTCTGGCTCTACCGTTCAGGTATCTGGGTCCTGGACCAGCACTTTGGTGCTGAGCCCATGGGGTAGAGAATCAAGAGTTGCCAGGTGTGGTATCTCACACCTTTAATCCCAATATTTGGGAGTCAAAGGCAAGTGGATCTCTGTGAGTTCAAGGCCAGCCTGCTCTATAAGAGAGGTCCAGGATAGCCAGGGTGACACACAGAGATCCTGTCTCAAAAAACAAACAAAAAAGTTATTAGAGGCCCTGCATACTCTGATTCACTCACTGCCAGACTGTCATCAGTCACCATAGCAGAAGGTGAATGAAAACTCACCCATGCTCAAAGGTCACACATAGACATCAACTGTAGGAGCTGTTCAACAGACTCAACTGAAATTGGTCCAAGTCAATCCATGACCCAGATTAGGAACCAGCCAGTGGCCATGACAAGAGACATTACTGGTCTGGATCCCAGCTCAGGGTTCAGGTGGATTCAAGGCTTATTCTTTCTTTTCTTTTAAGTTTTACTTATTTATATTTTATGTGTATGGGTATTTTGACTATGTCTGTGTACCATATGGGTGCGGTACCTGTGGAAGCCAGAAGAGGGAGACAGATCCCTTGGCTGTAAGTGGCTCTGTGGGTGTTGGGGATCAGCTCTGGGTCTCTGGAAGGACATCGGAAGTCTTAAACCCTAGCCATCTCTCCAGCCCCAGGTTTATTCTTAAGGTCTAGGTCTGCTGCTATTGATCCAAATCAGAGTTCAGTCATTGTCCTGGAGCAGGTCAGTTTGTCATCCCGTGAGCAGTAGTAATGTCTCAGCAGGATCAGAGGCAGAATCTGGTCAGGTCACATTCCAGAGCTGTGTTACAGGGATCTGGAGCTAAACACCGATGGGTGGGTACTTATGCATGTGACATACACATATTGAACATCTTCTGTATGCAGGCATAGATATTTTAGAAGCAAGCCCTGCCCTCATACAGCTTACAAAACAGAGTGAAAGAATCATTTGGAGTCCAAGCTTACATCAGCATAAGGGCACACTAGGTCGAGATAGGGACTAGTGTGTACTCAGGGTCGAGTGACATTTTGTCCAGTTGGACAGTTATCAGCTTTCATTGACATGCCCTGATGCAGACCTCTAGTGACCTGCCCTGGGTGAAGGCTTGGTGTACAGCAGTAAACAGAACCAGACATTTTCCTTTCATTAGTCCTAGGAGTCAGAGGATGTCACATTGCTGGGGTGCTAAGGTGCTGTCCTGAATGAGGAAGGGGGTGTGTGTGAAAGGGACCCTCACATTTGACAGAAACCTGAGCAGAGCGGAGGCGTGTACCCACCCCCACCCCCCATCAGCTCTGTGATGTGCTTACTTTGATGTGGGGGGCAAAAAGCCAGGATAGAGCAAAGTGCTCTGGCTGGGTGCTTCAGGGTTAGTTCTAATTTTGTTTAGGAAAACAGCCTGCGGTGAAAACTCACACTCACTCTAAAAGCAGGTGTCAAGAGGTTCTGGTCTTCGTTAGACTCTGGGGCTTTGAGTGGGGTGAGCAGAATGAAGTCAGCCTTTCATCCTGCTGTCCATGCAGCTGACTTTGCTGAGCACTTACTGCAGGCAGGCTGTTATAGAGGATTCCCCATGTGAGGATTAGCAGCCAGCCCTTGTCCACACTGAGGCTCATGGTCCAGGTCTGGGGACCATGTGGAATAGAGGACCGGTCCAGAAGAAGGAGAGTTAGCTTTAAAGGATCTGCCCTTAGTCCTGTGAGGGTGAGAGCTTGCCCTCCAAAGAGGAAGCTCAAAGGCCATGAAGGAAAGAGCTAGAGCCACCTGGCAATTTCATTTTCAAAGACCCTGTGTCAGCTGGGACTTTCTAAATTCTCATGTGTTTGTGAAGTTTATCTTGCTGTTGAGGAACTTTTATCACACACGTCTCGGGTACTTGGTAGCCCTTCATTAAATTTTAATACGACATCAAAAAGATGGAAACTCAGTCAAGATTAAGGACTGGATCAGTTTGCAGTCAGCTGGGAAGGACACTGCTGGGTGGATCAGCAAGCATTTTGTGAATGCGCTCCAGAGCCATGCGCCAGTGAGGCAGGACAGCTAGCACTATCAATCCATCTTTCGGGGGTCAGGGGTGAAGGTCAGCTCTGGGCCTGGGTCGTGGCCAGGGTTAGAGATCAGCTTCAGGATCAGTTTCTTGTTGGTCTTGGGCCAAGATTGGTTGGAGTAAATCCAAAGTCAAGGCCAAGTGTTGGATCAGGACCAGCTCTTCTGGGAACAGGGCAAAGAAAACAGCCTGTAACTAGAAACAGTCTCTGTGAACCTCAAGTTTACAGCCCTGGACAAGAATCAGACCACAGCCTTGACCTCCCCGGCTCCACACAAAAGTAATCCACACACCCTGGGCTCTCATCACCTGCTGCCTTCACACAGACCTCATGCACACCCGCACCCAGTCCCCACTCAGGCAGTGTAAGGACTTCAAAGTACTGTTCTTGAGCACTGTAGGCCGAGAAGCTGGTAAGCTGGGAATGATGACATGCTAGCACCCTGGATGAGTGAGGGCAGGTGCCTAGATGGGGCCTGCAGGGCATGACAGCTGCCTTTGTTTCAGGGAGGCCTACCCCAACTGCACGGTTCTGGAAGCCCGGCCCTGCTACAATGTGGCTCGTCTTATGTTCCTTGATGCCGAGAGGTACCGGGTTGGGGATGGGGGGGTGCCACCCAGGGTCCTCTGCTCATCATGGAGGGATCTTGGCCTCCTCGTGGGAATGGGGCTCCCCTTTGGGTGGTTTTGGGAGCATTTTGAATATGACTAGACCTTGGGAGTCTCTGTGGTTTCCAAGGCCTGGGGCTCAGCCTCTGTTGCAAGAGGGAAGGGTCTACAGTCCCTACCTGGTTAAGGACTTAACCCTCTTCAGCTACAGTACAAGAAATTTATGGCAGACTATATGAAGAATTGGCTCTCCAGAAAGGGGCAAGGAGACCCTTGAATGGAACCGTGGCTGAGCCGAACAGGCTGAACAAGCCCACTAACAAGACAGCCCCTGCCCTTGGGGACTGAGCTAAAGCAAACCTTCTTGTCCACTCCTAAGCCCTTTCTGCCTGAGAAAATTTTACATGACCTCAGGCTTGTAGGCACATAAATAGGAATACAAGCCAAACGTTAATTAGAATTTATTTTAGCCCGATGGTGGCGCACACTGCTAGTCCCAGCACTCAGGAGGCAGAGGCAGGCAGATCTCTGAGTCTGAGGCCAGCCTGGTACACAGAGAAATGTTGTCCCACACCCATTCCCCAGAAAAAAAAGAAATTTATTTTTAAAAAATTTCTGGGGCCGGAGGGCTGGCTGAGCAGGCAAAGAACTTGCCTTGAGGAGCAAGGACCTGAGGTCATTCCCCAGCCCCCACGTAAAAACGCCGTGTGTCATAGCACACACTTGTAACCAGTGTTGGTGAGACACAGACAAGAGACCCTACATCAGAGGAGGTGGGCAGCCAGAATGGGGATGATACCTGAGTTAACCTCTGGTCTCCTCAAGTGTGTATGTGTGCGTGTGCATACACACGCTCATTTTGCACACACATTCATTTTGTAAAGATTCTTTAGTCCTTGTATAATCTTTTGTTTTGTTTTGTTTTGTTTTTTTCCAAGACAGGGTTTCTCTGTGTAGCCCTGGCTGTCCTGGAACTCATTCTGTAGACCAGGCTGGCTTCAAACTCAGAAGTCCACCTGCCTCTGCCTCCCAAGTGCTGGGATTAAAGGCGTGCGCCACCATTGCCTGGCTTTATATAATCTTAATAGTCATTATTTAATGAAAAGACCAGGCTGGGAAAAATGGGTCAGTGGCTGAAGCATTTGTCATACAAAAGTAAGGACCTGTGTTGGGGTCCCCACCTCTGATGGAAACCTATAACCCTGGTCTGCTGGGGCAGAGACAGGCAAATCCCTGAGACTCATTTGGCCTGGCCAGATTTATGAGCTCCAGATTCATTGAGAGACCTTGCCTCAAAAACTAAGATGCAGTGACATGGTGGCCCACTGGGAGGCAGAGGCAGGTGGCTCTGATTTAAGGCCAGCCTGGTTTACATAGTGAGTTCCAAGACAGCCAGGGCTAGACAGAAAGACCCTGTTTCAAAAACGAAACAAAACTAAACAAACAAAATCTAACTCAGAACAATCAAGGAACACATCCCATGTCAACCTTGTTTCCATGTATACATACACATGTGCATATACATTTATACACATACATGAACATGCCTACACCCATGCACACACATAGCACACACAAGATGAAGCATGCTCCTAAGATGAATGTGTTTGTTATACACAATACCAAAGAGAAATGACAATAGCAAAATATTAACTCTTTGTTTTCCATGGTTAAGCCATCATTTTCTGCAAGAGCAAAAAGCTTTGTATGTATGGCAAAATCACTGCAACTCAGTAATACAGTCTTGATCTTGAGCCAGAATGTTTCATTTGCTGCTGTGGTGGCATAGGCCACACAAACTGTGCAGGCTGTGTGTTCAGACCCAAGGCTGCCGTGGAGTTGCTTGCTGCCAGAAACACCTCAGATTCACAATTTTGAATTAATCTGTGGTGGTTGCATTTTGACAAACATTTGACCGTTGCTTGATTCTTTCGTGACCCTCACATTTAGTTATGCGATCCCACATCGTGGCTCCACAGTTTAAGAAGCTTTGGGTTTCTTTGTGACCCCACCCCCACCCCCACCAGCTTGGTTCCCTTCCCCACCTCCCTCCCAGCCAGCCCCAGACACTAAGCAGTGGGTGACTGGCCTCCGGATCCCACAGGAAGAAGGCTGAGCGGGGAAAACTCTACTTCACGAACCTGCAGAGCAAGGAAAATGTACCCGCCATGATCAACCCCAAACCATGCGGCCACCTCTGCTGCTGTGTGGTCCGAGGCTGCGAGCAGGTACTGTGTGAGTGGCTGGGGTCCTGGCAAGGCTGGGGAAGTTTGGGCAGGCCTCAATAGACATGGATGCCCCAGGGTTGTCACAACTCCTACCCCAGGACAAACAAGCGGGGTAGACAGTAAGACCCACAGGTAAAGAGACTCCCAGAGAGAGAAGACATGGGCCCCACCCAACTGCCTCTGGAGTCCATGAAACGCCCAATCTCTCTTTAAATATTTATGTATCTTTATGTGGGGAGGGCATACCATGGGGCATGTGTGGAAGTCAGAGAACAGCTTGTGATCATTCTCCCCACCGTGTGGATGCTGTAGCTCAAACTCTGGGCATCAGGCTTGGTGGCAAGCTCCTTTTACTCGCTGAGCCATCTTGTCAGCCCTTGAAGCCCCTGTTCTCACTGTCCCATTTGTCCTGTTTGTGATAACTTTTAAAACAGCAGATGAGGCAAGCATAGCAGGGGGCAGGGGCCTGGGATGTTGTTCAGTGCTGGCTTAGCATAGACAAGGCCATGGGTTTGATCCCCAGTGCCACATAAATCAACCATGGGACATGTCTGTAACCCCAGCACTCAGGAGGCACAGGTGGAAGGATCGGAAGTTTAGGGTCATGCTCCCTCCCCCTTTTAAGATTTATGTATTCATTTTATGTCTATGAGTACACTGTAGCTCTCTTCAGACACACCAGAAGAGGGCATCCAATCCCACTACAGATGGTTGTGAGCCACCATGTGGTTGCTGGGAATTGAACTCAGGCCCTCTGGAAGAGTAGCCGGTGCTCTTAACCGCTGAGCCATCTCTCCAGCCCCCTCCACTTTTAATAATTCATTAGTTACCCTGCTCCCTCGCATCCCCATTGTGCCCACCTTGTGAGGTTAGAACAAGGACAGTAACGCATACATACATACAAGAAAGTCAGGGAGCATGGGCCTGACCCTGGCTGATGCTGTGGGTGCCTCCCAGCTCAGCAGAGCCCCTGGCCCTGCCACCTGCAGGTGGAGGCCATTGAGTACTACACAAAGCTGGAGCAGAGGCTGAAGGAAGACTATACGCGGGAGAAGGAGAAAGTGAACGAGAAGCCTCTGGGCATGGCCTTTGTCACCTTCCACAATGAGACCATCACAGCCATGTGAGCTCCTTACCCCCACCCGCCTGTCACCCCTGGCCCTCTCCCTCTCAGAGGGCCCTGTACTCCCCACTGTGGACCCCAATTGGGGCTGAAGTAACCAGTACCTGTTCCCCCAGCATCCTAAAGGACTTCAATGTGTGCAAATGCCAGGGCTGTGCCTGCCGTGGGGAGCCGCGTGCCTCCTCCTGCAGTGAGGCGCTGCATATCTCCAACTGGACAGTGACCTATGCCCCTGACCCTCAGAACATCTACTGGTGAGCTACAGGGGTGGGATGGGGCTTCTTACAGACTGAGGTGCTGTTTCCAGGAGGGTGGGAAGAGGGTAGATGTTGCCAGAGACCAATCAGTCCAGAGTCTTCAGAGTGACCCTTCCCCCACTTCCCCAGGGAACACCTCTCCATCCGAGGCTTCATCTGGTGGCTCCGCTGCCTTGTCATCAATGTGGTCCTCTTCATTCTGCTCTTCTTCCTCACCACCCCGGCCATCATCATCACCACCATGGACAAGTTCAACGTCACCAAGCCTGTGGAGTACCTCAATGTGAGGCCCATGCCTGCCCCGTCCTCCATGATGTGCTATGAGCATCAGTGCCAGGCAGCATCCCCTTCATCCCTAGTGTGGTTCTCTGGTTCTGGGTGACCCATCCTCGGCCATCCAGGATGCTTCCTAAGGACAAGGGCTGTTACCCCAGCCCACCATGTCCTGACCTCAGGAAAGGCCACCCTTGGGGTTTACACTTCCTAGACACACACACCCCAGAAAGCACATAACCTTGAGTAGGCCCCCCTTTCTCCTCTCTCTGAAAAATAGAAGATTTAAACTGGCCCCTTGCCATTCATGTGTACATTCAGAGCCTCTTGTCGGCATGAAGCTCCAGGCCACTCAGATGACAGTAGGGTGCACCCGTGGCCACAGGGCCTCCTCAGCCCTCCTGCCATGTTCAGAGTATGCTTCTTTGAAACTCAGCACTCAGAAGCACAGTAGACAAGATGCAGACCCCAACCCAAATCCCCACTGCTCTCTAGCTGGCCAAACCGTCAAGTCACTGCCTCCTCGGTTGATGCATTGGGAAAATGAGCCAGTTTTGTGGTCAGGAGGTTTAGTATGTAGAACATGCACAAGTGCTTGGCACACAGTAGGTGTGCAGCAGATGCTCACCATCAACATCATTTACTGGGAAGTCATTCCTACAACCCTAGCCTCCACCCCCACCCAGCCCTCCAAGTGTGAATTTTAGACCCACCCACCTGTGCATTCATGTCTGACACTTCCTGTCCCCCACAGAACCCCATCATCACCCAGTTCTTCCCTACACTACTGCTGTGGTGCTTCTCGGCCCTGCTCCCCACCATTGTCTACTACTCTGCTTTCTTCGAAGCACACTGGACACGGTGAGCTGCCCACACTCCGCCCACAGTGTCACTGGGCAGCCCTTTGCTCTGAAGGTTCCCTGCCCTGGGCCCTGCCCCCTCCCCTAGAGAAGCCTCCACCACTCAGAGGAGCCTCCCGGGGCACTGTCCCAGTGTGGGCTGGCCTGCTGTGACCTCTGCCTGTGCTCTGCCGCTGTCCTAGCTCTGGGGAGAACAGGACCACCATGCACAAGTGCTACACCTTCCTCATCTTCATGGTGCTGCTTCTGCCTTCGCTGGGGCTGAGCAGGTGAGCATCGAAGGACTGAGGGGGGAGCTGGGGTGGGTGCACGTTATAGAAAGAGCTACCGGACCAGAAGCCTACCCGTCCCAGGCTTCCCCAGAGGTTCGTGGCAGACCCTCTGTGCAGGTGCCCTGCCCCATGCCTGCTTCCATCCTTCTTCCTGCAGCTTAGACCTCTTCTTCCGCTGGCTCTTTGACAAGAAATTCCTGGCCGAAGCAGCTATTCGGTTTGAGTGAGTGACCAGGACACCTGGGGAAAGAGAAAAATAACCAGGGTGGATGTCACCAAGCTTCCAGCTGTAAGGGGTGGGATTAGCATCATGAGTCTCCTGGGTTATTCAAAAAGACAGCCCTCGGGGTGTTGGGTATGTACTTGGATGAAATGTGTTGGGGCTCATGGTCAGGGGCACACCTGAACAGATGAGTGCATGCTCCAGGTAGAGCTAAGTCTTCAGAGCTCCCATCTGGGGATTCAGTAGGGACTCAGCCCTTATTCTAGGGCTGCTATAGGAGTCTTGAATTTCTCCAAGGAGATGGGGGAGGCATTTGTAGTGGGAACTTGGTCATTATCTGGGGGTAACTTGGGGACTCCAGAGTACCCCTGAAGGTCATTAGTGACTTGGGGATTCCCAGAGTACCCCTTAGTTGTCTTAGATTGACAACTGGGCTTAGAGCTGAGGATATAGCAGACAAGGACCCCTATTAGGGACTAGCTTGGATGCATACTGTGGCTCTCAGGCTCAGGCTCCAGGCTCTTGATGGAGTTGTCTGTGACTGTCTTGGACTTAGGGACTCTCTGGTTCTTGTCATCGCGCCCCCCCCCCCCCCCCCCACCAAGATACCTGAGGGTTTCTGAAACTTGTAGGGAAGGAGTCTGAGGCTCTCTTTTGTAGGAGAACTAGAGTCGGAAACTTACCCAGTTTTCTGGGGCTTACATCCCTGGAGGTTTCTGAGGGTGCCATTGAGATTTTCTGTGGAGGTCTCAGCAATTATTTGCTGCACATGCTGGTGGCCTTTTGTGGCCTTAAACTCTCCTTGGATGTTTTCAGGGCATGCCATTTAGGTAGGTCTCTAGGCTGGTTTTCAGGGTATGCATCTGGGCTGGCTTTGTTATATTGGGGTTCACACTGTTGAAAGACTAGGGCACAGGTATTGGGGGGATAAGCTAGGGGTGTAGATGTAGAGGAGGCAACAGAGAGCATGGGGTGCAGTCATGCTAGCAGTGGGCAGATAGCCACCAGGTCACCCCAAGGGTGCAGTGCTGGAGCACCTGCTGCCCGCAGGTGCGTGTTCCTGCCCGACAACGGCGCTTTCTTCGTGAACTACGTCATTGCCTCAGCCTTTATCGGTAACGCCATGGACCTGCTGCGTATCCCAGGCCTACTCATGTACATGATCCGGCTCTGCCTGGCGCGCTCCGCCGCTGAAAGACGCAACGTGAAGCGGGTATGGCCGCCTAGGGCAGCGGCAACATGCACAGCGCCCTCTGGTGGCCTAACCAGAAACAGCAGCAGTCAGACTCGGGTGGTGGGCACAAGGATACTGGGACTTAGGGACTTTAGTTCCCATCTGAAGCCTCAGTTTTCCCCTACACATATAGCTATGGGTGTACACAGGTGACTAGGAGGTCCTTGAGTTCTGAGAGCATAGTGTTATGTGCTTGGAGTTGGGAGAGATGTAGCTCCCTTGATCTAGGGTCCCTCTGTCCTCATTCCACAAGAGGGCGCTGGAGAACCTGTCCCCTAGTCCGCTCAACTTTTGCCCCCACCTGCCCATGTCCCATCACTGCCCTGCCTGGCCTCCCTCTCAGCCACAGCCCCCTCCTTCCACCTGCTTTGCTGTCCCTTGCACCACCCCCACATTAGGTCCCTCACTCCCGGTGGCTTCATCCCCAGCCCTAGAGTTCCTGGCCACCTCCTGCCTGCCCTGCATCCCTATAGCCTGTCCCCTCCACCCTGAGCCACCCTCCTGCCCATGTCCCCCCCAGCATCAGGCCTACGAGTTCCAGTTTGGCGCAGCCTACGCTTGGATGATGTGCGTCTTCACGGTGGTCATGACCTACAGTATCACCTGCCCCATCATCGTGCCCTTCGGTAGGCACCGCCGCGCCGGGACCTGGGCCCTGCTCGGGGGAACCCAGGGCCTCACCCGCTCCATTCTAGTAAGGCAGGCCACCCTGATTGGACAGGGCCCTGGCTGGGAGACCGGCCCCTCGGGCCTCCCGCCTGGTTCCTGGCTCAGTCTAGGGCCAGGCCTTGGGGAAGAGGGGGAGAGCAGGTCTATCAAGATTCAGCCCGCCTGACATGCCTGGTTTCTGGGTCAGGCCACCCACCTCAGCAATATTCACCGGCATTGAGGCCTTTCTTCGGGTATACGTGAACATACTTCCCTCTGAGTTGTTAGACACATATACACACACGTTCCTACACCAACGTCTACACTTGTACACAGATTTCAAAATTCAAGAAAACCCCTTGGACTCCAGAGTGGGCTAGGTCCTTGAACACGTCCCAATGCAGGCAAGCCATGTAACTTGGGCAGGTCTTTCTTCCTCTTAGAAGGTGCTCAGCTAAGTTTCTCATTGACCATGATCCGTAGCCTTCCCCAAAAGCATCCTAGCTCCCTACCCACCCTCTGTGGTTATTGAAGGCTCCAGACTCTCAAACTAACCTCCTCAACCTTGTTTAAAGCTCCCTCGGCTCCAGGAAGTAGAACCTGCTCTTTAGTTTACATGCAACTATTTAGAGACAAGGGTAGAAAAACGTAAGATGGGTTTCAACGGCTTCTCGCTCATCTAAATGAATGGCTCTCTGGTGGTCGGTATGGGGTAAAGGGAGGCTGCCCGGGTAAAGGGACTGACGAGGGAGGAGCTGCAGCTTCCACTTATGGCAGGACAGGGAACACTGCCAGGACAGCCTGTGGTCGACACACAAGGCCTGTGGGCGCTGGTTCCGAGGTCAGGGCCATTGGCTTTCCTCAGGGCTCATGTACATGCTGCTGAAGCACCTGGTAGACAGGTACAATCTCTACTACGCCTACTTGCCGGCCAAACTGGACAAGAAGATCCACTCGGGGGCTGTGAACCAGGTGGTAGCCGCGCCCATCCTCTGCCTCTTCTGGCTGCTCTTCTTCTCCACCATGCGCACGGGTGAGGGCCGCCATCCCTCTTGGATCAGGTGGCAGGGACGGAAGGGCTACATTGTAGAGAATGCCAAGAAGGGTCTCGGTGAGGTTGTATGGATGGGATGAAGGAGTCGGAAGTAGTGAGCCCCTTGGAGGAGGAGGCGGTAACCCCTTTGTCCTCCCCACCCCAGGGTTCCTAGCCCCCACGTCTATGTTCACCTTCGTCGTTCTGGTAATCACCATCGTCATCTGTCTCTGCCACGTCTGCTTCGGACACTTCAAATACCTCAGTGCCCACAACTACAAGGTATGGGGCAAGAGAGGTGGTGGAGTGTGGCTGAGGGCAAAGGTTTTCTGTGGAGGTGGCATATAGGGCCAAGGGGAGGGGGGGTGAGAGTGTTAGGGCATGAGCAGGGCTAAAGACAGGAACGTTTCCTTCCTCTCCCTGGATCCCTGAAGATTGAACACACAGAGACAGATGCCGTGAGCTCCAGAAGTAATGGACGGCCCCCCACTGCTGGCGCTGTCCCCAAATCTGCGGTGAGTGCCATACTGTACAGCCTGGGGTCGGGGTGGGGGTGGAAGAGGGGGAGGCTTTGACCTGCAGAGACTCAATCCCGGTAGTCCTCCACAAAAGTCAGCCTGTACTAGATCTCATGGCAGTGGATACCGGAACGGGGAAGACTCCATCCTCTGGGACACTGCCCACTATGCTGCCGGCAGGCCCTTCCTGCACCCACCCATAACGGACAGCTAGTCACCTTACCCCTGTCCCTTTCCTTTCAGAAATACATCGCTCAGGTGCTGCAGGACTCAGAGGGGGACGGGGACGGAGATGGGGCTCCTGGGAGCTCAGGCGATGAGCCCCCATCGTCGTCCTCCCAAGATGAGGAGTTGCTGATGCCACCTGATGGCCTCACGGACACAGACTTCCAGTCATGCGAGGACAGCCTCATAGAGAATGAGATTCACCAGTAAGGGGAGGGAGGGGCCCTGGAGGCCACGCCCTGCCCCTCCCCTCCCCCCACGGACACTAAAAAACAAAACGCTAATAATTTATTAGAACTAAAGCCCCCTCCTCCTACCCCATCCCCTGCTTTCATTAAGGTATTTAAACCTGGGGATTTCACCACTCTCCCCCACCATGGAGGGAGAGAGGGAACCCCCCCAACCTCAGTGAGGACAGCCCCGAGCAGGCCCCGGGGCAAAGAGGGGTGTGGAGGGAATTCCCCCAGATCAGCCTCACCACCCAGTAGTGTGACCAGGAAAGGGTTAATGAGAGCCAAGGTGGGTACCTGGAGCCATGGCTGGAGGCCTGGGGAAAGCAAGAAGATCAGGAGCAGCCACCCAGTCTTTTTCCTCCCCTTCACTGCCCCTGGATCTGGGCCTCCGGGACTTGGAACCCGCAGCCCTCCGGGATGCAGGAGAAGGGAGGAACGCAGTGAGGGGAAGAGTCAGACCCAAGCCAGGGGTTGATCCCGGGGGGAGGGGGGCATGGCTGACACTGGAAAATGGGGTTTTGCACTGGGTTTGTTGGTTTTTTTGTTTTTGTTTTCCTTTAAAATAAAAACAAAAGCTGTGAGTTTGTGTCTGATTGGAGGTCCCACTCTGGAACCTCATCCTCTGCCCTCCCAGGAGGACGCATTTGCAGTCCTGGGGTGAGCTTCAGCTTTATTAGAGGGGTCATTGGGAAGAGCCTCTGCGCTCTGGTCACCTCATACCAGCCCCGTCCTCTGAACACCCCAAGAATTCTAAGAGACAATGGTCAGGAGAGAGAAGCTGTAAAATCATTGTTTCACACGGGCTTAGGAAAGGGCCCTGCCTAGCACCTCAGAGTGGTCTTCCTCAGCCCCATACATTCCCGGGGCTCTCCATTCTCCAGCCAGCCCAGCCCAAGACCCCCAACTCACCTCTAAGGGCTTTTCTGTAGGCCACTCAGCAAGGCAAAGCCATATATTTACCCACAATGCATTGTGTGCAGCAGGAGCCAGAAAGCCTTTGGACTTGTTTCCTTAGTTGAATCAAGATTGCGTGGCCTGGTAGCCTTTAAAGCCAGCCCCACATACCGTTTCCCTAGCCTCTGTTGACCAGTTTTCCATCTCTGTAGACCAGGCTAGCCTCAAAGAGAGATTCATCTGTCTCTGCCTCCCAAGTACTGGGAAAGGCGTGTGCCACCACCACCTTGTGGACTTCCCAGAGAGAAGAGTGCAGGAGGAAAAAAAAAATTATGTATATATGCTGGGCTGGAGAAAGGGCTCAAAGGTTAAGAGCACTGACTGCTCTTCCAACAGGTTCTGAGTTCAATTCCCAACAACCTCATGGTGGCTCACAACCATCTGTAGTGGGCTCGGATGCCCTCTTCTGGTGTGTCTGAAGACAGCGACAGTGTACTCATATACATAAAATAAATAAATCTTTTAAAATAATTATACAGGCACCAAAAAGCCAGCAGGGACAGCAAGAGAGCAGGCCATGGAGGGAACAAAGACCGCAGTGAAAATGTCACCAAGGACAGGAGCTGGATCCCTCCCTAGCAGTGGTGATGCTGTCTGCACAAGTACACAGAAATGATAGAAAGAGTGGCTGGTCCATTCTTCATGTAACATCAGATCTGAAGCCTTCATGAAACTAAACTCCCAAGTGGCATCCAAGTATTGGAGCTAGGGCGGCTGCCAGGCCCAGGATTGGGGGCAGGGTGCCAGCTCCCAGATGGGCAGAAACTGAGGAGCCAGAAGCAAGTCTTTTCTTCAGTACTCTTAAGCATATTCTCTGTATGGGTGAACAGGCCTTACCTTACCATACCTTACCTGGAAAATCCTATTGTCTGCCTGGTGTGATCTGGACAGACCTTAGCCCTGTCCTTGCTCACCTGCACAGCAGGTCTCCCCGAACTAAGGTGGATGGGGTTCTTCTGGGGAGCCTCATGTTCTAATGCTTAGGGATGGGAAATGAGGTAAAACTCAATCAGCCCACACAGCAAGGGTACTTAAGAGAGCCCCTCCCCAGGATGACAGGCAGCAGTGGGGAAGGCCCAAGCCCACCTACTCCTTGCTCCTGGTATCAAACAGCATTCACGTCAGCAGGAAAAGAGTCTGTAGTAGTATTTAGCAAACAGTGCTTAGCTCTGCTCTGGATCCTTCAAGGAGCCCAAGAGTCTCCATGGCCTATTATCCTTCTGCTGGCTATAGGTATAGAAAAGAGGAAGGGGCGGGTGGTAGTGACACATGCCTGGGAGGCAGAGGTAGGAGGATCTCTGAGTTTGAGGCCAGTCTGGTCTACAGAGGGAGTTTTAGGACAGCCAGGGCTATGCAGAAAACCCTGTCTCAGAAGGAGGAAGAAGAGGAAAAGGAAGGAAGGAAGGAAGAGGAAGGGAAGAGGTTTGGAGCCACCTGCTCTCATCCCTTTCTTCCCTTCCCTCTATAGGATAATTGGCAAGGGCTCTGACTTTCGGTTCAAATCCTGGCTCAGCCTCTTACTTGCTGAGTGACTCTGAGCAAATAGCACACCTGCCAGGAGCAATGGCACTCAGGAGACAGAGGCAGCAGGATCTCTTGAGTTCACAGTCAGCCAGATCTACAAAGTAAGTTCCAGGACAGCTAGAGAAACCCTTTTTCAAAAACCCAAAAGATAAAATGGCATCATACCCTGATCCTCGACTATAAAATGGGGATGGTGCAGAGAATGAAGCTCCATTGACAGTGCTTGCAGCATGCACAGAGATATGGATTTGATCCCCAGCAAGGCATGAACTAGGTATGGTGGTGGACACCCGTGACCTCGGTACTCAAGATCTGGAAGGCCAGGGGTCCCCTAGATAGCCCATCAAGTAAAAAGCATTTGTTATAATGATCTGAGTTTAAGCCCTGGGACTCATGGTGGAAGAAGAGAACAGGCTCTCAAAAGTTGTCTTCTGATTCTTACATGTACCCTGGCAGATGGGTTTCTACTCACACAGGAGGAGGAGGGAGGGGAGGAGGAGGAGGAAGAGGAGGAGGAGGGAACATATTTCCATAATCTCAGCTCTTGGAAGGTAGAGTCAAAGAGGACCAGGAGCTCAAGACCTTAGCTATGTAGCAAGTTCAAAGCTAGCCTGGGCTACATGTTTTCAAAAAATTGGTGTGTGGGAGTAATAAGACATGAAGACATAACCCAGGAAGATGTGAGATTATGGCTTTTTTGTAAATAAGAAACTTTTCGGGATAAAAGTGCAGGCTGAGGATATAGGAGTAACCGCTTCCAGAAATCGTAGATTGAAAGGGCAGGGTGGCAGCCCCAGTTAGGTGCTTGTCCCCCTGTCCCAGTAAGAACAGGCCTTGGTCCTGGCAGATTAAATGAGCCAGGGCAAAAAAGCCAAACGAGAAGGAGAGACAGGCAGCAGTTAAACCATTGCCCCCTGACTAATGACTCCCCTGCCTTGGAGAGTTCTGGGTGGGGGAGGGGTGGTCTCTGCTCCTCCCCCACCACCATCAAGAACCTTCAACTGTCAAGTACTGTACTAGGTGCTAGTTGCTCTAGGGATTCATCTGATACATAGCCTTCGGCATGCTGAATGCCTCAGGTAGGCACGGCCTATAGACTCTCCTGCAGAAATGGGACCTCATCCCCCCTGAGGCCTCAGACTGGGATCTCTCTTAGCAGGCTGGACGGTCTGGGAGTAAAAAGCTGATTTCTTTCTCAGACTGTTAGGGAAAGCATAGACAAGTGGCTTTCCTCCATTCCTTCATTTCACTGAAGCGTTAGCGTGGGTTGAGATGGCCCATACCCCTCCATCATAGCTGTCCGGGGAAGGGTCTGTGTAAAAAGCCCATCAGCCATTAAAGATATGGTAACCCTTAGGAAACAGAGAAAATCTCTCTCAAGCCTAGAAAAGCAGCCTTCTTAGTCTTGAAATATCAGGTCCTAAGACACAGAGCAAGCCACTTGGATAGAGTCCAGGGTGGATGGGCTGGTAGCAGTGCAGGAAGTAGCCACTGAGATGCTGGGGGAGAAGGGTGGGGGGTGTCTAGCTTCAGCAGCAGGGGAGGAGTGTGGCTCAGCTCCAGCCCTCACCCTAAGCCTGAGAGAGGGGAGGAAGCCAGACTACTCTGAGGACAAAGGCCCCTAGACTCTGCCTCCTAGCTCCTGTGACAGGCTAGTAACTTGACCCCTGCATGTTTAGGCTTGAAGGAGACCCCAACCTCTGAAGTTTTCTGAAACAGTATCTTGGTTTCTGCCAAGCTCTGAAGATCCAGCTATCCACAAAACCATTAGTTCCCTGATTATAATGTAATAGTTCTAAGAGTCATTGGGAGTGGGGCTGAAGAGATAGCTCAGCAGTTAGGAGCCCACATCACTCTTGAAGAGGACCCAAGTTAGGTTCTACTACTACTGCCTCTAACTCCAGCTCCCGGGAGATGCACTACCTCCACCCTCTGTGGGCATTTGCACTCAGGTACACATAGGCATAATTAAAAACACATCTTTTTAATCACAGAAAGTAGGAATTGGGGTGTAATTAAGTTGGCAGAGTAAGAGAGCTTGCATGCTTGGAACCCTAAGTTCTGTCCCCAGGACTATATAAAACTAGTGTGAAGACAGACCTATCATCCGAGCACACGGGATGTAGAAGCAGAAGGGTCTGGAGTTCAAGGTCTCCTCAGCTACATAGGGACTTTAAAGTCAGCCTGGCTCTACATGAGACCCTGTCCTAAAACAAAACAAAACATAGTATTCATATTCAGCATTCTTACCACAACAGAAAGTGTGTGAGGTGTTTAAGATAAAGCATTGTCTATTAACAAATAGATTTAAGGATTAGGAAATAGTACTCATTTTTTGATTTGGACACTGGGTTTCACTATGTGTGTGACTTAGGCCTCAAAATCAGGATCCTTGCCAGCAAGGTAAAGATGCTTGCCACAAAGCCTGATGACCAGAGTTCGATTCCTAAGACCCACAGGGTGGAAGGAGAGAACCCACACCTGCAGGTTGTCACCTAACCTCCACACATACAAATGAAACAAGAAAATGGATGTAATAGACAAGATCCTCCTATCTGAGCCTCCCAAATGCTAGGTTACAGTAAGGCGCCACCAAGTTCTTCTTCTGTTGACTTTTTCAAAAAGTCTACAGGCTCCTAGTCTGATGAAGGCTGCACCCCACCTTCGGGGTTGGTATTTAATCTGATGGAGGAGACAGTTTGAAATGTAGTCATGTCCCTCAACAAACTCCCCAGGGCCATCTGCTTGAGCTTCTGCCAGCCTCGGCTGTCTGTCTGTCTGTCTTAGCTTGCCTCCCTCCCCCCAGCCTATGTGTTGCATGAACTTTTCAAATTTATGGCACCGACAAACACACTCATCCCAGGTAAGAGAGACCCACCCCAACAAGAGACGGAGTACGAGTCCACCAAAGTCCAACTTGGTGAGCCGATGGGTTTATTGGGTTTATCTGCAGGTGAGGAGTTACTCACAGTAACGTAGGTAACTTGGTTAGGGTTACTGTTGCTGTGATGAAACACCATGATTGAAAAGCAAGTTGAGGAGAAAGGGCTTGATCAGCTTACCCTTCCACTGTTCATCATTGAAGGAAGTCAGGACAGGAACTTAAACAGGGCAGGGTCCTGGAAGCAGGAGCTGATGCAGAGGCCATGGAGGGGTGCTGTTTACTGGCTTGCTCAGTCTTCTTTCTTATAGAACCCAGGACCCACCATGGTCTGGGCCCTCTTCAATCAATCACTTATTAAAGAAAATGCCCTACAGCTGGACCTTATGGAGGCATTTTCTCGACTGAGGTTCCCTCCTTTCAGATAACTCTAGCTTGTACCAAGTTGACCTAAGACTAGTCAACACAGTAGGTGACCCCGAAACAAGTGCATAGCTGAAAAAGACTCACCCTAGCATGGATGACAACTTCCTGGAAGCCACACGGATGAGCCTGCCTTTTAAGTAACCTTCCACACTTTATAGACTGTGGTACCTCCCAAGACCACATGCCACTGGCAGAAATACAACCAGCGAGCTAGGAAGTACAAGAGAGGGTGACTGAGACCTCAGTAAAGATCCAAAGACTCTCCATGACTCTTTGTTCTGTGAGGCAATAGCAACAGGCCCCCATCTTGGGAGTCCATTGCAAGTAATCACAGCCACTCATGAAGATGACAGTGACTGCTAGACTTGCAGCAGAGTGCCTCACAACACCATGTGGCTAGCCTTGGGGTGGCTGTCTCCTCTAGAGATGCTTGCCATAGCAATGGCAGTAGGGGTGAAGTAGGGCATAAGACTCCCTGCTGCCATTGCCAAGTAATGAGCTCAGACCCTGGGAACTTGAATGGGGATTCTAAGCAGGGTTTGCAGTCAACATGAAGTAATTCTCTGCGCTGGGCAATGATCATGGATAGAGCTTCCAGGGAAATAAGGAGTTCAGGGTGCACTTTCACTATGCTGGTCTGCCCCCAGTGATGTCTAGTTCCCTTGGGTACCAGTATCTTCTGCGATCCTCTGAGAGCTCCAGCAGAGGCTGAACATCCTCAGTCACAGTGTAAACATGGCAGAAGCTTCCCAGGATAGTCCTGAGTGGAAGGCACCAAGTAGCTCACTTCCCGTGTAGATGACCTGAGATCTGCCCCAGATTTCACAGCCTCTGCAGAGCCACTGACATCTCATCCTGGTGACCCTTTGTCCACATGGAGGCACTGCTGTCCCAAGCATTGTAAGGCTGTTAGCTTGTCTATGGGCTCCATCTGCTAGATGCCAATAGCAACCACTCTTCAGTTATGCCAACCAAAAGCATCTCTAGACTTGGTCAATGGTCCTGGAACTTTCTATATAGACCAGATTTGAACTCACAGAAATCCTCCTGCCTCTGCCTCCCAAGTATTATATCTTTTGTTGTCGTTTTATTATTAAATGAACATGAGTGTTTTGTTTACATGTACATCTGGGCATCGAGTAAGTTTCCGGTGCCCTTGAAGGCCAGACGAGAGCATCAGATCCCCTGGAATTAAAGTTTCAGATGGTTGTGAGCTGTCATGGGGGTGGTGGGACTTGAACCTGAATTCTCTGCAAGAGCAGCCAGTGCTCTTAATCCTGGAGTCATATTCATTATGTGTCTATGTGTGGGTGTGTGCACATGAGTGCAGGTGCTCAAGGATGCCAGTAGGCGGCATCAGATTCTTTGGAACCAGAGTTCCTGGATATTGTGTAAGCTCCATGTGGGTGCTGGGAGCCAAGTCCAGGTCCTCTAGAAGAACAGCCAGCTCTCTTAACCACTGAGCCCTCTCTCAAGTCCCCATGCTTCATCAATTGAGACACTGCCAGAAGATGCTCTCCAAAGGTGCCTCATTACTTCCTGTCTTCCTGGCCATGCTCAAGGTCTCCAATGTCTTCATCTCCTCACCTTGCCATTTGTCCCATCTATGAGCATGGAAGGGACATCTCTTGGTGGCCTTGGTCTTCCAGAAACAATCCATACCATTCTTGTTTGTTTTCTGAGGCAGGGTGTCATTTGATCTAAGCTTTCTACAAATATGATATTTGCACTTTGGCCCTGGAGAGGCCACTCCACAGTCAAGAGCATTTGGTTCGTAGGAATGAGGACCAGAGTTTGGAACCCAGAATCCATATAACAAGCTGGGCATCCTGCAAGTGTTCTTAACTCCAGTTCCCAGGGATCTGACATCTTCTGCTCCCCTAACCCCCTTCAAGAACACACTTACACATACACTCATACAGACACAGACATCTTTTAGATTTATGGTTCTGGATAGATGGCTCAGCAGTTAAAGGCACTGGCTGTGCTTCCTGAGGACCCCAGTTCAGTTCCCAGCACCCACATAAGGTAGCTCACAACCATCTCTAGCTCCCAGAGGATCTAGTGTCCTCTTCTGGCTTCAGTGGGCACTGCATGCACCTGCCCAGACATATATGCAGGCAAGACATTCATATATTTTTTTAAAATAAGGTTGAGTATGGTGAGACAAACCTTTAATTCCAGAACTTTGGAGGCAGAGGCAAGTGGATTTCTGTGAGTTTGAGGTCAACTTGGTCTACATGAGTTCCAATCTAGCCAGAACTACTACATAGTAAGACCAGATAGATAGATAGATAGATAGATAATAGATAGATAGATAAAATAAATAGATCTTCGTTTTTAAAAATGGACTTGGAGGTGGCTCAATGGTTAAGAGCACTGACTGCTCTTGCAGGGGACCTAGCATGATTCCCAGTTCCTACATGACAGCTCACAGCCATCTGTAACTCCAGTTCCAGGGGCCCCGATGCCTCTTCTGACCTCTGTGAGCTCCTGCAAGCACATGGAACACAGGCATACACTCAGGCACACAAGCAAGTGCACATAAAAGTAAGTAAATATTATAAAACAAAAATCTCTGTGGCTGAAGATGGTCAGCCCCTGACCTCTGACCTTGCAAACAGCTGCGATTCCAGGTGTGCCCACATGCCCAAATTATAGTACCGTCCCAAATTGGGTTATTTGCCTTTTTTTATTGAACAGACATCTCTTATTTCGAATCGGGAATGGTGGCTGCCATAAACAGCATAAGGCTCAAGAACAAGGGCGTGGGCCAACACCAAAATGCCTATAACTATAAGAATCAGGACTATGAAGACCTTCGAGCAGCGTGTCTCAGGAAGGGGGAACTGTTCGAAGATCCCTTTTTCCCTGCCGAACCCAATTCTATAGGCACCAAGCATCTGGGACCCAGCTCTAAACACATGCAGAACATCTACTGGAAGCGGCCAAAGGTGGGCACTGGGAAAGAGGGAGGGCCCTAGCACTAGGCTCTGATGCCATCAGAGCTGGGAGCAGTTCTGAGCACGCTTCTGCCAAACCTCCTAGTTTAACCAGGGGCTGGCACCCAAGCCTGGCTGTCACACCCAAGCTGTGCTCAGTTTTCAGCACACACAACACACACACACCCACTGCTCACCTAGAAATAAGAGGTAAAGGGAGCTGGGGAAGGGGACCATCACCCCTGACATTCTTGTTCTTTTACCACAGGATATTATACCTAACCCCCAATTCATTATGAATGATATCTCTCCCACGAACATCTGCCAAGGGATCCTGGGTAAGTAAGAAATAGGGAGCCTCCACGAGGAAAGTGGGAAGAAAAGAGATTGGGATGAGGGCAGGGACAACCGGGTGGCTCTCAAACCTGGAAGCGTGGGACTCCCTATTTCCCTCTTGCTCTCCTTCCAAGAGATGACAGTCTGAAGAAGTGTTATATGTGCCCTCTATGTCCCTCCTATCCCTGCTGCCGTCTGGTTTGGAAGTAAGCTGAGGTAATAAAGCTGTTATTTGTTGATGTATGATAAATGACTCAAGGCTTAGTAATTGGAGATGGGTGCAGAGATGGCCCAGCAGTTAAGAACACTTCCTAAAAAATGATGAAGACCTGAGTTCAGATCCTAGCACCCAAGTAACAAGTCCATTATCCAAAATTCCTGAAGCTCTAGCTCCAAGGAATCCAGTGCCCTGCCCCCTCTGGCCTCTATGCACATAGAAATCTCTCTCTCTCTCTCTCTCTCTCTCTCTCTCTCTCTCTCTCTCTCACACACACACACACACACACACACACACACACACACACACATGCCATGTGTGCACAGGAGTGCTCACACACCACATGTGCACAAACACTCAGAAAGACCCACAGAAAAAAAATAAAATCTTTTTTTTTTTAAAAAAAAAAAAAAAGGTATCAAACCAAGCATGGGGCTGGCTGAGGCACTAGGGTAAAGGGGGTCAGGAGTTCAAGGCCCACTTGGAGCCACATAAGACTGTCTCAAACAACCAGCAAGCAATGCTCACCTTCAGGTTCTCTTAGGGAAACCCCAGAAGCAGAGGGGCAGAGCTGGCTCCGAGTGCCTGGAGATGTTACTACTGAGGTCAGCTGCACAGTGGGACCCTGGCCCTCTGAAGGCTTGTCTGGATTCATGGCTCCACGTTGGAGTGGCATGAGGTCTCAGTGCCTACTTGGCAGGAAGCTGAGCCTCTTGCCAGAGGTTTGTCTGAAAAGTGGCTTGGGTGTCCACACAGCACAGTAACTGACTCCCACTTAGTAGCCCAAGGGCTTTTTGTTTATTTGTTTTGTCTGCTTGTTTTTATTTTATTTATTGAGAAAAAAAATCCTACTATATAGCCTTAGCTGGCCTCAAACTCACTATGTAGTCCAGGCTGGCTTTGAACTTGTAGAGATCCATCTGCCTCTGTCTCCCAAGTGTTGGGATTAATGTGTGCACTGTCATACTTGGCTCAGTTGTTTTTGTTTTTTTTTACTTAGGATGGAACCCAGGGCCTTCAGCCAGCTAGGCAAGCATTTCTGATGTATCCTGACCCAACTGATCTCAGTCTCTCTCTCTCTCTCTCTCTCTCTCTCTCTCTCTCTCTCTCTCACACACACACACACACACACACACACACAAACACACACACACACACTAATCTCTACCATGTTTTGTTAGGAGCACTCCCTGAATGTGGCCCATACTCTGGATGCAAAGGATTATGGGGCTAGGGTGTAGCTCAGTGGGCAGAGTACTTGGCTAGCACGCATGAAGCCCTGGGTTCAATCCTCAGCATCTCGGAAAACTGGGTATGGTGGCATGTGCCTATAATCCCAAGATCTAGATAAGGCCAGAGGATTACTCATGAACTCAAGGCCAGCCTGGTCTACATAGTAAATTCCAGGCTAGCCAGGAGCATAGAAACCTTGCCGGAAAAAAGGAGGTGGGGATTCTAAGATCATCCTCAGCTGTACAATGAGTTTAAAGCTCGCCGGGGCTATAGGAGACCCTGTCGCTCGCGAGGGCTATAGGAGACTCTGTTTTTAAAAAAAAAAAAAAAAAAAAAAGTAGAAGGGCTGGGTCATATCTTTTGAGGAGAAAAAAAGTCAAAGGATTGATTGTCACAGTTGCTAAAACTTCTTTAGCATGGGCCCTCAAATAATAGGTCAGTGGAGTCTCCTGGCCTTGCCCTGGGGAGTACATTACCTCCTCCTCCCTGAGCTAGACTTGTCTCACGGCCTTCTCCCCAACCTTCATCACCAAGACAGGTACCAAGACCACTTTATTTTCTCTTTGTGGTTGGAAAAAGGGCAGAAATAAGTACAGCCAGAGGCCAAGGAGCTCTGGGACCACAGTTGCCTCTGTGGCTCAGTGAGTCAGAGGGATGCTGGGTAAAGGAGGATGAGAAATCGGTGACCCCCAAATGCCCTTGTATTGGTGACAACTGCAGACTTTAGTCTTCCCTCCTGCCTTCAGCCTCCCACCAAACCCAGAGGCCCCTAGTCATCACAGAAACTTGTCAGGGCCCAAAAGCTTGGCCAGGCCTCAGAATTCACATCTCTTCCCTGCCCATCATTGAGGACCGATCCCAGGGAACAGATGGCAGTAGATGACTGGTGCATGGTTCTGCACTCCATCTTCAGCTAGCTCCAGGACTCACAGTGGGTAGACACAGAGCAGCATCTCCAGTACTATGTGGGTGATGGGGGAGACATCATTCTTTTATTTACATTGACTTTTTTTCTTTAAATTGTGTGTGTGTGTGTGAGAGAGAGAGAGAAAGAAAGAGAGAGAGAGAGAGTATGTACATGTGTGTATCCTAGTGCCTTCAGAGGCCAGAAGAGGGTATCCATTCCCTTAGAGCTGGAGTTACATGTGTTTGTGAGGTATCTGACTTGGGTGCTTGGAGCTGAACTCTGATCCTCATGACAGAGCAACAAGTCCTCTCTACACCTCCCCCTCCCCCCCTTTTTTTCTTTTGGTTTTTTGAGACAGGGTTTCTCTGTAGTCCCTGCCCTTTCTGGAACTCCATCTGTAGTCCAGGCTGACCTTGAACTCAAAAATTCACCTGCCTCTGCCTCCTGCCTGCTGGGATTAAAGGCGTGTACCACCATTTCCCTTTTTAGTTTTGTGTGTATATGTGCATGTGAATGCAGTACCTGTGGAGACCAGAAGAGGGCAATGTCAGATTCCCCTAGACCTAGAGTTACCTGTGGTGGCAAGTTACCTGATTTGGATGTTGGGAACTGAACTCAAGTCCTCTAGAAGAGAAGGTGTACTCTTAGCATTGCTCCACCTCTTGAGAGGTTTGAGACAAGGTCTCACTCTTTAGAACAGGTTGGTGACAAATGAACTTAACAATCTTTTTAGCCTCCACCACCCAAAGTCTGAGGTTACAGAAGTGTTCCAGGGGACACCTTGGGCCTTGGGCCACTACTGCAACCTGTGCACAGAGTGGTAATGAGGCCACAGAGAAAGGTTACTGGATATGTTCAACAGATAGGAGTCCATCCTGAGTGCAAGCAGGATGCTATGCAGCCTAACCCAAATCCCCTCAAACCAAAGCATGTTATTCTGATCTGTGACTCCTTTGACTAAACAGGTATATGAGTTCATTGTCCCAGAGCCCAAGCTCTGCCTCAGTTTCCCCCAGTTATCCCCTTTCCCAATACTTCTCAGTGAAAAGGCAGAGAGGTCGCTGCAGGGGAGATCCCTTGGCCTGCCCCTCTGCCTGGGGATCTGGGGCTTCCACACATACGGGGCTGCTCAATGAGCAACCCCTACCTGCCTGCCTTTAAGGGGACTGTTGGCTGCTGGCCGCCGTCGGCTCCCTTACCACTTGCCCCAAACTGCTGTACCGTGTGGTGCCCAGAAGTCAGAACTTCAAGAAGAACTATGCTGGTATCTTCCATTTTCAGGTAAAGGGAAGACCAGAAAGGGGGGAGGGAGGGAAGGAGGGCAGGATGGAGGGAGGGAGGAAGGGAAGGAGAGAGAGAGATCATTATGTACTTATTTTGTTTTTCAAACATGACACTGTTTGGGGACACTTTTCAACTAATTTTCAGAGAAATATCTGCTTAAGAAAGAAATCATGAAGCTTTTTTTTTTTTTTTTTTTTTTTGGTTTTTTGAGACAGGGTTTTTCTGTGTAGCCCTGGCTGTCCTGGAACTCACTCTGTAGACTAGGCTGGCCTCGAACTCAGAAATCTGCCTGCCTCTGCCTCCCAAGTGCTGGAATTAAAGGCGTGCGCCACCACTGCCCTGCTGAAAGCTATTTTTTTTAAGATCCAAAGAAAATAATTAGCTGTTTGTGGCTCTCTTCCTGTTCTTACGTGTGCGCGCACGTGTGCGCAGGCGCGCGCGCTCATGTGCCTGCATCCACAAATGCACATTAAGTATCACGACTCTAAAAATCTCCACCGTATAATTGGTATGATCTTGCACTTCAACTTATAAAGGATCGACTCTAGCTGTCATAAAATGGGGAGAGGATTTTAAGATCTCTGAAATCCCAATCTTCAGTTGCCTTTTTTCAGGATAGGGCATCAGTCTGAATGTGGGTGGGATTTTCTTGACGCTGGGGCAAGACAGGAAGTGGAGATGGAGGTGCGGAAATGGGAAGGGATTTTAAGATTTTAAGGCTTTTGTTGACTTCCCTTTGCCTATTCTAAGGAATGACTGGGCCTTGGTCAAGATGGTTTAGTGGATAAGTGCACTTACCCCCAGGCATGGCAACCTGAGTTTGATCCCTGAAACTTGCATGGTGGAAAGAGAAAAATGACGGACAGACAGACAGGCAGAACACACACACACACACACACACACACACACACGAGTCTATACATATATACCTATACACACATACCCCTTTTTTTTTTTTTTTACAAAAATTCCAGTTAAAGAGTAATTGTTGCTGTATGTTCTTGTCCTGGCCACCAGGGGGCGCTCTGAGGACAGAGTTCACCTGTATGCAGACAAATGTCCCCTTGCCACCCACAGCTTTGGCAGTTTGGGCAGTGGTTGAACGTGGTCGTGGACGACCGGCTGCCCACTAAGAACAGCAAGCTGGTGTTCGTGCACGCCTCCCATCACCAGGAGTTCTGGAGTGCCCTGCTGGAGAAGGCCTACGCCAAGTGAGTTGCCCAGGCCAGGAACCAGGCTAGCCTTGAGCCGCATAGCTTTGTCTGCCAAGGAAGGTGGACCAGGCCACTAACTGATCCAGGGGAGGAACAGGTCACGATGAGGCGTGCCTCACTTCCCCTCACCATTCTCATTGATTGTTCGCTCCAACTCACATCTAACAGCACCCTATCTGCTTGCAGGCTGAACGGATCCTACGAAGCACTGGCTGGAGGCAACACTATGGAGGGTTTGGAAGACTTCACAGGTGGCATAGCACAGTGCATTCAGCTCCAGAAGCACCCTCACAACACACTAAGGCTCCTCAGGAAAGCCCTGGAGAAGTCTTCCCTCATGGGCTGTTCCATCGAAGTAAGCCACGCTGGGTCTTGCTGCTGGGCCTTTGAGCCAGTAATTGCTCCCCATCCCGACCCCAAGGCTCTTTCCCCAAACATCTTGTCACTTGCTACCCCTTTGTTGAACAAATTTTGTCTGCCTGCAGTGCAGAATGGCTGTTCCCACCAGGCATAGCCTCTGTGTCGTCTCCACTTTCTCTTTAGTATTTTCTGTGACTCTGAGTGACTCATAATGCAAGTTTTCATAGTTGATCTTCTCCAGGGAGAGGGGAGAAGATTCCAGGAGGGCAGTGATCTGTATTTGATGCATTCACCATTGGACCCTGGGACTTTCGGCGATACCCAGCATGCAATAGGCACCCAACAAATATTTGTTCAAATAAATAAATGTACCCAGAGTGCTTTCTTGTAACAGCGGACATTTATTGAAAAGGCAGAGGAGAACTTACTCCCCACAAAGGCTGAATGCAAATGCTTGTGCATGCTGTACTCGTAATAGCAAAGAAAACAGGAGTCTAGTTGCCTTTCTGCAGGTGAATCACTTAAGTTAAACCAACTGATTCTTACATACCGTAGAATACAAACAACAATGGCCCCTAAAGGTAGGGTGTAATCTGCCTCTATATGACCTTCTCGTAATGACAGCATCGTCCTGGAGTATTACTGATGGTCATGGGAGGAAGGAGAGGATGAAGGGGGCCTGGCCACAAAGGCCCTTTAGAGATTCATGTAATAAAGAACACGACCTATATCCTCACTTTGGTGACAGATCCATGAAACTACACATGTGATAAAGCTGCACAGCCAACCACGAGTGATCAGTGACAAAGCTAGGAGGCAGGGGCTGGAGAGGTGGCTCCATGGTTAAGAGCACTGGCTGCTTTTCCAGACGACCAGGTCATCCAAAGCCACCTTCTGACCTCCATGCACACCATAAACACACAGTGCACAGACACACACAGGCAAAACCACTTATAGACACATACAAAATTCTTACACTAGAGAGAGACATACAAGTTGCATCTTGGTGCTCACTTTGTTCTGTGGGCTTTTTTGTTTTGTTTTGTTTTGTCCCCTTGCTGGTTTATTTAGGCTTTTTGTTGTTTTTGTTTTCATTTTGAGACAGGGTCTCAACTATGTAGTCCTGGAACTCACTATGTAGACCAGGCTGGCCTCAAACTCACAGAAACTTGCCTGCCTTCACCTCCCAAGTGCTGGGGCTGTAGGCTTACCACACTACACTCAGCCTGTAGTATAGCATTGCAAAATGGACAGAGGGAATCAGCACATAGCCTTCCCTGTACTAAGGCAGATGAATCAGCAATTGTTTCTGAATCTACAGTATAGGAACCAGGAACCGGGGAGATGGCTCAGTAGGTGCTTACTAATCCCCTGCACTCACGTTAAAAACAAACAAACAAAACGGCATGGCCATGTGTGCCTAGAATTCCATTGCTGAGCATAAAGACCGTAAAGACAGGAGGATCCATGAAACTTGCTGGCCAGCAAGCCTATCCCAAAGCAATAAGCTTCAGGTTCGGTGAGAAATTATGTCTCAGAGTGTTAAGACAGAGAGATGGCTCAGCCAGTAAGAGCATTGGCTTGTTGCCATAGATTTGGGTTCAGTTTCCAGAACCCATGTGGTGGCTCACAACACCTATAACTCCAGTTCCTGGGGATGCAATGCCTTCTTCTGGTCTCCTAGGGTACCAGGCACACATGTGGTATAGACAAATATGCAAGCAAAACACTCAGACACATAAAATGGAAATAAGCATTTATTTAAAAAATACTAACAGCAATAGAAGAGACTCTGTGGCTTTCTCTGGCCATCCTACATGGTCACATACACCACGCATATAGGAGTGACCTCTGTAGTCTGTCTCTCTCCTCTCTCTCTCTCTCTCTCTCTCTCTCTCTCTCTCTCTCTCTCTGTGAGAAGTATAAGCAAGGTGTATAGTGTCCCATGTCTATAAACCCTCAAGAGGCTGAGGCTGGAGAATCAGAAGTTAAAGAATCTTTGGACAGGCCGGGCAGTGGTGGCCCAAGCCTTTAATCCCAGCACTTGGGAGGCAGAGACGGGCAGATTTCTGAGTTTGAGGCCAGCCTGGTCTACAGAGTGAGTTCCAGGACAGCCAGGGCTACACAGAGAAACCCTGTCTCGAAAAACCAAAAAAAAAAAAAAAAAATCATTGGATAGTCTTGGCTACATGGAGAATTTGAGAGCCTCTATGCCATATTAGACATGACCCCTATAGATGTAATATGCATGTTATGAATCACATAAAACAATGGCTATCTTAAGATTTCCAGGCCAGATCGCAACTGCTTTCCCTCCTTTTCTGTAGGTCACCAGCAATAGTGACTTTGAAACAATGACCCATAATATGCTGGTGAGAGGACACGCTTATGCAGTAACTGGCCTAGAGGATGTAAGTACAAGCAAATGACCTCCCTTAGGAGTCACAGGTATGAAAGTCACCCCCTGCCCATGTCCTGAACGTTCATGCCTCTCCCCCAGGTCTACTACAGGGACAAGTTGGAAACTCTAATTCGGATCCAGAATCCCTGGGGCAAGGTTGAATGGAATGGAGCCTGGAGTGACAAGTAGGGGCTCTGACCCAAGAGAAGGGGACAAAAGACACAGCAGGGTCCCTGAAGAAGCCAGTGCCACAGTGGGGCCAACCCTGTCCCCAGTGCTGTGAGGTTTTACAAGAACTCTGAAGGTGGCTGCCCTTCCCATCTATAGTTTTCTCTCTGCAGAGCCAAGGAGTGGGAAGAGGTGAACCCGGATGTTCAGATACAGCTGTTACACAAGAAGGAAGATGGAGCGTTCTGGTCAGTGTGGCTTTCGGGAGGCATCCCTCATCTCCCTACAATCTTCTTCTCTGTGTTGTGTGCCTTGGATGAGGAGGCCTTAGGGTCCCTCCACAGTCAGGGCTGTAGTTGTGTCTGTGGAGTGTACCAACAGTGCTGTCTGTACTCCCGCCCCAGGATGTCCTATGAAGACTTCATGAGCAACTTTACATTGCTGGAGATCTGCAACCTCACCCCGGATGCACTCTCCCCCTGGGATTACAAGAGCTGCTGGCACACGACCTTCTATGAGGGCAGCTGGCGAAAGGGGAGCACTGCAGGGGGCTGCAGAAACCACCCCGGTGGGTGAGGGCAACCTGGAAACTAGACCTGGGCAGGAGGTCTCAGAGTCAGGGTGGATGAGGGCAGCAGAGTCAGTCAAATGCCATGGCCCTTAGGAACCCAAGCAGACATATGGCTGCAATCTCAGTGCACCCAAAAAGGGCCAGTTAAGGACAGAAGGCCCTGCCCCAGCACAACCACCTTGATCTGCATCTTCCACAGAGACGTTCTGGAGCAACCCCCAGTTTAAGATCTCTCTCCCAGAAGTGGATGATCCAGAGGATGCCTCTGAGAAAAACGAAATGGTTTGCACCTGTCTGGTGGCGCTGATGCAGAAGAACTGGAGACATGCTCGAGAGGGACCCCAGCTGCTCACCATAGGCTTTGTCATCTTCTCGGTATGCTTCCCAGATCCCCACCACCACCTGTGCTATCCCCGTTGATTCCTCTCCCTCCTCCTCCTCCTCCTCCTCCTCCTCCTCCTCCTCCTCTTCTTTTTTTGCCATGTAGACCAGGCTGGCAGCAAACTCAGAGATCCACCTGCCTCTACTCCCCCCTCCGCCCCCCCCCCCCCCCCAAGAATTAAAGGTATATGTTTTTTTTTTTTTTTTTTTTTTTTTTTCTTTTTGTGTTCTTTTATTGCTGGTGTTTTGTTTTGTGGTTTTTTGGTGTGTTTGGTTTTTGTTTGTTTTTGAGATACTATTTCCCTGTGTAGCCTTAGCTGCCCTGGAACTTGCTCTATAGACAAGGCTAGCTTCCATCTCAGAGATGTGTGCTTCACCTCTTAAGACCCCTGTGAATGTGAGTCACCCCAAAGCCCTGCTGCTGAAGTGGTAGCATCTTGTGCTTTTCCTGGGCCTCTGGGCCTCTGGGCCTCTTCTCTCTCTCTCTCTCTCTCTCTCTCTCTCTCTCTCTCTCTCTCTGTCTCTCATGGTTTGCCTGCAAGAAGTATGTCTCTGTACCACATATATGCCTGACACGATACCCACAGAGATCAGAAAACTAGAGCTGGAGTTACAGAGAGTTCTGAGCCACCAAGTGGGTGCTAGGAATCAGACCCAGGTCCCCTGCAAGAGCCACCAGTGCTCTTAACCACTGAGCCATCTCTCCAGCCCCTGACTTTGTTCTTTTTTAAAAAAACTTATCACACCAACTAGCACGTCCTTTGTGGCAGGCATCACCCCAAAGGCTCGGTACATCCCAGTTATTATTGCCCATAGGAACTGGACGAGACTGAAAGCAGGGGAGGGGAGGTGACCATACAAGCTCATACACTGAAGGGGCAGAGGTGGAGACTGAGCGTATCTTGATTCCTGAGCACCAGAGACCTCAGCAACACCCCCACCCAAGTGTGGCCTCGGAAGCTCCCTCAAAACTGCTCACTGTAGAGGCCAAAGGAAATCCCCTGTCTACATTTTCCAAGACCAGTCATAGTTTGCAAGGTCCCAAAAATGCATTTAGTCATTCTCTTATACATCGGACAGAACACTGTACAAGATCCAAATGCATGCCAAGTCCCTGGCTAGTCTACAGGAGTTCAGCAGTAAAAAGCTTACCCAACGTGAGGGACACCCTAGGCTCCACCCCAAGGGGAGAAAACCGGAAGTGAGAAAACCGGACGTGAGAAAAACAAAACGGAAGTGGAGCCAGGGGCTGCTTTTCCTATGCAGTGAGTCAGGCTATCCAGTTAGTACAGTCTTCTCAACACGTGAAGTCCAAGGGTTAGGGCCAGCGAGAAGGGCTCAGTGAGTAAAAGCATTTGCCTCTAAGCCTGACAACCTGGTGGAAGGAAGCAGCCTACTCCCTCAGGCTATCTGACCTCCACATGCATGTCATGGGCAAGCACACGTCCATAAAATTAATAAGATGGAAAAAAAAAAGGTCAAGGTTAGGGGACTGGAGCACTTGCTACTCTTCCAGAGGACCGGAGTTCAGTTCCCAGCACCGACAGGGTGGCTCACAACCTCAGGAATGCACACACAAACATGCAGGCAACACTCTCATCTAGATAAAACAAATCAAAAAAGAATTTTTAAAAGATCAGTGCCCACTTTGGCCCCTACACAAGGACGACACTCAAACTTATGAAGCCTTCCTCATTTTCCTTATTGAGGAGCGGGAAAATATTGTGAAAGTATTGAAGACCCAGCACAGAGTCGGAAAGCTAAGTACATACAGAGTTTTTTAGGTAATAAAAAGCAAAGCTCGTTTTTAAAAACTCCAACGTGTTTAAAGTTGAGGAAGGCTATACCCAGTCTTAGTCCCCAGCACACCTGCTAGGGTAAATATGCTGTGGTCTGTCTGGAGTCTCAGCATGTTCAAGCAGCAGAGGCTGGAGGATTGTCACGAGTTGCATGCCAGCCTGGCCTATACTGTGAGACCCTGTCTCAAGATAAACCAGGGTGTTGATAGCCTCTGCCATGGGTCCTCCTCTTTACTCTGTTCCTGTTGGGATAACTGAATACCACAGACAGGCTAATTTAGAAAGAAAAGAGGTCCACTTGGTCCACTGCTCTGACGTTCCGAGCAGACAGCAATGGCATCTGCTTGGTGTCTGGTGGGGGCTTTTGGTAGGGTCATGTCCTACTAAAGAGTAGGGTGAGAAAAGCCAGGGCTCTATTTTGTTTCTTGAGACAGGGCCTCATGGAGCCTAGGCTGGTCTTAGCCCTTAGCCTTGCCATGTTGCCAAAGTTGGTCTTGAACTCCCGATCCTCCTGCTTCTGCCAGATGTTGGGATTGTATGTGTGCACATCACATCTAACCCGTCTCTCCTCTACCCCTCTTCTTTCTCCGTCATCTACGCATGTGTGTGTGAGTTGGTTCTCACTCGCTACCCTGGTGGGCCGTGGTCTCTTTTGCTCCTGCTGCTGCAGGACTGCTCCAGACTGGCAGGTCTGTGAGCAGCTGGTGTTTCCTCACCACCATCTCACTCAGGAGTGGTAGGACTGTAAAGTGCACAAGCACATCTCGCTTGTTTGTTTTGATTTTTGAGAAAGGGTTTCTCTGTGTAGCCCTGGCTGTCCCGGAACTCCCTCTGTAGACCAGGCTGGCCTTGAACTCAAAGATCTGCCTGCTTCTGCCTCCTGCGTGCTGGGATTAAAGACATGCACCACCACTATCTGGAGAAAATACTGGGTTTTAATTTAATTCAATTTATAGAGCCTCTCTATGTAGTCCTAGATAGCCTGAGTCTTGCTTTAGATCATAAACCAGGCTGGCCTCAAACTCACAGAGATTTGCCTCTGTCTACCTTTCACGTGAGGAGATCAAAGGTATGCACCACCACACATTTTAAAAATTTTTTTTAATTGTGTGTCTGGGTGTAGGTGTGTGCACATGAATAAAGGGGTCTGCAGAGGCCAGAGGGATCAGGAGTTCAAGGCCAGCTTCAGCTACATAGTTAGCCAGCCTGGTCTACGTGATACCTGTCTCCAAAAAAAAAAATCAAAGCAAAACAAGAGCTAGCATTGTAACTCATGTGCAAGAAGCCCTGGGTTCTATCCCCAGCCATGCATAAAACTGGGCGCGGTGCACAGGCAGCTACACCGCATATTCAAAGCCTGGGCTACAAGACAGAAAACAAGAGGCAAGCATGCAATTGTATCTGCTCTCTATGCTCAGTGTCAGCCATCACCTAACTATTTCCATAGGTGTGACACTCCGTGGACTCACATTCTAGGGACATATGGTTCTTGGGGTCCCATCCCAGCTCTCTTTCCCTTTTAGCAAACCATCTCCTCATCTCTGGGACTCTCTCCTGTCTTTAACCTGGATAAAAAAGTCTAGCTTTGTAAACTCTGTGCAAACTACTTTGAAATCCAAAACTGACAAGCTCTTAATGCTATCAGCCTATTCTCCCACCCACCACCATTGCTCCCGTGCCCTAATGAACCCCAAAACAGGTTCACATTCATGCTCACACGCACAGGCACACACACAGTGCACATTCACCTAGCTGATGGGGCCAGAGCCCCTTTATCGCCTGAAGATCTGACTCTCTCTCTCTCTCTCTCTCTCTCTCTCTCTCTCTCTCTCTCTCTCAGGTCCCAAAGGAGGTACAACAGCCTTACTCCTGGGCAGACATACAGCCCCCTCCTGGCTACAGATGGATTAGCAAGGGGAGGGATCTGGAGAAACGTTCTGGGGAACCCTGAGTTAGGATTCTAACTCCTATTACCTCAATGGTGGGAGTCGGGGAAGGATGAGTCCATACTGAGTTTTTGACAAAGTAGGAGATGCACAGGCCCCAGCAGTGGTCCTGGTACCCACCATCAATACTGCCCACAAGACGGCTCACCTTGGGAGGTCCAGTCTCCTTGCTCTCCTATGCTAGTCCTGTACCCACCTCCAGGGTACATACAGTTTCAGAACCTCCAGGACATCCACCTGAAGAAAGACTTCTTTGTGAAATACCGGGACCATGGCTTTTCAGAGATCTTCACCAACTTGCGGGAGGTGAACAGCCATCTCCGGCTGCCCCCGGGGGAATACATCATTATCCCCTCCACCTTTGAGCCCCATAAAGATGCTGACTTCCTGCTTCGGGTCTTCACGGAGAAACACAGTGAGACCTGGTGAGGGGTCAGCCTCACACGATGGGAGGTACCCTGCCCAAGGGCTACAGAGTGTCAGATTCTGGTCCTCCCTCACATCCTATGTTATATCCATGGAAACTGAGGCATGAGGATGTGAGGTCTAAATTTGTGAGCCACCATGTGTTTACTAGGAATTGAACTCAGGACCTCTGGGAGAGCAGTCAGAGCTCTTAACCACTGAGCCATCTCTCCAGCCCCTCTAAATTTGTAATAGAAATAGGAATGAAGCTGGGGCCCAGATTTAATGGAGTATTAGAATCCAGAGCTCAGATTTAATGGAGTATTAGATAGTGATCCATATATAATGACAGGACCCTCCCCAGATCACCTCACATCTCTGACCCCCAGTTACCCCTAAGCCTTCACTCTCTTATGCTCAGGATGCTGGATGAAGTCAACCGGGTTGAACATCTCCAAGAGGTAACGGGAAGCTCTGAACTGGAGGGGTTAGAAGTATGAAGGGTGTTTTAAAGACTGGCTCCCTCCATCCTTTTCCCCAGGAGACCATCACTGACAAGGATTTGGACAAGGATTCTATACAGTTTTTTGAGACGGTGACAAACGGGGTAAGAGGGCCAGGGGCAGAGGCGGAAGGGAGGTGGCTATCAGGCCACAGGGGCAGAGCAGGTGATTGATCAGAGCAGGTGATTGATAACAGCTGTTTCTCCTAGGAGGCTGAAGTAGATATGTATAAGCTACAGAAACTTCTCAACAGGATGTCAGCTAAATGTGAGTAGTCCACCCTACCCTCATGGCTCATCCCCACCCCATCTGGTCCCCCCAGTGAACTCATTCACCCCTTCTTCCTACCCGTTCCCCTCCCTCACAGTCAAGAACTTCAAGACAAAGGGCTTTAGCTTGGAGGTCTGTCGCCGTATGATCAACCTCATGGACGTATCTTTCTGCCTGGTGGCAAGCCTCACGAGTGTTTCCCATCTTCTCCCCTTCCCTCTCCAAGCCTGACTCAGAAGTGGCCATCTCTCCCTCCAGCCTCAGTGCCCTCCCTGGGATAGGGATAAGATCTGGGGGTAGCTAGAGACCCCAATTCTGGCTGTTAGCATTCGGGAACCCCCAAGCCTGTGTGGAAGCCTTGTTTCCTCATCTCCAGAATGCTCTCTTTACTCTTCTCCTTGACTAATCTCCCTAGAAAGATGGTTCCGGCAAGCTGGGGCTTCATGAGTTTCAGATCCTGTGGAAAAAGATCAAGAAGTGGACGGTAAAGGGCCCTTAAAGAAAGAGCCAAGAGGTGTGGGAAACCATTAGAACTGGAGACACATAGAGACACAGGGAGACACACACACACACACACACACACACAGTCAAACTGGTTAGTAACCAATATAGCCTGTTATAGTCATGAGGGATGCCTGCAGAAAGCACTGGGCAGGGTACCAACATCCCCTGCTATGCTTGGGATTAACCCTTCAACCTCTAGAAAGCAGTGTGGCTGATCACGGTGCTGGGGCCCCAGGGTCCTGGGTCCTACTTCAATATTCTGTTTTTCAACCCCTGTGACCCAATGACATCTGTCTGTCTGTCTTCAGGAAATCTTCAAAGAGTGTGATCTGGACTGCTCAGGAAACTTGAACTCCTACGAGATGCGCTTGGCAATGGAGAAAGCAGGTGGCCAAGGAGCGGGAGCTGGCTGGAGCAGGGAGCTGGAAGGTTACATCTAGGCCTGCATTCCGCCCTTACTGTCCCCCCATCTGTCCCCTAGGCATCAGGATGAACAACAGAGTGACTGAGGTAATCGTTGCCAGGTATGCAGATGATAACATGATTGTGGACTTTGACAACTTCATCAACTGTTTCCTAAGGCTCAAGGCCATGTTTGGTGAGTGAGGCACCTGGCCCTGCCTGGTTAGGCCAGGAGAGCTGGCTTGCTCCCACACCCATTCATCCTGAGGCCTGTTGCTAACAGAACCTCTCCCACACAGAGCACACCCTCGACCCAAGTTCAAATCCACAACTCTCTGGGGCTGTGACTTCTATCTGCTCCCCCATTTCCTTCTCTAGAAAATATGGTATGGATGGTAACCATTCTACCCCAGGGGCCAGGGATGGAGCCCAGTAGGTGGAGTGTTTACCTAGCTGGCAGCAAGCCCTGGTGTGGTGAAACACACCTTCAATCCCAACACTCTGGAAATGGGGGCAGAAAAATCAGGAGTTCAAGGTCATCCTCAGCTACAGAGAGTCTGAGGTCAGCCTGGGTCAGTCAAAAGACTCTCTCAAAAAATAAATCAATTAAAATGAAAAGATTGTCCCAAGGATTAAAAAGCCCATATTTAGAATTCTTGAACTTGGGAAGCTAAGACAGGAGGATCACAAGTTTGGGGCAACCTTGGCTACTTAGTGAAACTTTGAGTTAAAACAATAGGGAGCAAGATGGCTCAGCATGTAAAAGTGCTTGCTACCAAGCCTGAAGTCCTGAGTTCAACTCCCAGGGCCCACGTGGTGGAAGGAGAGAATCAACAACCACTGGTTGGCCTCTGACCTCCACAGGTACAAGCTGTGACGTGTGCACCTGCCTGCCTCTCTCACACACAATAAATAAATGCAAAACAAATAATAAGTCAGGACTCCCCTTATCTTCCCAGGACTCTAGTCAGAGTAAATGGGTCCAGGCCAAGCGCTCTGAACCAGGCCTGTCTCCTAAGCAGGGTACCAGGGTAGTTGTGATTCACTCCTGATGAAGAGGGAATACCTTTCTACTACCTTGCAGAGTGTCTCCTTTTTGGAGAGTGGGTTTGGGTTTTTTGTTTTTTGTTGTTTTGTTTTGTTTTGTTTTGTTTTGTTTTTCGAGACAGGGTTTCTCTGTGTAGCCCTGGCTGTCCTGGAACTCACTCTGTAGACCAGGCTGGCCTCAAACTCAGAAATCCTCCTGCCTCTGCCTCCCAAGCGCTGGAATTAAAGGCGTGCACCACCACTGCCCAGCTGAGGGTGGGTTTTTTAGACCCTCATCTCAGCTCTAACCACCCCCCCCCCCCTCCCCTCTCCTCACCCCTGCGCCCTTATCCTTAAAACAGCATTCTTCTTATCCATGGACACCAAGAAGACTGGTTCTATTTGCTTGAATATAAACCAGGTAAGAGGGAAGGGATGGGAAGGGCGGTCTGGCCACACCCTGATCCCCTCCTCTCTAGTCCAGCCCACTCTCCATCCTCTGTTCTCTTTGCAGTGGCTGCAAATAACCATGTGGGGGTAGGGAGATGCAGAGCCTGGCTCCCTCCCTCCTCCCTCCTCGGCGGTGCTCCGGCCTGGATGGTGGATGCTCCTTGTCGCTCTCTCTCTCCAGTGCCCCAGGCGCAGTGTTTACTCCATGCCCCTGATCCGAGCTGATGGGAACTCTGACCCCCAGCCCTTACCCCCACCCCACCTGGAGCACTCTCACGCTGTATTTTGACTAAAAATGAGGTGGATTCTCCCCCAGTTTTTCTCTGGAGAAGGCAGCCTTGCAGTTTAGAGTTCCCGTATGCTGTCAGCTCACACCCACCTGCTAGCCCGCCCTCTTGTCAGGAATTCCATTGCCTCCCTGCACAGCTTCGTACATGTTATTCTAATAAACTGGGCATGGTTTACCACTTAATTCTTCAACACCAAAGAGGGCATCCATTATATCTCCTGGAAGCATCTGCAAATGTGATTGTCTACAAATTACTAGGGGGCGCTGTACTGTTCCAGGATGTTAAATCCAACTCAGTCCCAAGCTACGAAAACATTAGGAACTGTTAGATGCGTTGAGTGCTGTGGAGTGAAGGGGCCCCACTGAGCCAATGGCCAGCGAAGCTTGAGCTGGGGCTGACAAAGCCAGAGGCCACAAGGCCTTGAGATGCCTTTGTCCTTTCTTTCCTCAAATTGTCCCCTCCCCCAAAGACGGCACTGCAGGGGTCTCTAAGACCAAAGGACAAGCTCAAGGTATGTGTGTTAGGGGAGGGGGGGTTGTGTGTATGTGATCCATGCCTTTAATCCCCAGATTTGAGAGGCAGAGGCTGTTGGATCTCTATTCATTCAGGCCAGCCTGGTCTACAGAGGGAGTTCCAGGACAGCCAGGGCTACACAGAGAAACCCTCTCTCAGAAAACAAACCAAACCAATCAAACAAACAAATCAAAGGACAGGCACTTGCAAGAGCCAGCCAATAGACCACACAATGAGGGGTCCCTTCTGGTGGGAGACTGGAGGTCTCTCTTCCAGCTGCTGCACAGGCTGCTATTCAGGACTGGCTGGGCTGTAAGCAGCTGGGGTTTCTCCACTTCCCATCTCACCTCAGGAGCACTTGGACTGCAGATGTACACCACCTTATCTGGTTTTTTAAAATGAGTCCCTGGGTTCAAACTTAGATCATCGGGTTTGAGCGGCAGGCCTGGTCCTCTCTCTTCCTTCTCTAATAGAGCCAGTAATAATGCCACCACAGAACCTTTCTCCCGTGACCTCAGCCTCTTAGATAAGGCTTCCCTTAGATCAGACTAAAGCTTCATTCCACAGAGCAATCAGAACATTTCCTGCCTCTGTGCACAGCTTCCTAGGGACTGGTGGCTTCTGTCAGGCCCAAAGGAAACTCCATTTCCCCTAAAACTCTGGCAGTTAGACAAAAGCCACCATTGGTCAGGAACTTGTAAACCCAGTTCTCCTCTGCCAAGAGGAGCCCTTTATCACTGACAGAAGGAACAAGTAGCTACCTTCGGTGTCTATTAGTATACCAAATCGCATGCATCTCCAAGCTCCCTGAGCGGCACAAATGCTCGGTACACATTTCAGAGTCCATGTTAGCATCCTGACTCTTCTCAGTTCTCTCCACACTCTGAATTTTCTCCAGCTCATGGGCTTCCCTTCCCACAGCTACGTGAGCTCTCATTCTCCTCCCTGCCAACCCCCAGTCGCCCAACCCCCCCCACCCCCTCACCCCCCACCCCCGCCAAGTTCAATCTACTACTTTCTCAGCTCTGAACTTGTGCCTCTGGCTGTTTTCTTTCTCATATCTACAGTAAAAACCTTCCCCTTAACCACACCATGGAGCTGCTCTGTCATCCATTTGTATATACTTTCCAGTTTCCTCCCACAGCAGAGCTGGTACTTCCTACTAGGATTGACACTGTGCAGACAACTGGA
The DNA here is from genome assembly GCA_019843965.1 of Rhynchomys soricoides. Lineage (NCBI taxonomy): Eukaryota > Metazoa > Chordata > Mammalia > Rodentia > Muridae > Rhynchomys > Rhynchomys soricoides. Next base: position 7,170,153 of record JADRCH010000153.1, on the reverse strand, counting down.
ATTCCCATCCTTTGAGATCCCTTCCTAGTTCTCCAGCCCTACCCCTGCTCCTCTGTCACTTTAAGATCAATTTAGTCCGCCTGTACAGAGCGGCCTCTTCCTCCCATCATGGCCACACCTGACTGTCTCTTGAGGAACTAGGAATTAGTTCTCATCTCACCAGCCCCTTGTCTTCCTCTCTGTGTCCTTCCCCTGTGATAAGTCACACTCTCCAGGGAGCCTCTGAAAGCACAGTGCCTATCTTCCAGCTGAGTGGCTGAGAGAGGCAGCTGTCTATTCTCCACAGTGCTTCCTCCCTAAAGAGCTCATCTCCCTGGGGATGGCAGGACTTCCCAGCAGGCAGACCAGTGAGGTTCTAAAACTAACAGGTCCTTTGAACTTTCAAAAGTTCTCAACCAAAGCAGGGCTTGGTGGTCCATTTCTTTAATCCCAGGCAAATCTGAGTTCGAGGCCAGCCTGGTCTACAGAGTGAATACCAGGCGAGCCAGGAGTATACAGAGAGAAACCCTGTCTTGAAAAACAAAAATAAAGATGCCCAAGATTCATAGCTGCCTGTGACTCTAGGTTCAGGGAATCTGACACCTTCACACAGACATACATGCTGGCAAAACACGAATGTACTTAAAGTAAAAACAACTTTTTGGGGGTGGGGGTGTTCTGGTTTTGTTTTGTTTCTATTTTGTTTTTTGTTGTTGTTGTTTTGTTTGTTTTTGTTTTTGTTTTTGTTTTTTTGAGACAGGGTTTCTCTGTGTAGCCCTGGCTGTCCTGGAACTCACTGTGTAGACCAGGCTGGCCTCGAACTCAGAAATCTGCCTGCCTCTACCTCCCGAGTGCTGGGATTAAAGGCATGCACCACCACTGCCCGGCAAAACAACTTTTTAAAAAGAGAGAGAGAGAGAAAACCCACACAGAGACATATATACATAATTTTTAAAATAAAATCTTTTTTAAAAAGTTAAAACATTAGCCGGGACTCCATCCCCGTGAATTTCATATGTTCCCTTATGCACTTCACAGCCCTAGGAGGTTGTCCCCACTGTGGTCTCCCAAGGATGTGTCCCCACAGGCTGTTTGCCTACATTTCTGCTCTTCCTCCGTAGCCTTGGGCACAGAAATGTCAGCTTACACACATGTGAGCTGACTTCATTTGGGTCCCTGGCAATCTAGATTTCATCTCTTGATGCCCAACTGCCATTTTCCACAGATACTGTTCCTCCCCCACACCCTTTCTCTGACTGCAAAGACTTTGTCAAAAGAACGACTCTACCCTGCTTCTCAACTCCCTCAAAGTATCACCATTGTTCAGTCTTTTGGTCTCTGAGACAGTGGAGTCTACAATGTTCTGGAAAACCACACAATACTAGGTAGTCTTAAAAACAATGAGTTAAAATGTGATCCAGTCTGGAAACATGATCACTGCAAAGCAAAGAGAATGAGCTCATTAAACTGAAATTTTATTGTTTTTCAATGTGGTAAAATATGTAAAACATAAAGTTTATTATTTTATGAGCCAGCAAGAGGGGCTCAGCAGCAGGGGAAGACAGTTATTGCCAAGCTTTGACAATCTAAGTTTGATCCCCAGAACCCTTTATGTCTGAAGGAGAGAACTGAATCCCAAAAGTTGCCCTGTGATAGCGACCAAAACACTAAAGTACTGAGTCCACACATAAAAAATACACAAAGAAATGCAATCTAAAATTGTTTGGCTGTCATCTTATAAAAAATTGCCATCTTAGCTCTAAATCGTTATTTTGTGTGTGTGTGTGTCAGAGACAGAGAGAGACAGAGAGACAGTTTGTACAAGAGAGGACAATTTTCCGGAGTCAGTTCTGTATGTGGGTTCCAGGGATTGAACTCAGGTTAGTAGGCTTGGCAACAAATGCCTTTACCTCCTAAGCCATCTTCTCAGCTGACCACTTAATATTTTAATACTTAAGTGTTGGACCAACCTGTAACAGAATCCTAAGACTGACGCTTTCCCAGCAGAGGCAAATGATAGCCACGTAGTCCTCTAGATGGCGGTAGAGAGTTCTATCACGATCCCGTTTGCCGTTCCCCTTCCCTTACACCACTGGGAATTGCGGGGACTCAGCAGCTGCCACTGCGTCTCAGAATTCTCACTTATTCTGCGGCCGAGGTATCTTTCTGGGAAATGATGCCATGCGACAGGCCTAGTATAAAAGGAGGTTTATTGTGGCAATGGGGGGGGGGGCAGGGACCTGGAAAGGGGGTAGAGGCAGAGAAAGGGGGAAAGGGTACAGAAAAGGACAGAAAGGGAGAAAAATAGAGAGGGAACGCGTGGGAAGAGAGAAGAGGAGGAAGGAGGGCTGGGGTAGCAAGCGGACCTCTTATCTGCCGCACCTGGCTCACACCTGGAGGTGGGTGATGACGCAAGGTGTTGCTAGGTAGCTGTTGGACGGAGCCTAGTGGAATTGTCTATAAGCCAGTACTCTATATTTGCTTATATATTTTAAAAGACTTTTTTTTATGTGTATGTACCACTGTGTGTGTATGCTACGTGTGTTGCAGGTGCCATCGGAGTCCAGAAGAGCGTGTCTGATGCTGTGAAGTTGGAGTTACAGGCAGCTGTAGGCTACCTGATCTGGGTCCTGGGAACTGAACTCTGATCCTCAGCAAGAGCAGGAAAGAGGAAGAGAGGAAGACCTTAACCTCTGCGCCATCTCTCTGGTTCCCTGAATTGGCTTAGTTGCCTCAACCTCCAGGCCGACCTCATACCTAGCTTCCTGGGTGCTGGTATCACAGGCATGAGCAACCATGCTCAGCCACTTAGAAGCTCATTATTAACAGGTGTTTCCAATCTTTCAGCGCTCTAAACAATGAGACAACACTGAGCCCATGTTATGTCATCCTAGTGCAAATATTTTTTTTTCCCTGTCTTTCTTTTTCCTTTTAAAGATTTCTTCCATCTGGGAGCAGCCATGAGTTTATTTAACAACTCAGCATTGCAAACTGTAGTGAATACAAGAGAAGCCAGACCCAAGAGTACCAGAGTCCTTCAGTAGGCACTCAGGAGCACCAGACCGTGTCCAGCTTATTTGGCTTCTCCTTGGGCTCTTCCTTCTGGTCTCCAAGGCTAGATTCAAGTGATAAAGTCTGGATCTGCCTGGAGATAGCTATTTTAGTGAGTGGTTAGACTCAGTGTAAGGTCCCGCCCAGATGGCTTCTAAGGTCCTGGAATTCAGTCACCCCTTTTGCCTTTTGAGTAGCTTCTTTAGGGTCCCTTTGTGGTTGCCACATGTGGTTGTCACTACAAACTTTGAGGAGTATCATCTGGGGCTCTACATGTTACTAAAGAAAATTGGGTTCCCCTCTTGAGAAATCTTAGTCTCAACCATAAAAGGATTTAAGAACCAAATCAGAAGGAAAGTCTGGGACAATCTTATTAAAGTTTAAAAGAGAGCCTCAGGGCAGGCAGACTGTAAACTTGGAGGCCACTTGGAGAAGGAAGTGCCCAAAGAGGAAGAGAGAAGCCCACACCTCTGGAAGCCATATTGCAAGAGTGGGGAAAACTTCTGGGAAAGAAGCAAGTTTTTCTGACAAGCTGGATGGCTTAACAAAGATGGTGGATCTGGAAGTACCTACCAGGTGCAGATATTCCTATAGGTGGCTGGAGAGAGACACACCTGTGGTCATATGAACATCAAATTCCCTACCTAGGGTAGTATGTATGTGCTTCCACCAGCACTGCCTGTCTTCCAAGAGCTTCCTAAGCAGATCATGTGGCAAACTCCTTGCATAATTCCAGTCTGCTGAAGGAATAACGGTAACCAGCGTCTCCTTGCAGCCTAGATGGGCATAGATGTTTGGCTGTGACTCAGGGTTCATTTTCTATAAGCTGTCTTGATTTTTAACTCATCTTTGTTCTTGGCTTTATTACATTTTTTGGCTTCCCTTTATAAAATTCTAGGAGCACTTTCTTTTTTAAACAATAAAAAAAGTTTATTTATATTTCGTGTGTGCCTTTGCTTTGTCTGCATGTATGTCTGTGCACCTGTGCATGCAGCGCCCATGGAGGCAAGAAGGGGGCTTCAGATCCTCTGGAATTGGAGTTACAGCCAGTTGTAAGCCGCCTTGTGGATATAGGATCCACACCAGGGTCCTCTTCAGTAGTAGCAAGTGCATTTAACCCCGCCTCTCCCTCCTTCCTTTTGTTGATGGGGGAAAAAAAAAAAATCCCACAATTTTAACCTCCAAGGGAATAAAAGAGTTTATTCTGAAGCCAAATAGGATTGACCATAGTCTTGGAACACAGGTCTAGGTCACTCCAAATTCCATGCTCTGACGCGGTAACAGGTGGATGGGGTTTTCATAGTAACAGAAGAAAGAAAATTATAAGTCAAAGTGATGCTTGTTTGTTTGAAGACAGGGTTTCTCTCTGTGTGTAGCCCTGGCTGTCCTGGAACTCACTCTGTAGACCAGGCTGGCCTTGAACTCGAAGAGATGAAAATGAGAAGTTGAAGGCGATGGCTCAGTGCTTAAAAGCACTGGTTCTTAAAGGCTCTTCCAGAGGACCTGGCTTCCATTCCCAGCACCCACATGATTATTCAGACTTGTCTGTAACTCCAGTTCTACCAGGCACACATACGATGCACACACATACAGGCAAAAAAGCCATGTGCATAGAATAATACTTGTTTTTTTGGTTGGCATTGTTTTCGAGACAGGGTTTCTCTGTGTAACCCTGGCTGCCCTGGAACTCACTCTGTAGGCCAGGCTGGCCTCGAACTCATAGAGATCTGCCTCCTGAGTGCTGGGATTAAAGGCTTGCACCCCCACACACACCCCCACCCCGCAAAATAATACATTTTAAAAGGTTTTAAAGAAATGGAAATGAGACTCTAGGAGACAGGGTAATATCAAGTAGGTTTAGATTTTTTTCAAAACCTACTTTTAATAAGGGTTCCCAAATGCTTCAACCCCCTTCAATATCAATTTTTATAAGCAAAAAAAAAATTGTTTGTTTTTATTATTTTGTATTTATGTGTATGTGTACCATATGCAAGCCTGGCTGGTGCCCTCAGTGGCCAGAAGACCATGTCAGATCTCCTTCAAACTAAGTTATAGATGTTTGTGAGGCGCCATGTGGATGCTGGGAAATCACCTTGGTTCTTTGGAAAAGCAGCCAGTGCTCTTAACCTGAGCTGTCTTTCCAGCCCTTAATTAATTTTTTAATCTTGGTTAATAATACTCCAAGCGTCCTTAGATACCCATTTGATAAGGAACCACCAGCACTTAAGGTACAAAACATCATGAGTGCTGTTGTTTAAAGATTGAAATCTTTCTTCTAATTTGGACAAGATTCATCTTAACTCTTTTTGAGTGTCTGTAGTTAGAGCAAATAGAGTTAAAAGTCTGTTAATTATCTGAGCATGTTATAGGGCCTTTTACCATTATTAGTTTGATGTATCTTAGTACTGATATGGCTAAAATATGGCTCTTGAAAAACCTGTTTTGTTTTGGTTTTTTTCTTTTTCTTTCATTTTCTTTTGAGACTCCTTCTGTTTTTATTTTATGTGTATGGGTCTATGGGTGCATAGACATACATGTCTATGTATGCAGTGCTCATTGAAGTCAGAAAATAGTGTTGGATCCTCTGGAAGTGGAGTTACAGAAGGTTGTGAGCTATCCTGTGGCTGGTGCAAGCTGAACCAGGGTTCTCCAAGCCTCTGATGTTCTCAACCACTGAGTGATCTCTCCAGCACACCTGCTGGATTTTTTTTGTATGTTTGTTTGAGATTCTAAGTTCTATTTATGAGTAGGTGTGTTGTGTGCGTACCATGTCCATGACAGTGCCTGCAGACGCCAGAAGAGGGCCTCGGACTCTGGAGCTCAAGTTGCAGGTTGTAAGGAGCTGCCTGACATGGATCCTTTGGAAGAGCAAAAGTGTTCTTTACCTCTGAGCCTCTATCCAGCCCCAGTGTCTTAGTGAGGGTTTCCATTGCTGTGAAAAAAGCACCATGACCAAAGCAACTCTTATAAAGGACAGCATTTAATTGGGGCTGCCTTACAGGTTCAGAGGTTCAGTCCATTATCATCAAGGTGAGAAGCATGACAGCATCCAGGCAGGCATGGTGCAGGAGGAACTGAGAGTTCTACATCTTGTTGTATGTGCTCACAGACAAGGAGATCTCTGTAAAAACCAACACTGGGAATGTCAATGTTTGTTGGGCTTTTATCTATCAGCCTCACTGTGAAAAGGAAACAACACAAAGACCTCTATCTATTTAATATATGTGTGTGTGTTGTCTTCAGGCACACCAGAAGAAGAAATCAAATCCCATTACAGATGGTTGTGAGCCACCATGTGGGTGTGGGAATTGAACTCAGGACCTCTGGAAGAGCAGTCAGTGCTCTTCACCGCTGAGCCATCTCTCCAGCTCTGATATTAGTTTACATGTTGTCCAACCTTAATAAAAACCTTACATTTGGTGGTGCAGGCCTTTCATCCCAGCACTCGGGAGGCAGAGGAAGGCTGACTAGTCAGCCAGGCCTACAGAGTGAGTTCTAGGACAGCCAGGGCTACACTGAGAAACCCTGTCTTGGGGGTGGGGTGAGGTGGGGAGAGTGGCATTTTTATAAATGTGTCAGTTTTCCCCCAGTTAGCTCCCAGATAATAGAGACTGGAGTATTTGTTTCACAAGCTTTAAGGGCACAACAACTGAGCAGTAGTACTCTAATTCTCTTAGCTACCTCCCAGCCAAAATTCCTAAAATACTTGCGTTTTATGGCTTTCTCTGCTGGGGGGGGGGGCTTTTCCAGATGTTTCCCCCCTAGGGCAAATCCCCCTTCCTCTTCCTTCCCCTTTCCCCTGGGCTGGGAGGAAGTCCAGCCCTAATCTCCTCCACTCCCTAGTCATTGGCTGATCCACTTCTTTATTGAACAATCAAGGAATAGTTAGTGAGCATTGTTTACTAGTCGTTGAGGCTGGCTATTCTGGGGAGGATGGGGAGTGGGTAGGTGGGGTGGACGACACGTGGGGGAAGGGATTTTAAGAGTGTACTAGTCATTTTAAGAGCACTGGCTGTTCTTTCTGAAGACTTGGGTTTCATTCTCAGCACTCTCATGGTGGCTCAGATTCACCTTTAACTGTAGCTCCCTGGGAACTGACGTACTATTCTGGCCTCTAAGGGCACTACGTATGCACTAAATAAAAAACAAGCTAACAAAAATGCCTCTGGTCAGCGGTGGTTCTGGCCTTTAATCCCAGCACTCAGGTGGGGAGATCTGAGTTTGAGTCGGGGCTGGTCTACAGAACAAGTTCCAGGACAAATAGGGCTGTCAAATAAACAAACAAATACTAAATTAAATAAAAACAAAAGGAGGGGGATTAGCAGGAAAGCAAAGAAACAGGGTGATTTAGGACTGGGTCTGGAGAGAGTAGAGGCCATTGTCTCTTATGTACTGCTCTGGGGGAGGCAGGTCTCCCTTGTGTCTCCAGCTGCTCATTTGGAGGCAAGAAACTGACTTAAGAGCCGGGCAGTGGTGGCGCACGCCTTTAATCCCAGCACTTGGGAGGCAGGGGCAGGCAGATTTCTGAGTTTGAGGCCAGCCTAGTGTACAGAGTGAGTTCCAGGTCAGCCAGGGCTACACAGAGAAACCCTGTCTCGAAAAAAGAAAAAAAAAAAAATTGACTTAAGACTTCTGGGGAATCCGCTCTTATGAAGAAGCCTCCTATCCTGAAAAAAACATGTGTTTACAAGCATAATTTTTTTAAAAAGATTTATTTATGTAAGTACACTGTAGCTGTCTTCAGACACACCAGAAGAGGGTGTCAGATCTCATTACAGATGGTTGTGAGCCACCATGTGGTTGCTGGTATTTGAACTCAGGACCTTTGGAAGAGCAGTTAGTGCTCTTAACCGCTGAGCCATCTCTCCAGCCCAAGCATAAATTTTTTTGCAACCTACTTTTAATAAGGGTTCAACCTCTCCTCTTGCGCACCACCCAGCAGAGGCAGTGGAAGACAGAAGTTATTAGGATCTGGGGGAAGTGGACCTGTTCAGCAATAGTTCTTTGGGGGCGAGCTTGATCTTCTTTGGCGGTAGTTCATCATGTAACAAACATCAAATACATTCAGTAGCTGCAGACCAGTCCTCTAGGCAGGTGGACAGCACGCACGAACTGGCAGCTACAGTCCAGTCCTTTTGGCAAGCAGACACCAGGCAGCTGTAGCTCAATCCTGAAGAAACTGCCAGGCTCACCAACCGGCCTCAGGCCGCTGAAGCAGCAAGCTGCTGCAGGAACCGGAAGAGCAGCTTTTGGGCAAGTTTCTCTCAATGGCGGTGTTGAGCTCAACAAGGCCATGTAAGGCGAACCAATACACGTGTGTTGTTAGCAAAGAGTAAGGAGATGGAGCAAACGAAACCAAGGCTCAGTGCCCGTCTCCCACCGTCTGTGGGGTCGCACCCATACACCTCCATCACAGGTCTTTCCACCTGTATCAAAACTTCCTGCCACCTGTGTCTACTTCAGAAAAACAGTCACATGTTTGCTTTAATGAGACACCCTTTCACCTGTGTGCCCCAGCAAACATCATTTGACATAACTAACTTTCCAAAGAAACTGGAATTTCCACTTCATGTGCTATTTCACCTAACCCAGGAAGCCAGCATGAAATTGTCTAGGAGATATATCTATCTATAACAAACACGAAGTGGGTCCTCTCTCCAACTCTCTAGCACTGGGATTGCAGACAAACTCACTCTCTCTCCTCTCTCTCTCTCTCTCTCTCTCTCTATATATATATATATATA
>JADRCH010000153.1:6924290-7160979 GCA_019843965.1 Rhynchomys soricoides | reverse complement strand
TCACTCTCTCTCCTCTCTCTCTCTCTCTCTCTCTCTCTCTCTCTCTCCATATATATATATATATATAAAAGCACGGCGCTCAAACCGAACCGAAGTTTCCGTGTTTCCATACTTCTGCAGCAAGCACTTTACCACCTGACTGGCTGAGCCTCTCCCCAGCCCCTAAGAACTATTTCCATTTTAGGCAGATTAGACGTTTGTCAGCCACAAGGGTTGCATGTCTCTCCCCTTGACACTGTCTTTCCCCTGGGGTTGTTTATGTCTGTCACATAGACTTTTCTCCTTCCCTCGGGTAGATCTGTTTTCTTCCAGGCATCTGCCACAAAGCCCCGCCTCTTCCTCGTGACTTTTGGCCTATTAGGAGTCTTGTGTCCTGATTGGGTAATTGCATTTTAATTAAAGGATGGACTGCCTATCTCGTTTCCCCAGGGTTCTGATTCCCCAAGCCCAACACAAAACAAAAACCGATTAGCATATTTTCATTAAAACACAGAAAACTGCTTTTAATTCTGCCTCCCACGGAAACCACTTCCTGCTCGGATCTTCCTCCATGGGTCTCTGTGTATGTATTTATTTCTAGGACGTCTGGGGAGGTTGCAGCTTCCTTTCCTCTGTGTGTGTTTACTCTGCTTCCCAGGGCAGGCCACAATGTGGGAGTTTCCTGCCTGCTCATCCCCCACAGCAGATTCATTGCCTCGCCTGGACACCTCTCCCTGCCTGGCCTTCAAACTCTGGGTCTCATTAGGGGGCCTCAGAATCACCTTCCTTCCAGTGTCTGAGTCCAGCTGCCCCCTACCCGAGGGCTCCGGGATACCTCGCTTTTGTTACTGCTACCTACTCGGAGGGATGTCCAAGACTCCCTCAGGCTTTTATTGTGGCCCAGGCCATTAGACAGTTCTTGAATTCAGTATGTTCACTACTTGGCTTCCCAGCCTTGTTCAGATTCTTCCTTCCTTGAACCCCCTCCTAAAGCACCCACCCACCGGTGAAAAGCCATTGCCTGACCTACTTCCTCCTGGAGACCCTGTCTAAGGCTGCCTCCTTTACTGGCCTTTCTCTTTCCGCTTCCGGTTCATGCTCCCCCACCCCCATATCCCTCTGACCTGGTGCTTAAACTACCTACATCAGTTCTCCATGGACAGAAACTTCCCGTTTCCATTGTGTCTCCCATCCTGACTGTGCATTGAGAGCTTTTCATTGATATTGGCACTTAACTGGGTGCCTGAATGAGTTTGGAGGATGAATGGCTTCGAAGTGTTCTGCACGACCCAACTCTCCAGCTGGCTACCCCCATCCCACCCAAGTTGATGTGCAAACCTCTGTACCACATCTGCCTTGCTCCCAACCTCTTCTGTCACCAAGGTTCTCTGTGAACTTCAGTTCATCTGTCAAAGGAAAAAAAACAACACAGAGGTGAGAGTTATAAAGGCCTAGAGCTCTGTGTACCTGCAGCCGGTAATGTGATAAACAATCTCGAAGGGCTGTTTTGTTTTGTTTTTTTCAATGTACTTTTTAAAACTTTATTCTTACAAGGCACTGGAAATGTGCTGTGGCGCTTGTGTTGTTGTGTGCCTACACGGGTCATCGGACAACTCGTGTGGAGTTGGACCTTTATTCAGGTTAGGTTTTCTACACTAGGTTCTGTCCTGTCCGATGTGTCCAATCAAGTCAGTTACATTTCACATAAAGGTAAACTGAGCTACTGACTGCTTTGCTGAAGATTTCATTCAGTAACAAATGAACTGAGATGGACCTGAATAGTTAGATCCCTCAGCTATATCCCACCTGGTTTTGCCAGATGCTTTGTTTTGTTTGTTTGTTTTTGTCTCTTTGTTGTGTTTGCTTAGACTGTCCAGGTCTGGCATTGATTTCCCAAAGTAGTGGGGCAAGACCTGGAACTTCTGACCCTCCTGCTTCTTTCTCCCAGTGCTAGAGTTATTGGCTTGAGTTACAACATCCAGTTTATGTCTGTTGGGAATTGAACCTAGGGCTTCCTGCATGCTAAGCGAGCAACTCTACCAATCAAGCTACAACCTCACTCTCTGTCTTTCAACTATTATAACTTCACTCATTTATATCTCTACGTGTGTATGTGTTTGTGGAGATGTTCTGTTCAGCTCTATGCAGACTCCACACAAGCTAGAGTAGTTTGGGAAAAGGGACCCTCAATCAAGAAAATGTCTAGACCAGAAGGATCTATGGCTAGGACTTTAAGGCATATTCTTGATTAATGATTGACTGTGAAAGTCCAACCCATGGAGGGTGAGGTCAGTGCCACCGGTGGGCAGGTGCTTCTGGGTAGTAAGAAAGCAGGCACACTCCTTTAATCCCAGCACTGGGGAGGCAGAGGCAGGCAGATTTCTGAGTTCGAGGCCAGCCTGGTCTACAGAGTGAGTTCCAAGACAGCCAGGGCTAAACAGAGAAACCCTGTTTCGAAAAACCAAAAAAAAAAAAAAGTTCTTGGTAAGGATTTAAATATAATAGCATTAAAACCCACCCAGTGTGTGTGTGTGTGTGTGTGTGTGTGTGTGTGTGTCTCCTTTGGGAAACTCACACCCGTACTATTTCTCCCTTTTTCTCTGAGTACCTTTCTATTAACCCCTGCTTTTCAATCGATAAAAATGTCCTTTAATAAAGTTTAACTCTGCTTCCTACTGATTTGTCCTCCAATTCTTTTCTATGACAAAGCCAAAGAACTGCCTTTCCCAGAGTGGAAGTCCCTAGATTCTGGGGCCTAGAGCATTAAGAGAACTCCTCTAGTGAGTTCAGACAAGGAACCCTAACTGCTGACTAGCTTATCTAGGCTGCCACAGTCTGCTAGCTAAGGCAGGTAGTCAGAGGACAACCTGTGACACTTGATTCTCCTACCCAGGTCATCAGGCTTGGTGGTGAGTGCCTTTACCTGCTGAGCCACCTAGCCAAGGATGTTTTCTGCATTCTGGAAACAGGGTCGAATGTAACTGAGATGAGTAAGTGAGGTTGACCTTGAACTCTGGATGCTCCTGCCTCTGCCTCCCAAATTCTGGGATTTACAAGCATTATGCCACCATACCCAGGTCTCCATAACACATTTTTATGGGCAACTTACTCAGATCTAGGAAGAAAAGAAACTACAAGTCACCGTACTTGTCTAGAATTGCATCAACTTTTTTTTTGAAATGTGCCAGTGTTTTTTGTTTTGTTGTTTGTTTTTTTTCCCTCTGGGGATTTTAATTTAAAGGAATTTCTTGAATGTCTAGATGAATCTGAAGGCGAACAAGCATCTTTATAACATTTGTGACTTGGTACTTTCCTGACCATTCCCAAGCACACCCATCCAGAGATTTAAGTCCCCTTTTTTGGTCTCTGAAATGTATTCCCATTACAGTCTTGCCCAATCGTTTGTAAATTTTTTTCCTCCCCCTGATGCCTTGTGGTTTATGCTGTTTTCTCTCCCTTCATGGAATATGTTAGGCATGTCTTTCCTCATCTCCTCTTACAGACTCTGACTTCCCACCTTCTTCCTCTGACTGTCGTAGGAGCAGCTGTCTAGACTTAGCAGCTGATGTAGGGTGTAGGACTCATACCTCATCCTCAGGCCATCAGCTGAGCACGAAGGAATGACAGCTGGTCCTGTGGGCACAATGGCCACATTCTGTACTCAGACTCTCTTGGGCCTCTTCCTTTTCCCTGACCAGAGCAACTGTTTTCAAGGACAGTCTGGCTCCACCTGTCTTCTCTACCCATCCCCTCCAGCAACCTCTGCCCTCTTTGGTCTGATGTACTCATGTCTTAGAACACTTCTAGCTTATCCTGCCAGACTGCCTCTCGTGGGCTTGTCATTGTCTGAAATTAACTGATGGGAGGAGACATCACTCACCTTGGAGAAGGTACAGTTTACTGAATGTCTGCTTAGTAGTCATATTCAGACACAGGCTGCATTCAAGTAGATGGTTACAGGTCTATCAACCCAGGCAGATCAATGGTTGCAGATCTATTAACCCGTGTTAGGGAACAGGGCTGGTATCTGTCTTATGCCTGCCCATTTCCCTAGATTTGGCATAAAAGTCTCCATCCCTTTCTCCTATGTCTTAGTGACCTTCGGCAACCCGGTCCTTGGTAAGGCTGCCCTGGCTATTTTTCAGACTTCTTATGTGAAGATTGGAGATACTGCTCAGTGGGTAGAGTGCTTGCCTACCACATACAAGACCCAGGGTACCACATAAGTCAAGTGTGGTTATACATGCTTGCTATCTAGTGCTCAGGAGGTAGAGACAAGAGGGTTGGAAGTCTAAGGGCATCCTTTGTCTACATGTGGAGTCTGAGGCTACATGGGACTCTGTCAAAAATAAAAACGAAGCTGGACGTGGGACTTGCACTCAAGTGACGTCAGATCCTTGACTGTATTTCAGGAAGGATTTTCAGGATAATTCAGAGTGAAGCAAAGCACATGAGTTTGTTATATTTGTTTTTTTTTTTTGAGACAGGACCTCTCTGTACATAGTCCTGGTTGTCCTGGAACTTACTAGGTCGACCAAACTGGTCTCAAAATCACAGGGATCCTCTTGCCTCTGGCTCCCAAGTGCTGGGATTAATGCTGTGCACCACCACACCCAGTAGCATATGAATTTATTAAGTAGAGATTTAAGTACAGTCATCTAGAGAAAAAGATGCAGAAAAAGGAAAAATTGTACCCAAAATATGAGTGTGCAGGCTGAGAGAGAGAGAGAAAGCGAGAGAGAGAGAGAGAGAGAGAGAGAGAGAGTTAGATGTCTTTACAGGTTTTATATCTATATAATTATGATGCTTTCTGAGCCACATTGCTCAACGGATGTGATCAAAACAGATTTAAAGATTAATGTTTAAAGATTAAGTTTAGCACTTCCCTCCCCTCTCTCTTTAGGCAAGTTTCCTAACCCAGGCTGGCTTCCAGTTGGATCACCCTGCTTCTACATCAGGCATGCTGGGATTGCAGGCATGGACCACACCAGTTTTATGCAATGCTAAGGAACAAACCCAGAGCTTCCTGTAAGCAAGCAAGCAAGCAAGCAAGCATTTTACCAGCTATGCTCCATCCCCAGCTCCCTTTTCTTCTCTTAAAGAATTTCCTTCATTGCACATAAAATTTGTAAAATGCCTTTTCTGGAGGAGAGGGGAATGCTAAGACAGCAACATTGAAGGTCAGAAACACTATAGGCAAGCATAATTTATTCCTAGTTCTTATTTTTGTTATTATGAATACGTATGGGTGTTTTGCCTGCATGTATGTTTGTGCAGCGTGTGTATACTTAGTGCCTATGGAGGCCAGAAAAAGGGGTTGGGTTCTTTGGATCTAGAGTTACAAATGGCTATGAGCCACCATGTAGGGGCTGGGAATCAAACCTGAGTTCTCTGGAAGAGCAGCCAGTGCTCTTAACAGCTGAGCCACTTCTCTCCAGGCCCTTATTTGTTGTTTTAACATTCTTGTTTTGAGAAACGGTTAGGGATATTTATTTATTTATTTGTTTGTTTGTTTTGAGACAAGGTTTCTCTGTATAACCCTGAATATCCTGAAACTCAGTCTATACTCAGACTGAACTCGAACTCACAGAGTTCTGCCTGCTTCTCCAGTGCTGGGATTAGAGGCATATGCCACCAGACCTGGCTGGACTATTATTTCTATAGACAATTTCAGCTTTACCAGTTGTGTTGAAGTTTCTGGCTCCTAACCAAGATTTCAGATGCCAGGGTTTAGAGCGCTGACACAGTGGTTAAGCATACTGGTTGCTTTTCCAGTAGGACCTGGATTCGATTTTTATAACCCACATAGTGGCTCACAACCACCTAAATCTCCAATTCTAGGGGAGTCTAGCCCTCCTTTGTCACCAAATGTCCACACAGTGGATATGCATTCAGGCAAAACACCCATATGCATAAAATAAATTTAAATTAAACAAAAAAGATTCCAGAGAGCAGGGCTCCTTTCCTTCCCATGTGCTCCTGATTTTCTCTGTCTTTGTATGCCGGTCCACTCAGCTGGCCTGAGGAGTAGGGAATTTCCTGGAAGTTAAAAGCTGTAAGGCAGAAGGAAGTCTTTGAAGAACCAAGCCAAGCCTTGTGTTTTCACTTTTGAAAATGTCCCCTACAGCCGGGCAGTGGTGGCACACGCCTTTAATGCCAGCACTTGGGAGGCAGAGACAGGTGGGTTTCTGAGTTCGAGGCCAGCCTGGTCTACAGAGTGAGTTCCAGGACAGCCAGGGCTATACAGAGAAACCCTGTCTTGAAAAACCAAAAAGAAAGAAAGAAAGAAAGAAAGAAAGAAAGAAAGAAAGAAAGAAAGAAAGAAAGAAAGAAGAAAATGTCCCCTACAGACTTGGACATCTTAATACTTGGTTCAGATGTTTTGGAAGGCTCAGGAGACATGGCCTTGATGGAGGAAGGTTCAGGAGGCGTGGCCTTGATGGAGAAGTGTAGGCTTGGGTAAAAGGCTTACCTATCCTCAGTTTGACTGAAGTTCAAGGTGTGAGTTCAGTTTCCCTCTCCTGGTGGCCTGCCGGAGGCTTGTTGCTTCACATCCCTGCCATGGAGGATGGACTCTTACCCCTCTGAACCATGAACCAAAATAAACTTTCTTTCCTAAGTAGCTTTTGGTCTTGGTATTTTATCACTGCAGTAATACCAGTAACTAATACCCGAACTTCTGGTTCTGCCTCCAGTGCTAGAATAGCAGCCCTTTAAAACAGTTCCTCATGTTGTGGTGACACCCCCCCCCCACCATAAAATAATTTAACACGACTGTAATTCTGCAACTGTTGTGAACCATAATGTAAATATCTGATACGCAGGATATCTGATATTTGACCAGTGTGAGAGTCATTTTACACTCAAAGGGGTCAAGACCCACAGGTTGAGAACCACTGTACTAGGGGGACCAAACCCAAGGCTACAACCCAGTCCCTAGATGTGATTTAATTGCAGGTCCTAGTGGCCATGGAGTGCTCTGGAGCCCCTGGGTAGAGAAATACAGACCAACATAGGAGAAGGAGGAGGAGGAGGAGGAGGAGGAGGAGGAGGAGGAAGAGGAGGAGGAGGAGGAGGAAGAGGCAGCTCGTGCTCCCAAGTTTGGCCAGAACCCATTAGCTCTATTAAACTCTCACCAAGGCATCTTCACGTTGCCTGTACACGGCCCTGCTTGACCCTTGGTGTGTGCAGCCTCTCTCCCACTTGTTATATTACTTTATATGTAACCAGCATGCAACAAGCACGCAAATGCTCATTCTCACACAATGGCCTGACTAACTTAGTGCTTGCATATGGGGGGGAAGAGTTTCCAGAATGCCAAATATGGGCATTTTTTAAAAAATTGACCTTGAGGAAACAGAAGGTTATATTGGTCTCTTCAAAGGAGCCTGCTCAACTCTGCTCCCCCCTCCCCCATTTCCTCGAGATCATGGAAACCCAGGTCTGGAAGTACAGGCCTTTGTTAGTGGTAGTGTTAGGGTGAGTCTGGGGCCTGGGAGCCCTACCAGGCTGTCCTTAGTCACCAGTCTCCAAGAGGCCAAGTGCAAACATGATCGGTCAACAGTGGAAAGCGGAGTAAAGAAGGGTATGTTCAATGTCCACATGTTGCAGGAGGGAAGAGGAACCCAGAGGCCCAGTTAGCTGCCAAGCCCATGCTCATGTTCTTGGCATGACTTTAGGTTTAAAGCAGAAAGTGGCCTAGCTTGCTTTCTCCTGCTGAGACAAACACTATGACCAGAGCAATGTTCAGAGGAAGTTACATCATTTTACAGCTTCTAGTTTATCATGGAGGGAAATCAGGACAGGACCTGGAGGCAGAAATTGAAGCCAAGGCCATGGAGGAATGAATGATGCCTGATGTCTCCCTCGCCCTTTAGGTTCAATCCCAGCTACCTTTCTAGGACACTACTCCAGGAATGTTGTCACTCAGAGTGAGCTAGGCCCTCCCATCATCCATTAATCAGGAACATGCCCCCACAGACTTGCCTACAGATCCATGTAACAGAGGCATTTTCTTTTTTTAAAAAAAAGATTTATTTATTTGATGTATATATGATTACACTGTCACTCACTATCTTCAGACACACCAGAAGAGGGCCTCAGATCCCATTACAGATGGCTGTGAGCCATCATGAGGCTGCTGGGAATTGAACTCCGGACCTCTGGAAGAGCAGACAGTGCTCTTAATCTCTGAGCCATCTCTCCAGCTTGGAAACATTTTCCTAATTGAGGTTCTCTCTTCCCAGATATGACTACATTTGTGTCTGTCTGTTTGTTTGTTTTTTGGTTTTTCGAGACAGGGTTTCTCTGTGTAGCCCTGGCTGTCCTGGAACTCACGCTGTAGACCAGGTTGGCCTCGAACTCAGAAATCCGCCTGCCTCTGCCTCCCAAGTGCTGGGATTAAAGGCATGCGCCACCACTGCCCAGCCATTTGTGTCAAGTTATCAAAAACTAAGCAACACAGAACGGCAAGAGGAATGCACACTTGAGCAGCCCAGCTAAGACCTCTCCTTGTCTCAGCTCCATTCTGTCTTTCTGGTAATCAGAGGCGTTGTCGTCGTTGTCGGTACTGTGTGGAATTTCCTGGGGGGTGGGGCTAGGGTTCCTCTTGATAGCCCATTCTTTTGTCCCTCCTAGCCTGGTATTCCTAGGGAAATACTAATTCTTTGGGGGGTCCATTGTCTCAGTAGTTTGATAGTCAAAGGGAGGGTCAATTTAGAAGATCTTCTCTCCTGCCAGGAAAATTACACCACTGCTTTAGGCTCAGCCAGGAACTGGAAGAAACTGTTATCTGGCAGCCTCCTTTTCTTTTTTTCAATTCAATTTAATTTTTTCTCACCTATTCACTTTACATCCCTATCACTGCCCCCCTCCCGGTCAACCCCTCCTACAATTCTCCCTCCCCCCCCATGACCTTCTCCTCTGAGCTGGTAGGGGCCCCCGGGTAGCCCCTCATGCTGGCACTTGAAGTCTCTGTGAGGCTAGGTGCTCACACTGAGGTCATACAAGGCAACCCAGCTAGAAGAACATACCCCACAGACAGGCAATAGCTTTTGGGACAGCCCCCGCTCCAGTTGTCTAGGACCCACACGAAGACCAAGCTGCACATCTGCTTCATATGTGTGGGGAGCCTAGATCCAGCCCGTGTATGTTCTTTAATTGGTGGTTTAGACTCTGTGAGCCCCAAGGGTCCAGGTTAGTTGACTCTGTTGGTCTTCCTAGTCCCCCAGCTCCCTCCACTCTTTGGCTGTGGGTGCCTGTATCTGTCTGAGTCAGCTGCTGGGTGGAGCCTCTCAGAGGACAACCTGCTCCTGTCTGCAAGCATAACAGAGTATCATTAATAGTGTCAGGGACTGGTGCTTGTCCACGGATGGGTCTCAAGGTAGCATTCTTACCAGCCATCAAAATGCTAGAGGCAGACTAAGGGGACCCAGTAGGGTGGTTTATTACAGGACCAGATGAGAAGGAGGTGGGCAGAGGAGTTAATGCCAGGATGGGGTAGGGAGAGACAGAGGATGAAAATTAAACAAATTCCTTGGACCCAGCCACTGCCTTTTCCTTGCCCCTCCCCCACCCTTGCTTGATTTCCAAATTGTTACAGACACAATAGCCTGTTTCCTCTCTGGGTCTTCCCAGCCCAGGAACTTAGAGCTCTATTCCCTGGTCGCTAGAGACAGGAATTGGGAAAGGATGTATCTGAAGCCAGCTGTGGAAGCTGAGGCTGGAAAAGATGCAGTGTGACCTACTATGTTGGTGTGGGTGGTTGTGGGGGTGGGGCAGTGTCACAGCATTCATAGGTGTTGAGCTTCAGGGTTCTTTGTGGTTTGGGAGTTCCCAGAGGGAGCCATCCAAGGCTGCTTTTCCTCTACTTTGTCCTGGTTATTAACTGACCAAGCAAAAATGAAGATATTCTAAGGAGACACTTAAGTCTGTCTATTTATCAAGCTACTAAAGCAATGGAGCCTAAAGAAACGAAAAACTTTCCCAGCCGCCTGTGAGCCACCATGTCCAACTTGGATCTTTTTAATTGTCCCGCCTTCTTGCCGGAATCACCAGAAACCAGGAACTTCTCTCTTCGGAAGCCCTGCAAGCTGAGGCTGGAGGGACTGAGCGCAAATCTGGAGCTAGCAAACCACACTGCGTTGACCTTGGTGCCACGAGGTTCACAAAGCTCGACCAGAGACAATTGGGAAATGTGCTTTGAGCCCAGCATCAAGAATATTCTCCACTAATTGTGCCTCCTAGACTTAGGAATTAGCTCATGGTTGATGTGTTTATAAACAGATAAAGAGATATAAGATATGTCTTATAGGGGTGTGGTGAAGTGTGGGGGAAAGGGGTGTCTCAGCGGGCCCATGCCGAGGCATCCCTTCCCCCTGAGGAACCAGCCACTTGACAGTATGGTAGAGAGTTTATTCAGGGTATGGACAGGAGAGTTAAGAGAGTAGAAGAGGCAGAGAGAGGGAGAGAGTAGAGAGGTAGAGACCGGCCATGACTCTGTGGAGAGAGGGGGGAAGGGAATGAGAGGCGAGCAAGAGGCAATAATAGACAGAGGCAAGAGAGAGGGGCTTAGAGAGGACAGGCAAGCAGCCCCTTCTATAGTGTGTCCCTACCTGGCTGTTGCCAGGTAACTGTTGGGTGGAGTTTAGACAGACAGTGAACTCCAGTTTTGTTTTGTTTTCTCCTAGACTGGGTTTCTCTGTGTGGCTCTGACTGCCCCCACCACCAGGCTTACTCCAGTTTGGAGTTGCTGTTTGTTGTTTTTGTGTGTGTTAGTGAGGTTAGTGTTTGGGGACCCTTTTACATTTTTTATTTTTATTTTATTACCCAGGCTGGTCTTGAACTCATGAACTCACCACATGACACCAATGGGCCTTAAACTCTGATCCTCCTGCCTTCACCTCTGGAATGCTGAGATCACCAGCATGCATTGCTACACCTGGTTCTAGCTTTTCTTTCCATAGCCAGAAATGCTGTATTTTGGCTTTTTCAAGACAGGGTTTCTCTGTGTAGCCCTGGCTGTCCTGGAACTGTAGACCAGGCTGACCTCGAACTCAGAAATCCGCCTGCCTCTGCCTCCCAAGTGCTGGGATTAAAGGCGTGCGCCACCACTGCCCGGCTGTATTTTGGATTATGGCATACTCTCCAGACCCAGTTGCAGGAATGTGAAACTTTAAAAAAAAATATTTTATAAATTCATACATGTGCACAGTGTATCTTAATCATAAATATCTCTAACAACTCTCCCCTACTCCCCCAGACACCCCTCAACAATCCTCTCCTCTTGCCATCTTTACGTCACTTTTGTGCAGGCGTTGTGCAAGTTGTGAGTTTAGTACAAAGCCCTGTTGTGTCTAGAAGACAGAGTTTCTCAGCTCTCTTTCTCACCCTCCATCTCTGACGTTCTTTCTGCCTCCTGCTCCGAGATATTCCCTGAGTTTTGAGGGGGGTAAATATAAACATCCTACTTAAGGCTGAACACCAAGCTGTCACTTATTCTCAAAATGTTGGGGAGTTAAGAGTCTCCGCATTAACTGTTGCCCATTGAAGAAAGAATGCTTCGGGCTGGAGGGATGGCTCAGTGGTTAAGAGCACTGGCTGCTCTTCCAAAGGTCCTGAGTTCAAATCCCAGCAGCCACATGGTGGCTTACAACCGTCTGTAATGGAATTGATGCCGCCTTCTGGAGTGTCTGAAGACAGGGTACTCGTCTATGGGTATAAACACAAATATTTATAAGGTGGTTTGACAGCATGCCCATTTACCAAAATAACAGTTGTAAGTTTCCCAGGAAGGCCTATGACCTTCAGAACCATGGGCATTTGACCACGTTTGTAGTACCAAACATGAATTTCTTCTTGTGGGAAGCAACCCTCAAATCCAAGGAGAAAGTGGTTGGTTGTTCCTGTAACATTCGTACCAGTATTGCACCAAAGAGCCTACCTTCCTGGCAGGTTAATATGCAGTGCTCACCTCTGAACAAGACTGTATGACTTTCCTCCCTCAGCTACCTGCATAGTCTTCCATTACCGTGAAAGCTGACCAGCAAGGAAAAGTGGGAATGTGACACATTTAGGGGAAGATTCAGTTGGGACTCAGGAGGCCAGACTCAGTTATCTCAAAACTTACCTCTTTGCCATGGTGATTATTTCAACTGGCTATTTTGAGAAACTGTAGACACAGAGGTCTCTCTGTAAAGCCGCCCTTTTGTATAGGAAAGGAAACGTTCGCTTGTAAAGTCTTCTGTACCAGGAAGCCGGCTATTCTAAAGTAATTTTTTCCATAAAGGTTTCTTTCTTTTCTTGCAATGAGAGCAGTCCACCGCAAGGTCAGCAGTCCTACTCTGGAGACTTTTATCTACATAACAAGACAATCTATTCTCCCTCCCTGACTTTTTTTGTGTCTCAGCCCCCCCTGGTTTGTCTCTGTTATCCCAGGAAGCCTCATGCCATGTGGCTCTTCTGAAACTGGAGTTACAGATGGTTGTGAGCCATCATGTGATGTCAGGATGGTACACAGACATCAATGCTTGCTTACATCCTCCTCCTTCTCTTCCTCCTCCTCCTCTTCCTCCTCCTCCTCCTCTTCTTCCTCCTCCTCCTCCTCCTCCTCCTCCTCCTCCTCCTCCTCCTCCTCCTCCTTCTCCTAAGAGCTCACATTAGTCCTTATAGAATTAAAATCTGTATCACTTATCAATCTGTTCTCAGGTCAGTTTAATTCATATACTGGTCAAAGGACAGGGGACACAGCAATATTTTTTCCTCCATGAAAGGCCTTAGGCAAAACTTATTGTTCTCTGAGGCACAGTTAAGAAACAGTAAGGAGGCCATTCATGCCTGGAGTAAGGGAGGCAAGAATCAGAGACTAGGGGCTGAAGAGATGGCTCAGTGGTTCAGAGCACTTAACTGTTCTTGCCGAGGAAACTGATTTGGTTCCCAGCACCCACAATTCCAGTTCCAGAGGATCTGACACCTTCTTCTCATCTTGGCAAGCACTGTATGCATATGGTACATAAATATAAATGCAGACAAAATGCTCATACACATAAATTAAAAAGAAAGAAATAAGGAGAGGTGGCTCAACAGTTTATGGCACTGGCTGCTCTTCCAGAAAACCTGGAGTTTGGTTCCCAGCACCCACATGGTGGCTCACAACTGTCTGTAAAATTCCAGTCCTGGGGGATCTGATACCTTTTTATGGCCACCATGGACATTCCTGTGAGTTATAGACATTCTTGCAGACAAAACACCATATACATAAAATAATCATAGTAAATATTTTAAGATTTATTTTATATGTATAGCTGTTTGTTTACATGTATGTATGTACACCATGCACATATCTGGTGCCCATGAAAGACAGCAGGGAGAATCAGATTCCCTGAAACAGCAGTTACAGATGATTGTGAATTATCATGTGGATGCTGGGAACTGAACCCAGGTCCTCTGCAAGAGCATCCAGTGCTCTTAATCTGCCTAGCCCACATAATACATTTTTTAAAGCAAAAGAAATTATGAACATACTTTAAAAGTACATAAAATATTTTTTAAAAAGGAATTAGAAGCTAAATCAGAAAGCTCAGGGAAGTTACATACCCAGGGCCTTTGCAGGTGATAGCTAGACCCTTTGACTATTGCGTGTGTGTGTGTGTGTGGTGTTTGTTTCTGTGTTTTGGTTTTGGCTTATTTCAGAGCTGGGGTCTGGGGGCTGAAATCTGGAGTCTCAAACCTTGTAGGTAAGAGGCCTGTTACTGAGCTATACATCCTGAAACTGTGGCTTTAACTTTTAGTTAAATATGAGATTGAGGTAGGGAGGGGGCTGGAGAGATGGCTCAGCGGTCAAGAGCCCTAACTGCTCTTCCAGAGGTCCTGAGTTCAATTCCCTGCAACCACATGGTGGCTCACACCATCTGTAATGGGATCTGATGCCCTCTTCTGGTGTGGCAGTGTACTTGTATATATTAAATCAATCAATTAATAAGTAAATAAATAAATATGAGGTGGGAACCATGGGCAGTTGGAAGAGGAGGGCAGATTCCAATTCATCTTTTATAAAGGCTGTTCTAGTCATAAAAGATAGATAGGAACATCAGTTTGATGGCTGTCACAGTAATCCAACAGAGAGTTGTCCCAGTCACTCAGGGACTGTGGCAGCCTAGATAAGCTAGTCAGCAGTTAGGGTTCCTTGTCTGAAGGCACTAGAGGAGTTCTCTTAATGCTCTAAGCTAGGGACTTCCACTCTGGGAAAGGCAGTTCTTTGGCTTTGTCATAGAAAAGAATTGGAGGACAAATCAGTAGGAAGCAGAGTTAAACTTTATTAAAGGACATTTTTATCGATTGAAAAGCAGGGGTTAATAGAAAGGTACTCGGAGAAAAAGGGAGAAATAGTACGGGTGTGAGTTTCCCAAAGGAGACACACACACACACACACACACATTGGGTGCTATTATATTTAAATCCTTACCAAGAACTTAAATGAGATCACAGGACAGTTCCTGAAAGATGCAGGGAAGATCGCCCTTGGTAAAACACTACATCAGGATTGGGGATATAGCTCAGTTGGTAGAGAGCGCTTGTCTAACTTCATGCATCCCTAGCCCCCCGTAAACCAGGAATGCTGGTGCTCCCCTGTAATCCCAACACATTGGAGGTAGAGATGCAAGGAGAAGAAGTTCTAAGTCCTGCTGGAGAGATGGGTCAGTGGTTAAGAGCACTGTCTGTTCTTCCAGAGTCTTGAGTTCAATTCCCAGCAACCACATGTTGGCTCACAACCATCTGTAATGGGATCAGATGCCCTCTTCTAGCATGCAGGTATATATGCAGATAGAGCTATCTATCTTGCACAAAGTGAATTCAAGCCCAACTTGGTCTACATAAGATCTTGTCTATTAAACTCCAAAACAAAAGTCACACTAGAAGGCAGGATGAAGGAAGTTACATTAGTTCCACTGTGAACAAATGTGAACAGTTTTGCTTGTGAGACTCTCACAAAACATCTGGGAGGAAGGGGAAGCTCTATCCAATATCATATGAATGGGGCATCCTTGCAGATGGTATGAGCCACCATGTGGTTGCTGGGAATTGAACTCAGGACCTCTGGAAGAGCAGTCACTGCTCTTGACCGATGAGCCATCTCTCCAGCCCCCTCCTCACCCCAATCTCATGTGTTCTTAATTATGCTGCAATTGTTTTCCAGCAGCAGAGCCTTTAACTAGATTGAGAAGCTCCTGTCTCTTCTCAGTTATCCACAATTTCTTCTGTCTTTTTATTCCCCCTCAAGCTTTCTACCACAGAGATACACCCTCATCCCCAGATTTTTTTATTTTTTAATTTTTGAGACAGTATTTCATATAGTCCAGACTGGAGCCAAGAATAGTCCTGAACTGTTCGTCCTCCAATCTCCCCTCCCAAATGTTGGGATTATAAGTAAAAGCCACTATGCCTTGTTCACATCTAAACATTTTTTATTTTCTTATTTATTTATTTCAATGAGACAGGGTTTCTCTGTGTAGCTTTGGCTGTCTTAAAACTCACTCTGAGCAGGCAGGGGTGGCACACGCCTTTAATCCCAGCACTTGGGAGGCAGAGGCAGGTGGATTTCTGAGTTTGAGGCCAGCCTGGTCTACAGAGTGAGTTCCAGGACAGCCAGGGCTACACAGAGAAACCCTGACTCGAAAAACAAAAACAAAAGCAAAAACAAAACAAAAAACAAAAATCAAAAAAAAAACCTCACTCTGTAGACCAGGCTGGCTTCGAATTCAGAGATCGCCCTCTGGAGTGCTGGGATGAAATGTGTGCACCTTCACTGACTAGCAGATTCCATTTTTTTTATTTTAAATTTTTATTGATTTTTTTAAAATTTTGCTTTTTTTTTTTTTTTAAAGCTGGGTGTGTGGTGGCACATGCTTTTAATCCCAGCATTTGGGAGGCCAGGGGTGGGGGTGGGGGTGGAGGTGGGAGTGGATCCCTGTGGGTCAGCCTGATCTACACAGTAAATTCCAGAACAGCTAGGGCTATATAGAGTAATAAGTTTCTGTCTCAGATAATAAGTTTCTTGGCTGATGTAATAAACCAAATTGAGCCAAACTTAAAAAGTATAAAAGCAGGTTTATTGGAGACAGCTCTCGAGTGGGTTTACCGGTCTCAGAGAATTAGAGAAGGAGGACAGAGAAATTTTCATGCAGACAGGGACATAGAGACAGACAGACAGACAGACAGACAGCGCTGAGAGTGAGCCTGGGATGGCTGGGGGCCCTTTTATCTGCAGCACCCACCTTGCACACCTGTCGGAGGCAGACGATGATGTAAGCAGTTGCTAGGTCCCTGAGAACAGACCAGTAACATCACCTGAATACTAACATAGGGTTTTTTCTTTTTGCAAATTGTATGTGTGTCTGATTGTGAGTGCAGTGCCGTTGTAGGCCAGAAGGTTGGATCCCCTGGAGATGGAGGTACAGTGGTTGTGAGATGCCTGACATGGGCACCAGGAATCAAACTCAGCTCCTCTGGAGGAGCAGTATGTTTTAACTCCTGAGCTGTCCCACCATCCCTGCAAATTCCATTTTGAAAGAAAAGCCATGTAGATTTACTAGTGAGTGGAGACAGCACCAGGAAGCAAGGAATCTAGGAAAATACCCAGGTCACTGGAAATATGCAAGTTCCAGTTCCAGAAGACAGGAAAACCTGGGGAGAGCTCAGTTCTGGGGTGCGGCCTGGCCATTTATCCAGTGTGATTCTGAGGAAGATATTCTGATTCTCTACCTCAGGTCCTGCAACTTTTGAACAGCTGTCACTGTTGCTTCCCTGCGAGGTGGAGGTGAGAAATTGAGCAAGACCAAGAATTCAAGACTTACCAGTTTTTGCTAGGTATCCACACAGCAGCAGGCAACAGGGGATTGGGGGAGGGTTGAGAAGGGTGGGTAGAGCAGGTGGGACAAGCCTGTGACTACTGAACCACATCAAAGCAAGACAGAGAGAATCATGCTACATGTAGATCTACAGTCTTACCTTTCTCCATGTTTGTTTTTAATCTTTAATCTTTTCTTCCTTCAGGGTCTTTGATACTGATGCGGACAGCTAAAGACAGATGAGAAGTGACCGTATTTTCACAGCTTTGAAGTTTGCAAAACACTTCATGCATACTCTATTAGTTCTCTAGAAGAACAGAACCGAGGGATGAATATATCAAAATGAAAGAATTTCACTAAACCAATTAGGAGCTAGGGGAACGGCCAATCCAGCAAAGATCTGATCATCTTCCTTGGCCTCGCCCTTTCGATCTGTTCATTCTTCCTGGGTCAATTAAGGCAATCAGGGCAGTTCTGCAGGAGAGGCTCCCTACTTAGATGATTTTAATTTGTAGCAAGTTGACATTAAAACCAACCATAATAGCCACCATCTGCACCGAGTCCATTCTTGTATTACAGCTGCTTTCTGAGGGGGGAATGAAAATTTTAAAACAAAATATACTGGGTGGCAGAGGCAGGAGGAGGTCTGTGAGTTCCAGGTCAGTCAGGGCTACACAGATAAACCCTGTACCAAAAAACAAAACAAAACAAAAAAACACAAACAAAAAAACCCAGGCCATACACCCAACCTGATATATAGCTGGAAATATGTACATCTATATATTTATGTGTATATATACATATATATATATGTATATATACACACATACACATACACACACATACTTGGAAATATATACATACATGTATATATACATACACATACACACCTCCTTTAGATTAAGGCAGGGAAATGACTGGGGAAGGTCTTGAACTGTGTGTCCTTTGTCCTTGAGTAGGCATACTATCCAGCTCTATGTAACTGTGCTCAGTTGCAACCGAAACTATGCCTTCCATCAAAAGGGCCCAGCAGAGAGATACTCTGCAGATCCTGGCTGGCCTGGCCACTGGATTAGTACAGGTCGGGGGGCGGGGGGATTAGGAAACATTTCTGAGTACAGCTTAGCTTCATCTGAGGTGTCAAACATATGCTATCCTCTTCTGTGATTCCTCCACTTCCAAAGGTAACACCTGAGGTGACTGGAGCCCAGAAGAGTCCTCATGCTTCAGGTCACACGACTAGAAAGTACAGTCCAATGCTGAGGTCTGCCCCCACCCTACCCCATGGGGAATTTCTGCACATGGCCCCTCCTTTCTTCTACTCCTAGGATGGCAAGAGGGAGCAGCTGGACCGAATATACCAGGTGCCAGACACAGCTGTCCCCTCCTTGTCCCCTCCTTGTCCCCCTCCACACCCAAGCGAGCTGAGCTGGGTGGAGGCTGAGGGGGGTGGGGCTCCCTCGTGCTGTCCAGTGTAGCTGTGTCCACCGCAGGCAAATGCATCCGGAAATTGATTCTGAGCAGTTCTGACTGGTGAGAGCTGCCACTGACCGGTTAGAGCTGGTGAGCGGGAGGGCAAGGAGTGCAGGCTTCTGGTCTCAGTATGCAAAGGGAGGGAGGGAGTGATTAAAGGCAGTAGATACTGGAAATGGCATGCGGTAGGTTCTAACCTCAGTCCCCATCACCCTCCAGCCCCAGGCTCTGATCCCATCTATGCTAACAGTGAGTGAACCCCTCTGAGGCAGCTTTCATGCCAGAAGAAAGAACTGTGCCAAAGTAAAATTAATCCATGAGTTGAAAGCTAGATGGAGGACCACCGCACCCCGCTTTGCCAGGTGAGGTGGGTGCTGGAGGTACAGTCTAGAACCCCGGTTTCCTTTGCAGGTTCAGGTCCTGCCATGCCCGTTCCACTGCTCCCGTTGATGCTTCGATCGCTGCTATCTCGCCTGCTGCTGCCCGCTGCCCGCCTGGCCCGTCAGCACCTCTTGCCCTTGCTACGCCGGTTGGCCCGCCGACTGAGCTCCCAAGACATGAGAGAGGCTTTGCTGAGCTGTCTGCTGTTTGTCCTCAGCCAGCAACAGCCACCGGATTCTGGAGAGGCCTCCAGAGTGGACCGCTCCCAGAGGAAGGAGAGATTGGGGCCCCAGAAGTGAGGCCATGGAACCTGGAAACAGCAACATCCATGAAAGTACTTTAGGAGGGGTTAGTCCAGGCATCCACACAGACTGCAGAATGCCCAGTGGGCGAAGACAGTTGGGGCTGAGTGCAAGACGGTTCTGACTCACACAGCTCCCACACCCCTAGCACCTAGCAGAGGACAGATTGTGTTGTTTGCCCTTCCTGCAGCTCCCTCTGCCTTATCTCTGGCCTCCAAGGTGGACCAGCAAATGGAGATATCAAGGTTAGTTAAGAGAAGACATTTAACTCAGACTCAAGACAATTTAGCTAAGAGGTGGTATTTAAATCCAAACTGTCCAGTCTACCTTAAAACAGCCAGACCTCACTTCCCTTTAGAGACTGAGTACTTTCAAAGCTTAGTATGCAGCAGTAGCCATGTCAATAAATGACAGTGTGTTGTTGTTATTGGTGGTGATGGTTTGTTCTTGAGAATATTTTATTTATCCCAGTCTGGTCTTGGACTCCTGAGAATGATCTTGAACTAACTTCTGATCCTCTTGACTTTACCTCAGAGGCTGGCATTACAGGCATGCACCACATCCAAGCCTAGTTTAGATGGTACTAGGGATTGAACCCAGAACTGTATGCATGCTAGACAAGCGCCTTACCAGGTGAGCTAATTCCAGGCTCTGTGTTAGATGACTGTGGTGTCTCAGAAAGTCTCACTACCCCCACTCTTGCCTATCTCCTGGTTATCTGTGGGAAGCTGGAGAGGGGCAGAGGTGAAGACATTGGCAACACTTCCTTTGGAGAACTTGTTCCATCTGTCCCTCAGTCCTCACAAGCTAAGAGTTGTCTGGAATGTCCTACTGCTGCCCAGCAATGGCTTAGATCTATGTTGCAGGAGGGTTAGCTGGCTGACAGGGCAGGAAAATTGATCCCTGGCATGCTTTAGAGACATCTCAACTAGAGGTAGTGGGGTAAAGAATATTGGTTAGCAGGGCAGTGGGCCGGAAGGTGGGGGCATGCATGACCTTTAGGGACATCTTACTATCCTTTGAAGAAATAAGAAATCCCCTCAAAATTTCATTTCTTGGGGCTGGTTGGAGAGATGACTCAGCAGTTAAGAGCACTAACTGTTCTAGAAGACTTGAGTTCAATCAATTTCCAGCATCCACATGGCGGCTCACAACTCTCTATAACCCCAGTTCACACTCTCCTCTGGCCTCCAAGGCCACCAGGCGTGACCTGGTTCATAGACACACACACTCAGGCAAAACACCCATATACGTAAAAAAAAAAAAAAAAAAAAAAAAAAAAATTTTTTTTTAAATTTAAGTTCTCACTCCCCAGCCGAGTGCGCGATTTTGTGTACGCATGCGTGGGTGGGCATCGAGTAGTAAGACTCTCTGGATAATTTATGATTCCCGCACAATAATCCTTCCAGGAGTGACCTTGGCTGTAGGTTAAGCAGAGCATAGTAAGAAATACAGGCCCCTGTCAGGGGATCCATATAGGTTCCTACAGAAACTTCTGGGAAGGCATGACATCTGAGCTGAGCTGCCCCTTCCCCTCCCTCTCCCCCTCCCAGGTCCCGGAGAATTTTTCCGTCTTCCGCGTGACCCAGCTGTTCCCACGGAGTCCTCAGAAACTAGAGCATGTGCGACCTGTGGGGACAGGTGGATTAAAAGCAGTCCCACCTTGCCTATTACGTCCCTTCTCAACTCCACGGCCCCTCCCACTGGGCCTCCTTCGGGCCAGCCGTTGTCCCCTTCCGCAGAAATCCGCTTGTCGACGGCGCGGGGCGGGGCGGGGCAGGCAGCGGCTGCGGAACGTGAGGCTAGCGAGCTATCGTCAGTGGAGGCTACTCTCGCGCGCCCGGTGCCAGAGACTGGTCAGCTCCGGCCTTGGCAGCGGTCCCCTCCCCAAGGTGAGGAGGTCGAGAGATGGCTGGGGTCCCCACGACCTGGGAATTTTCATTCTCCTCTGTCCAGCCTCCCCACCCCCACCCCAGGTCCAGTCTCAGCAGATGCAGTGGGGCACCGATGGGAATCGAACGGTTCTGATGGTGTCCAACAAGCCCTTTAAAGAAGGATTTGGCTCACAGAGTACAAATCTGCGGCCTCATGGGGATGGATTTTTTTTTTTTCTGAGAGTTTGTAGGCCCACAATTGGATGGTTGTTTAAGCGCCAAGCTACTTAAAATTGTCACCTGGGTCAGACGAGACCTACCTGCCAACCTGAGGATTAGGAGACACATCAGACAAATAAATTTGGCTAGAAGCTTAGGCTTAGACGAAATGAACAAAATCAATTTTTGAACCCTGACCTAGTACCCACCCTGTGTACACATCTGTCTTTATATGAAAAATTGATACTGGGCACGGGGAAGACTCACTCAATTGGTTAAATTCTCTCAGAGCCTGTGTGTGTGTGTGTGTGTATTTTTCCCCCCCAAAGCTGTGATGCCATTTATAATCCCTGCACTGGGAAGGCAAGGGAGAGGATCGAAGGTTACAACACAAGGTGGGCCAGGCCAGGCTAGTGGCACAGGTCTTTGATTTTTGCACTCCTAGAGCAGAGGCAGGCAGAGCTACAAGGCCAGTCTGGTCTGCCTAGAGAATTCCAGACCAGCCAGAGCTACAGGGTGAGATCCTGTCTCAAAAATCCAAAATGCAAGGTGACTGGAGAATTGGCTCAGTGGTTAAGAGTGATTACTAGTTTTGGAGAGGACCTGGGTTGGATCCCAGCACCCACATCAGGTAGCTCACAACAGCCTACAAGTCTAGTTCCAAGGGATCCAAAGTCCCCCAGGCCTCCACGTACACTTTCATCTGTGTGGTGTACACACACAAATACATAATCTTGAAACAAACAAACAAACAAACCAAGCCGGGCAGTGGTGGCACATGCCTTTAATCCCATCACTCGGGAGGCAGAGGCAGGCAGATTTTTGAGATCGAGACCAGCCTGGTCTACAGAGTGAGTTCCAGAACAGCCAGGGCTACACAGAAAAACCCTGTCTCAAAAAAACAAAAAAGAAAAAAGAAAAGAAAAGAAAAAAACCAAACCAATGTGGACAGTTCCTAAGGAACTGCAGCCTAAGGTAGTTCTCTGGCCTCTACACACACACACACACACACACACACACACACACACACACACACAGGGGGAGGGGAGGGGAAGAGGGAGAGAGACAGTCAGTTTGATCTTATATTAATTATGGAGCCCTTCCACTAACTTTTTTTTTTTTTTTAAACAATGGCATTAGGGCTGAGCAGCTAGCTCAATGGCTAGAGCATATCCCTAGCATGTTCCAGGCTCTGAAGACCCCAGTGTTCCAAAACAAAGACAGCAAAACCCACATCACCTTAAAATTCCTCTTCATTGCTGACTTTTTTGGTGTCCCCTTAAAGTCAGCAACATGTTTCCCTGGGTTTTCCCTAGTTCCTTTTCTGCCACAAGGCCACAAAGATTTAATCACTAACAACAGAGAACTTGAGACATAGCTGTGACAACCCCCAGCCCGGAGCAAACACTGTTGCAGCAAACACAGATGGCGGTCCCTAACAGCTGAGAGAACAGGCGGGGGGGGGGGGGGGAGAAGAGGGGGGGGGGGGGCCGCTATGAGTGTGGTATGAAGCAGGCCTACCTTCTAAAGGGGGAGGGGCAGAAATGATAGAGCAAGCCACAGTCCCAACTGGATGTGGGACAGGTCATAAAAGTGAGCATCAGGTCAGGTGGACCAACCATCTTGACCCAACCTTAGGGACAGTGAGAGGGAAACCATGATATCAGGAGAAATGGTTTGTTTGTTTTTTTTAAAAAAAAAAAAGACCTGGTAGCCCTAAGAATCTGCCCAGGCCCAGGCTTGTGTGAGCGGGTTCCCAGGGCTGTCCAGCAGAGGGCCCTGGCACCAGCAACTGACTGAGGCTGCCTGGGGTGTGGGTGCTGGCTGGAGCCCAGGCAAGGAGCTTGCCAGATGGGCTGACCTCCAATCATAACAGGCCTTGCTGTGGCCATCTGCGTGGATGGCCAGGTCCTAGTGGGCATGAGGAAAGGAACCAGCCTTCCCCAGTCTGGCTGGGACCCTCATCACTTCTTTTGTCCAGTTCCAGCTTGCTTTGCACACAAGGGCTCCCAGCCTGACCATGCCTAGTGGATCTCTCTCACCACTTTGCCAGCTACGGATGGCTACAGGGCCAGACCTGGGAAGGGGGAGAGGGGCTGAGGCAGGGGGCCAACAGAAGGAGTAAATAGAGGAGGCAAAGGCAGGGAGAGACAGAGACTAGACAAACAGGGCAGGATCTGGCGTTGTAGACAGACATGAGGCTACTCTTAAGCCATGGGATAGTGCCCAGAAAAATACCACCCAAGCCAGACTTCCTGCCCTCTGTTTGCTTAGTGCTAGTGGGGAGATGTGTCATCTCTGTGGGAGCAGGAAGGTTGTGTACACCCCCACCAGAGCAGCTTGAGGGAACCCACTGTCCTACAGAGTCAGCTACCTCCTAAGGGCCCAGTAGTTCTCTGGGGAGAATGATCGCTCCTTTCCCCTATGATCTTAGCACTGGTAATTGTTAATTAGTTCCAATGATTTCTCTGGGTCACTGCTCCTTAGGGTGGTGGGGCGAGGCAGGCAATCAGGATGGGATGCGCTTACCTCAGGACCCTCTCCAACTTCTGGGTTACATCAGTAGGGAGTGCTACTGTAGGGCTTCCAATGAATCCTTCCTTCTTTGTACCCCAGCCATGGGGGAGGAGGGAAGGTAAGGACGGTAGGAGGCTCAGCAAGGCTTCTAGCCCTGAGGGTTATCTTGAGATGGGACAGTGAATACTGGCTAGGACAAAGAGATGTGCAGGATGTGAGGCCTTCCTGGCTCCCCTTTCTCCAGACTCCAGCTGTGTTTCAGTTTTCTTAGGGGCCTCAGGGCTGTCCCTTTATCCAAAGAGCCTTCAAGGCAAAGTTATGGAGGGAGGGGGGAAATGCTGTTTGTGTGGTGTTCTAGTCTGAGGGCTGGAGAGCGAAAACAAACATCTCCTGCGTCCCGGTTCCAGAACAATCAAATCTGAGGTATCCCACCAGGGTAGTGGGTGGAAAGTCTTCTTGAAGGGAAAAGGAGGCGTGGAAGGAAAAAGGATGTATTAGAAGGGTGTGTTTGTGTGGGGGGGGTGCTGGCAGTCAAACTGTGGAGTGTGAATAATGGCGTGGGCAGGGTTTGGAGAGGGATAACGGAACACCTGAGGTGGAGCGTGGCTGTGGGGGCGTATGGCCTGGGTGAGCAGAGGGCCTGTCTGTGCAAGAGTCCCGCCGTGAAATGTGTAGGAGTTAGGAGCACAGGCCCAGTGCGGAAATTCGGGGTACCCAGTGTGGAGGCCCATGCCCCCTCCCAGGCTTGCGTGTCCGGGCGATGACGGTTAGGAAGGGGCCAAAGACATCCTTGCCATCGAAGTCAGCAGCCCTGGCGGCCCTAGGCGCACGGTCTCTGGGCTGGGAGCCGGTGAACTGTTGAGGGGGTGGCGAGGAGCCCGGGGGCGTGGCTGTCGCCGGGAGGAGGTGGCTCGCACGGGCCCGACGCGGGCCCAGCAGAGGGCGGGTTTGAAAGCGCTCGGGCGGGCGCGGGAAGCTCTAGCCGAAGCGTGCAGATTTTGTCGCCGGAGGTGTCCTTCTCCAACAGGTGCTCATAGGGTCCGGGTGGGACGTGCTGGGGACCCTGGGGCAGAGAGTGGCGTGTCCGGCCTGCCACGAGGGCAAGGGAGGCCCGGCCTGCCATTTCCTAGGCCGCGACAGGGACTTTGGGGTGCGGTCCCCACGCAGCGCGTGCGGAGCAGCGCAGCACGTGGCGCGCACGGGCCTGGCTCTGGGTAGGGGGATGATCCTTTTTGTGGGGACCGGGGCGAAGCCGGGCCCAAGATAGCCGGGCTTCTGGGCCTGAAAGTGACTGTCGCTCTGTTGACTTCCGGAGGGGTTGCTTTGCCTTCTGCCCCGAGGCAGGAGGATTAGGGAACGCAAGAATACAAATGGACCTGGGGGAGCTACCTGCCCATTTACTGACTAAACTCCTGTCTCTGGCCTTCCTTTCCTGGGCGCGTCCTCATTTACTCAACGCGGAGAGTGAAAGAGTGACAAGATAAGGACGCGCACACCCAGGCTCTGGGTGGATGAAAGCTTTCTCCACCCCTGCACCTTATACCCCCTTCGGGTCCTCTTTCCAACCCTGTGCGGCTAGTCAGCCCCCTCTTCTTGATTAACCCTCCTCCCGGTCTGTTCTGCTTGTCCTGCCTTTGTGAGCCTTGCATATAATATATGCGTGATGGAATGGCTGTGAGGTGTCATGAGTCTTAAGCTAATGTTATGTTGGAGAATGACCTGAATCTCTCAACCTGTTTTAACCTTTTAATTGGAGCACTGTTGCCCTCCTGGCAGTCTACACGGAGAGCTGAGGAACCTTATTAATCTCGCCTTCCCCACCTGAGAGGGAATCTAGAATAATCGGTACATTGAGTATCGATGCTGTTTCCTCCACTCACCAGCTCTGCAGGCTTTCTCAAATGATGTAAACTCTTTAAACCTCAATTGGCCCATCTGTTTAGTAGAAGCTGTTCACTACTGGCTGCGGGGCAGCTGGAAGAGGGGCATCTGCAAATTGCAAGTAAAGATTCTGATGTAGCAAAAACTATGTTGAAAATCTGAGCTGCGTGGGTGTTGGGACCCCAGGACGCAGGAAGGCCTCTGATGGGTGACTGCTTTCGGGGCCCCTACATCCCGGCAGGTCAAGGCATGGCTGTAATGTTACCAGAGGCCCTGAAATGATACCAGATCCCTGCTGGGACAAAAGCAAAGCACCTAAGCTTCGAATGGAATGTTTGGATGTAGGTGGGACCCAAGAGCTGCCTATGGCTTTAACTGGTGCCCAGGGGTGGGGCGAGAATTTCTGCAAGGGGAGAAATATGTGTGTGTGTGTGTGTGTGTGTGTGTGGACACTTGTCCAAGCCTAGGCCAGTTTTATGATGGAAGAGTTAGCCCTCCCTCTGGCTTGGGGCTACATTCACTTTTGCTGGTGTATGGGAGGTGTGGAGTGTTATGCTGAGGGTCCGCTATGTTTTGGTGGGGGTCCCTTCCCTACTGTCTAATAGAAACTTGAATCCTCAGGCTCTCCCCAGCTCCAGCAGAACCCTCTTGTCCTAGATAAATAGCAATGCTACTGTTTACCGCTCTGTCCCCAGTGCCTAGGAAGGTACTTAGCTGACCCGCAGAGACCCTCAGCAAATACTCCTTGAAACCAATAGAGCAGAAGCCTTCTGCCTCCTTCAGGAGGTGTGTGGCTTTGCTGTCCAGGACTGAGGGAAAGGAAGACCTTGGACAGTCTGGGTTTCACCCACAGCAGAGTAGGAAAGCAGTTGTAGGGCCTCAGGGTGACCAGCTGTGACGATTGTCTGGGTGGGTGGGGCCTGAAGTTCCAGCTGCACCTGAGAGCTGACCTGGCTGCCACAGGCTTAGCTCCCCTGCTGAGCCTGCTGCTTCTGCTGGCTTATCACCCAGCTACAGGGTGGCCCTTTATCTTCTAGCTTCGCTGTTACTTCCAGCTTCTGCAGCTTCTTAGCTTGTGAGATCCTGCCGAATGGGGGCCCCTTGAGGCCTGAGGGATTCTCTCTGATAAGCCTTTGCCAACTTTTCCCACTCTGGACCCTCACCCAGGACCCAGCCTTCTGCCGGAGCCTGAGCTAGTACCCCCTCCTGGGGAATGCCCAGGTCTCTTCGGCTTTCACCCGCCTACCAACATTGAGTCTACAAATTTGGTGAGTGTGTGAGTGATAAGACAGGAACCTGTAGGGGGGGTCCCTGTGGGGGTGCCTTGTATACTCTGGTCTGCTTCCCTATGGGACTAGCCCACTGGTGCTGTGTTATCTCCCCTTTGTGAGGGGGCACAGAGCGGGATGTTTGGGGTGGTTAGGAGCTTTGGGAGCACAATGCTAGCCTGTGCCTCACCTTTCCAAATTTCCCTTCAAAGCCACTGTCAGAAGAGGATAGTTAGTGACCTGTGACTGAGAAAGGAACTGGGGGACTGGGGGGCGGGTAGTGGGAAAGAAAGGAACGTTCGGGGACTTGGAGTCAAGGAAAGGAACTTGCTGTGGAGAAGGCCATGTCCCTCCCACAATTACAAAATATATTCTTGGAGAACTTGGGAAGCCCCTGGGCAGCAGTTGGAAAGGCTTAGATGCTGACTCCAGCAGCGCCTGGAGGAAGTCCCAATTACCCTAGGAAAGCAATCTGCAAAGGCCCTCCCTGCCACAGCCTTGATTGGGTGATGGGGTGGGGGCACCCTGGAGGGAGAGTGCAGGCTCACAGCAGGCCTCAGGAGACCTGAGTTCCTGCAGGTCGGCTTGCTGTCTTACCCATTCTTCCCTCTCTTTCCCTCTGCTCTGTCTCCTCCCCTTTGCCTGTTTTGTCCTCTCTGTGTGTCCATTGTCACTGTCCCTGACCCCTTTCATCTCTTTTCTATTTTCTTCAACTGTCTTTTCCTGCCTCTCAATCGTCTCCTCCTCTCTTGCTCCCCACCCTTCGTTTTCCTAGCTTATAAACTGCTTCTGCTGCCGGATAAAAATAGCGGTGCCAGCGGCCAGGCTGGCAGCCAAGGGCAGCCCAATCAGGCAGAGAGACAACAGGAAGGGCTTCCTGGGGTCAAAGGCCAGATGGGGCTGAGTTGAGTGGTCCCGAGTCTACAGAGGCTCATAGGATACCTTCCCTTGCCTGCTATGTGTCCAGCCCTACCTCCAAGATTCTGAGAAGGGCCCAGGGCAGTGTGGAAGCAGAGCCAGACAGGGCTCAATATTCCTTTACCCCCAGCAAGAGCCAGAGGGAAGGAGCTGCCAGCCAGGCACAGCCGAGAACACTGGAGCCATGACAACCAGTCACCAGCCTCAGGACAGGTACTGGGTAGCCAAGGGGTGTGGTGTGTGTGGGGGGGGTGTTGCAGGGAGGGGAGCTGGTCTGGGAATCTAGGTAGTGAGTCCTAGGATAAGGGTGGGAGGTAGGTGCAGTACTGGGGACTTGAGGGTACCTGAGGACTAACTGTTCCCAGCCTGGTGGTTCTGAGTCAGGTCTGCATGGGGTAAGGTGGAGAACATGCGTACTTTGGCTGGGTGCTGGCTCATGTGCCCACAGGGCTAGGTGGGCAGCAGGCCCCTATTGGAGTGTGTCAGTGTTTCCACTGTTACTGCGCAGCTAGACAGTAGCTTCCAGCTCCTCCCACCATCACTGTGAGGAAACACTTGGCTGCTTCCCTCATTCCAGAACACATCTGGCAGGACTACCCTTGTCCCTGGGGGTTGCCCTGGGACCTCTGCCTAGGATGACCTCAGCCGACCTTGCTCTTTGGCCTGACCCTTCTAGCCCTCTATCTAGAGCCTGTGGTCTTCCTCAAGCTAGTTAAGGGCCAGAATGTGTGTTAGAATGGAAGAGGAGCTTAGGTCAAATCCTCCAGAGGGGCTGAGGCTTGTGGAAGTTTATGGAGCCTTGTTATACTCTTTCCATAGCTCCCCTGCCCACCGTTTCTCTCTTGTGCCAAATGCTGTGTAACTAGGCCCATTCTGACTGGACAGTTAGCTTCATCTTTCTGGGATCATTTCTCTACCCCGTAAAGTCTAGGGAGAATATCGGCTTTCTGTGACTGTTTTCTGAGGGGAAGAATTGCTATTGTCAGTTCCAGCTTCCTGCCTTTCCTTCCCAGGCTGCCTGGTTCCCTGGCCTCACCCTTCAACAATTTACCCATTTCATTGCTGCCTGCCTGGATAGTTCTTCTCTGACCTCCTGTTCTGTATAACCTTTTCTTGGAGTTTTACCTTCCATCTAAGCCTCTGAACCAAGCCTTGAGCATCTTGACCTCAAGGGAAATGGACGAGAGCTTTGAAGGCTGTGGTGGCCATGGCTTAGACCGGCGAACTCGGTTACTCTTCTGGCTGTCCCATTTAAGGCTTGCAAGGGTTCCTGTCCGC
This sequence comes from Rhynchomys soricoides, assembly GCA_019843965.1. Taxonomy (NCBI): domain Eukaryota; kingdom Metazoa; phylum Chordata; class Mammalia; order Rodentia; family Muridae; genus Rhynchomys; species Rhynchomys soricoides. The sequence continues at coordinate 7,132,045 of JADRCH010000153.1, read as the reverse complement.
TAAGTTGGGTCTCCTCACTACCATCTCTGTGAAGAAGTGTGTAGATGCAGGCTAAGGGGAAGGTATTTTACGAGGTATAAGCAACTGTAAAGGGAGGGACCAGGGTTGCTAAGCTTACAGGCAAAGACTGCCCAAAGTCATGCTCAGAACCAGATGGCCTCCATAAGCCCTAGTCTATCTAATCTACCCTGCCCTGCCCTAGGTAGTTTGGACTAAAAAACTAGTTCTGTCTAGTTAAGGAAAAAAAAATCTATAGCTCCCTACTTCTCCCCACCTCTAGGTACCCAAGCCATCTGACCCACTGGGTCTAGAATTGTCTGGGTGTTTTTTGACCTCAGAGTTCTTCAGAGAACTAGAGTTCCCACTTAGACAGCTTAATTACTTCCAGCTGGCCTGGTGGGGCTGTGGCTTGTGTTCACTCTCCTTTACCCAACCACCTTTCGCAGAGGTTCCAAAGCTATCTCTGGATGTGTGGGTCACCGGGTCACCCAGCTCACCAGGCACCCTAAGCCTTCTAGTACTTGAGAACAAGGGTTCCATCTCCCGTGTTATTCAGAACTGTCACTGGCCCTTTTCCTTCGACCCATCTTATAGTCTGTTCTGTACCCAGGACCTACACATCACCTCTGCAGAAGGGCACCTACACGTGGACACACACAGCTAGGACGGCTGGGAAGATGGGAGGGCAGGGACCGTGGGCTGACCGATCACTTTGCTTTTTTCCTACGCAGGTATAAGGCAGTATGGCTTATCTTCTTTATGCTGGGCCTGGGGACACTGCTTCCCTGGAATTTTTTTATGACAGCAACCAAGGTGAGGTTGGAGTGGGGGCAGGTGCTAGGTTCCAGAGGACATGTCCCCTAGGCTTTTCAGGCCGGGTTCTGTGCCTCTGGGCACAGAGAGGGACAGAGGTCCCAACATTCAACCTCTGCAAACCCCACAGTATTTCACAAACCGCCTGGATGTGTCCCAGAATATGTCCTTGGTCACCAACCAGTCATGCAAAAGCACCAAGGCCTTGGCTGACCCCACAGTGTCCTTGCCAGCCCGGAGTTCTCTCAGTGACATCTTCAACAATGTCATGACCCTGTGTGCCATGCTGCCCTTGCTCATCTTCACCTGCCTCAACTCATTTCTGCATCAGAGGTGAGCCTCCCTGTCCCAGTGCCCAGCCGGCTCCTGCTTCCTCAGCTCCAGGCTGATCCTTCCTGACCCCACCGCCATCCCCCGCCTCTCCTAGTGTCTCTCAGTCTGTTCGGATCTTGGGCAGCCTGGTGGCTATCCTGTTGGTGTTCCTCGTCACTGCTGTCCTGGTGAAGGTGGAGATGGATGCTCTGTCCTTCTTCGTCATCACCATGATCAAGATTGTGCTCATTAACTGTAATCGGGGACAGGGCGGGCAGCCCTGGGCCTGGGTTGAGAGCTGGGGCAGAGATCAGGGTTGGGGTGGTTCAGATTAAAGCTCCCTGGGAGCCCTGACTGCCAGTCCCTGCTGACAGCTGTCTTCATTACTCCCCAGCATTTGGTGCCATTTTGCAAGCCAGCCTTTTCGGTCTGGCGGGTGTCCTGCCGGCCAACTACACAGCCCCCATCATGAGTGGCCAGGGCCTGGCTGGCTTCTTCACCTCTATTGCCATGATCTGTGCCATTGCCAGTAAATCCTACGGTAAGCACTGCCCTGCTTGCTGGTTGTGGGGAGGCCGGGTAGGGTGAGGTGGAGGCGTGGGGTATATCTGAGTTTGTCCACTGTCTGCGGCAGGTGATTCTGAGCTGTCAGAAAGCGCCTTTGGCTATTTCATCACAGCCTGTGCAGTTGTCATTTTGGCCATAATGTGTTACCTGGCTCTGCCTCGGATGGTGAGCAAATGGGGGAGTTGGGGAGGCCTCAGGGTTTCAAAGCAAGGGTGTCCTGAAACTAAAACATGGCAAGCTGGGATTCTGGAGCTGCCCCTGACTCTACTTCTCCCATCTGCCTTGCTGAACAGGAGTTCTATCAACATTACCTGCAGCTCAACCTTTCGGGGCCTGCAGAGCAGGAGACCAAGCTGGATCTCATCAATAAAGGTCTTAATTACTAGAGGAAGCCTGGTAGGGAGGTATGATGGGAGGGGGTTGTCGTGGATATGTTGTGTTAACTGGAACCAAAGGAGGACACAGCCACCATGAGTAGGTAGGGAGAGGGTAAAGTAGGGATGAGCTGGGGAAGATAGCACAGAGACCTTGGGGGAGGGGGGTTTGAAGTATTGCTCGGTTGCTAAGAGTGTGTACATGGGCTGGAGGGAAGGCTCAGAGGTTAAGAGCACTGACTACTCTTCCAGAGGTCCTGAGTTCAAATCCCAGCAACCACATGGCGGCTCACACCATCTGTAATGTGATCTGATGCCCTCTGCTGGTGTGTCTGAAGACAGCAATGGTGTACTCATATATAATAAATAAATAAATCTTAAAAAAAAAAAAAAGAGTGTGTGCACAAAGCCCTGAGTTTGATTCCTTCACTGAGCAAGGTGGTGCACATGTAACCTTAGCATTTGGGAAGGACAGGCAGGAGGATCGGATTTAGGGTCATCCTTGGCTATACAGTGAGTTCAAGGCCAGCCTGAGCTACACGAAATCTTGATGAGGAAAGAAGGAAAACTTGGGTTACGCTGAATGTCTCGGGCATTTGGACAGAGGTTAGCAAAGGGGACAGAAAATAACAGGGACCTCCTGGGGGGAAGGGAAGCCCCCAGGGGCTTAGGTCCAGGGCATAAGGTCTGTGGGGTATCACGGTATAACTATGGCCAGGCAGTTAAGGGATGTCCACCTCCAGCTCATTCTACCTGTTGTTCTGGCCTCCCCAAAACTTAAAGATCCTTTTACAACCTCTCACCCAACAGGAGAGGAGTCAAGAGGAGGAAGAGAGGAAGCTGGGGTGCCAGGCCCCAACTCCCCATCCATCAACAGAAACCAGTCTGTCAAAGCCATACTTAAGAGTGTACGTGGGTCCACGGTGTCCGCACCCTTCTTTCTCTTGCTGTGTCTACTCTTATACCAATTCCCTTTCTGACCTAAGACTGGGCTTTCACTTGTCTTCCTTCCTGTGAATGGTGTGTGTGTGTGTGTGTGTGTGTGTGTGTATCTGTGTGTATCTCTGTGTGTGATTTTTTTTTTTCCCCGAGACAGGGTTTGTCTGTATAGCCCTGGCTGTCCTGGAACTCACTCTGTAGACCAGGCTGGCCTCGAGCTCAGAAATACACCTGTCTCTGCCTCCCAAGTGCTGGGATTAAAGGCGTGCGCCACCACTGCCCGGCTGTGTGTGAGATTTTTTATTTTTTATTTTTTTATTTTGTGGTTTTTTTTCGAGAACAGGATTTTGATGTAGTCCTGGTTGTCCTGGAACTTATTCTGTAGTAGACCAGGCTGGCCTTGAACTCAGAGATCAGCCTGCCTCTGCCTCCCGAGTGCTGGGATTTAAGGGGTGTGCCACCAGTGTCTGGCTCTTTGGTCTTTTGTACACAGCTGCCCGGACAACCGAGGGCCCTGAATGAATCTCTTTTCTCTCTTACCAGATCTGGATCCTGGCTCTGTCTGTCTGCTTCATCTTCACAGTCACCATTGGGTTGTTCCCTGCTGTGACTGCTGAGGTGGAATCCAGCATCCCAGGCACAAGTCCCTGGAGTAAGTTGTTGTATGTCACCCCCTTCCCATCCCTCCTGGGACAGATTCAGCCAGAGTCTAAAGCAGAATCAAGTGTGGAGTATGGGCAACCTGGGGACCCTTCTGCCCAGCTGAATCTACATGGGCCTACACAACACCCTGCCATCGGCTGGAAACATCTCTTCTGATGCAGTGTGAGGAGTCCAAGGCCCAGAAGGCCAGATGCTAAGTCTTACGTGTGTCTCTCGTCTCTGTCTCTCTCGTAGAAAGCTCCTACTTCATTCCCGTGGCCTGTTTCTTGAATTTCAATGTCTTTGACTGGCTAGGCCGGAGCCTCACAGCCGTTTGCATGTGGGTGAGTAGAGGGTGGCTGTGGACTATGAGATTCAAGTGTCCAACTGAGGCCAAGAGGGACCCCAGGAAAGTATGGTGGGGCTGCAGTGTGGCTCTGTGATAGAGGGCTTGCCTAGCAAGCATGACCCCTGGGTCCCATATGTAAAACTGCAAGAAGGGAAAATGAATTAAGGGGTGGGGGTGGGGATGGAGAGATGGCTCAAATGTTGAGTACTGACTGCTCTTCCAGAGATCCTGAGTTCAAATCCCAGCAACTACATGGTATGGTGGCTCGAAACCATCTGTAATGGGATCTGATGCCCTCTTCTGGTGTCTGAAGACAGCTACAGGGTACTCATATAAAAAACAACAACAACAACAACGAACCCTACAAAAAGGGAAAAATGCAGTGTAAAGAGAGCTATCTTTTTCAAATCCACACATAACTTATGTGTAACTATGTGTACAGGTTCATTTTGTTTGTTTATCTATCAAGGCAGGGCTTCTCTGTATTGCTATCTGGGAATTTACTCTGTAGACCAAGCTGGCCTCGAATTCACAGAGACCTACCTGCATCTGGCTCCCAAGTGCTGGGATTGAAGGGGCATGCCACCACTGCTCGGCGCTTTTTGTTTTGTTTTGTTTTGTTTTTAATTTGAAACAGGGTCTTACTATGTAGATCTGGTTGTCCTGGAACATGCTATGTAGATTAAGCTGGCCTGGAACTCAGATCTGTTACTCCCTGCCTCCCAAGTGCATGTACCACCATGACCCAGCTAAGATTTTTAAATGATTTGTGTGTGTGTGTGTGTGTGCATGTGAGTGCAGTGCCCACAGAGGCCAGAAGAGGGTGTCAGATCCCCTGAAGCTGGAGTCACAGGAGATTGTGAGTACTGGAAACTAAACCTGGGTCTTCTGCAAGAGTAGGACTCTAACTATTGAGCCATCTCTAGCCCGAGTGTACGGTTCTCAGGTGTGTAGCCTGGCAGAGGTGTGTGTCCCAGTATTTGGGACTTGGCGGTGATGCTCAGTTAATAAGACTGCTTACCCCAAGTTTAACCCAGAGCACCTCACAAGTATAGTAGTGCACACCTGAAATCCCAGCACTTGGGAGCTAGAAACAGGAGGATCAGGAGTTCAAGGTTATTCTTGGCTACACAGTGAGCTTGAGGCCTGCCTGGAATACATGAGAGCTTGTCTTAAAAACAAGAAAAAATTGATATCCCATAGGCACCGCTGTACCCCTAGCATTCAGCACCCTCCAAAGGTATCCAGGCATAGAGGTTTTATCCAAGTCCCTGGGGTCCCCGAGGAGACCATGAGGACTGACACATGATGAAGCTTTGCCTGTTCTTGCAGCCTGGTCAGGATAGTCCCTTGTTGCCGGTTTTGGTCGCCTCCAGGATTGTGTTTGTTCCCCTGCTGATGCTCTGCAATGTGAAAAAGCGTCACTACCTGCCCTCCATCTTTGAGCATGACGCCTGGTTCATCACCTTCATGGCTGCCTTTGCCTTCTCCAATGGCTACCTCGCCAGCCTCTGCATGTGCTTCGGGCCCAAGTGAGTAGGGCCATGAGGGAATGTGGTGACATCAGGCAGGACTTAGAGCGTGATGGCAGTGGGAGAGTCCCTCCTATCTCAAAGCTGCAAGGAGCTGGAGGGGGGGAGGGGGCTGTGGGGGTTGTGAGGGGCAGTGGAGGTGAGGGCTTGCTCATGTGCTTGTGCTGAGCTGTGTGGGAGGGGATCAAGGCAGGGTGGAGGATGGTCCCAAGACACATTCTCCCAAGAAGTAGGCTGGGATTGGGAGTTTAGGAAAGCGTGCGGGGGCAGGGCTGGGCTCAGCTTGCCTAAGATTACCCTGCTTTTCCCTTTTAGGAAAGTCAAACCAGCTGAGGCGGAGACAGCAGGAAACATCATGTCCTTCTTTCTGTGTCTGGGCCTGGCTCTGGGAGCTGTATTGTCTTTCTTGTTAAGGGCACTTGTGTGACCCCGTGGGGACAGAAGAACTACACTGCCTGCTTCCTGCTCACTCCCTTCCCTTCCAGAGACGAGCAGGGGTCCAGAGGGACTGCTCTTCTAGCCGACTTCTGCTTTCTTCTGGACTGTGCAGGGCCTAGATGTCCAGGAACCAGGGAGGGAGCCTCTGCGGATGGACTTGGGATTGGGGGGTCAGAATGGCAAGGGAGTAATGGTCTCTGACTGGCAGCTTTGACTGATCCCTGCTTAAGCCAAGCACAAGAGACCCTGAGGCTAAGAGAGATCTGTCTGTCTGCCTATCACAAGAATGGGTGGCTGACTGGTGTATCATGTGATCTGATGTCCCTTGCCCTTCTTTCTTCTGTGCCTGTTCCATGTCCCCAGCCCTTGTCATTTTACTGCCTTTTTTATACTGACAGAAACCAGGTGCCTTCAGAGGCCTCTGATTAAATAAACTTTTTTTTTCTCCATAGCTCTGTGCATTCTCCCAAGGTTTAACTCCTTGGAGAGGAGAGAAGGGGCTGGGCCTGGGTACAAGGAGAGGATGGAGTCCTTCAGTCTCAGAGGGGCTGCAGCGTCCCCTGCTGGGGCCACAGGGAAGGAACCAGCCTGGAGCCAAGACACTCCACCCAGGCTTTGGCCCAGATTTAGAAAGACTAATTTTTTGGAGACAGGATGTAGCTGGAGTGGTCTTCACATCCCATAAGTACCTGAAGATGGTCTTGAACCACTCCTCCTGCCATTGCCTCCTAAGTGCTGGGATTGCAGCTGTGTACCCCATGTCCTGGATCTAGGGATCAAGTCCAGGGCTTTGTGCATGCTAGGCAAGTGCTCTGCCAGCTGAGCTATGCCCCAGCCCCTCTTTTCTCATTTCAAATAGGCCTGGAAATGGAGGCAGCTCTGTCTTCACGGCTACCCTCCCTTCCCCCACCAATGCTGTCCTCAGCTCCTGGAGTGAACTCTGCCAAACTGGCCAACACCACCCCCAGCTCCTGGCCATACTCCCACATCCCTGGGCAGGAAAAGGCTGAGGCCTGGGTTCTCCCTTACCTTGGCTCCAGGCCCTGACACCAAAGCCCAGGCAGCCAGACTTCCTGGAGAACAACGGGCCTATGTGTCCTCATGTTGGCATCGGACCTTCCCGTTCTCCGGCCATACTGTGGTCTGAGGAAAGGTGGGTTGGTATGGGATGTGACACTCTCTCAATGGACGTTGCCACTGGGGCTCCAGCTCAGAATTGACTGAATGGAGGTGGAAACGGTCTGGTCATAAGTACCCCTCACCCTGGGAGGCATCTCAGGCTTTTCCCAGGAAGGCAGAAGATTTTGCTCCCCACCCCCTCCCCCAGGGCTACTTGCTGTCTGGTCCTTTACCAGCTGATGGCTACAGAGTTGCTGCTACTGTTGGGACTTCCTTTTTCACAGAAATTTTGTTTAAAGCAGTAGTTCTCCAACTTCCTAGTGCTTCAGCCCTCTAACACAGCTCCTCGTGTGCTGAGCCCCAACCATAACATTATTTTTGCTACTGTTTCATAACTAATTCTGCTGTTGTTATGAATCGTGCTATTAACATGTTTTTCAATGGTCTTGGGTGACCTGTGTGAAAGGGCCCTTAGACCCACCCCAAAGGGATCACAATCCACAGGTTGAGAACTGATTTAAACAAAGGCTTCAGACCTCCATGGTAGTGGTGGGTTTTTTTGTTTTGTTTTGTTTTGTTTTGTTTTTCTTTCGATTGTTGAGACAGAGTTTCTCTCTAACCTTGGCTGTCCTGGAACTCTATAGAACAGGCTGGCCTTAAACTTAAGAGATCACCTGCCTCTGCTTCCTAAGTGCTGGGATTTGAAGTTGTGTACCAAGATGGCCTGGGTTTTCAATTCTTTTTCCTTTTTTTTTTTAAAATCATGTGCATTGGTGTTTTTGCTTACACAGATGTCTGTGTGAGAGCATTTGACCCTCTGGAACTGGAGTTGTGACAGTTATGAGCTGCCATGTGGTTCCTGGGAATTGAACCCAGGTCTCCTGGAAGAGCAGTCAATGCCATTAACCACTGAGCCATCCAGCCTCCAGCTGCTTGTTCTCAGTTCTAAGGACAAGTTTATTGGTGGGTTGGGGGTTAAATGTACCGAGCACTGATGTCCAAGACTAGTTTGTCGAAACTACATACACTCCCAAGCAGTGATAGTACACACCTGTAAGAATTATTTTATGTATGTGAGTACACTGTCACTGTCCTCAGACACACCAGAAGAGGGCATCGGATCCCATTACAGTGAGCCACCATGTGGTTGCTGGGAATTGAACTCTTGACCTATTGGAAGAGCAGTCAGTGCTCTTAACCGCTGAGCCATCTCTTCAGCCTGGTAGCTCACACCTTTAATGCCAGCTCTTGAGAGGTAGAGGCAGGCAGATCTGTGAGTTCAGGCTGTTCTGGGGGTCTACAGATCCAGTTCCAGGGCAATACAGAAAAACCATGTTTTAAACAACCAAACCAACCAACAAACAGCCCACTCCCCAGCACAACCAAAACCCTGAACAGTAAGAAACGGCCTCCCTGTGCGATCTGGTTCAAACTGCCTGCCTGTTCCCTAGCTATGGGGCAAGCTAAAAAATGCAAGTCTCTCCTGTTTGCCCTTTGCTCCACCAACTGACTTCCTCCTTGTACTGAAACTCCGAGAGGCTTAGCAGCTTTCTTCCTCAGCACTGGTAGCCTCCCCCCGAATTTCTCCCCCAAACTCTTTAACCTTCTACCCGCAGGCTAGCTCCTGGGTTCTCTCTCATCCACCCCACGTGTAGCCACAAGAAAGTACTGGGAGTGTAATTACTCATTTTTTAAAAAAGATTTATTTAATGTATATTGAGTACACTGTAGCTATCTTCAGACACACCAGAAGAGGGTATCGGATCCCATTACAGATGACTGTGAGCCACCATGTGGTTGCTGGGAATTGAACTCAGGACCTCTGGAAGAGCAGTCTCAGTCCTCTTACCGCTGAGCCATCTCTCCAGCCCCCCTCACCCCCTTTTGAGACAGTTTTTCTGTGTAGCCCTGACCGTCTTGGAACTTGCTCTGTAGAGATCCTCCTGCCTCTGCCTCCTGAGTGCTGGGATGTGAGGTGTGAGCCACTGCTACCCTGCCTGTAACTTTTTTTTTTTTTTTTTTTTACTGGAAGAGGAGGTTTTAGCTTCTCAGATGAGTGTTCAAGATTCAGCAAGATGGCTCTGCGTCCTAGCTGGCCTGGTACTCACTATGGCTAGCCTCCTGAGGGCTAGGATTGAGGCATGGTGCCATCACAGGGAAACTTTTGTGTAGCAATTACAATGGGTGTCTCTCCCTGGGATGAGCACCTACTTCCCCAAAATTTTCTGATGTTTGACCAGCCACAGTAGGTTTGTGAAACTCTCTTCCTCTTCTGCACCCTAGGGCGTTTGTAATGTGACTTATCTCCTGTCACACTTTTTTTGAGATGTAAGTGCTGTTTCTGGCTCCTAAAGTGCTCTGAAGAGCATGTGACACCTGTCCCTTTACACCATCTCATGCCCCACCCAGCTAAGTGGTGACACTCATTGCCCCTGTCCTTGAATGTTAGCAGGTTCTCAACCCCAGCACTGACCTGAACAGGTGTTGGATGGGGGACATTTATGATTCTGCCACCAGTGTTGAAAAAAATGGCTGGAATATAATTGTTTTTCCCCCAGAGTCTTTTTTTTTTTTAAATTTATTTACTTATTTTATGTGTGTACACTGTAGCTGTCTTCAGACACACCAGAAGAGGGCATTGGATTCCATTACAGATGGTTGTGAGCCACCATGTGGTTGCTGGGAATTGAACTCAGGACCTCTGAAAGAGTAGACAGTGCTCTTAACCACTGAGCCATCTCTCCAGCCCCCCTCCCAAAGTCTTTTTAAAAAATTATTTTATGTACATTGGAGTTTTACTTGCATGTATGTCTAATTACAGACAGTTGTGAGCCACCATGTGGTTGCTGGGAATTGAACCCAGGTCCTCTGGAGGAGGAGCCAGTGCTCTTAACCACTGAGATATCTCTCCAGCCTTCCCCATCCCAAAGTCTTCTAATGCAGTTTTGTGCCTAATGCATTCTAGTCCCTGAGTAAGGACACTGATGGCCTCTGACCACAAGCAGGCTCTGTAGGCACCACCTTGAAGGTCAGGGAGCATCAGGACTCATTGCAGGTCATTTCTGCTTCCTGGGAAGGAGGGAGGCTTGAGCAAGGGACCACTAGGTATCCTTCCTGCTACAGTGCTGTATGTCACTTCCTGACATTTCTATTCAAAGCAGTTTATTGAGCTTCTGTCTTCTGGATCTCTGCCACTAATATACAAGTAAGTCCCTTTACTGTGTCCCTTTACTGTGTGGGTCAAAGTGGAGATGGTTGCAGAGCGCCCCCCTGTGGTCATAATCCATCACTGCAGTTGAGCCGACCGGTGACTGCAAGGATGTTTGCCTTTTTTTTTTTTTTTTTTGGTGTTTACCTGAGAAGACTGGTAAATTCTACCTTTGTTTAGAAACCTGATTTAGGTATGGAAAGGAGGAGATGCGAAAACAGGGATAAAGGAAAAGTGGAGAGACAGGAGAACCTCAATTCTCACCAAAACTAAATTGTTCTTAGAATTAAAGTTGATAGCAACTCAGAATGGATGCTAGCAGAGAGCTGTGCTGCCTGGCCAGCACAGGCAAACAGGAAAAGTGACTGCAGGAGGTTGGCCAGAAGACCTGATGTCACAGCCAGGCTGGCAGTCTATGTTCCTAGGGTAGGAACTGCCAGAGTTCTGATCTCCCTAACTCACCGGTGACTCTGTGTTCTAGCCTGGCTCTAAGCTTTGCAGCCCATACTGTGTTTGTTTTCAGGGTGTCACCATTCAGCCTTCTACCCTTCCAGTAGTTCTGTGTACCTGTGGCTTTCTGGCTCCTAGCTGTGGGGTAGTGCTAAATGTAGATCAGCGGAACCCAAGACAGCAGTAACCTCTTCCTTGGCCTTTGCTGGGGGTGGGGCCACTTGGCTTGAATTTAGATCCGTGGGCCCAGCTGTTCAAATCTGGAGAAGCCAGCCACTCACTCACTCTCTGTGACTCTGGTTCCTCACCAGGGAATGGCAACATCAGAAAGGACCTGCTAAGGGAATTAAAACCATGTGCCCAGAGTGGTACAGGGTAAAAAGATAAGAATCTTAAGGCTGCAGGGTCCCCTGGTAACCAGGATGAGTCTAAGCATCCTGGGGTGGCTTAGCTAAGCTATTTGCTCCCCTCCCCCACACCTCTAGGCTCTGGAAGCTTGAGAACCAAGCCATACTTGTCTAGCTATCTCTTCCAGTGTGTATTACTACTTGGGTTTTTGCAGTCAGTCAGTCAGAAAGGAATCACAAGACCTTGGGGACGGGATGCACGCTAGGTTTGGGGCAGGGGATGCTGGAGCTGAGCAAAGTAGGTGATGTCACAGGCTCCCTGCCCTCTACCCCCTAGTGGGAGCACCTTCTCCACATGCTTGTGGGGAAGTCAGCCCATGGGACCTACTCCACTGCACCTCGTGCCCAAGTCACCTTAAACCAGGTACTTAACATCTCAGAGTCTCTCGTGTGTAAAGCAGGAAAGGTACCGAGCCACTGAGATCCTGACCACCAGCGATGGCCCAACACTTGTGAGTACACGGACTCACAGCTCTCCCAGTAGCTGCAGACTGGGACTTCTCACCATGCCTGGTTTACTCTGGAAAATGAAGCTAGAAAGGCTGAAGAATGAAAAAGGATTCTGTAGCCAGGCATGGTGGTGCACACCTTTAATCCCAGGACTCAGGAGGCAGAGGCAGGGGGATCTCTATGAGTTTGAGGACAGCCTGGTCTAACTGATTGAGTTTGAGGACAGCCAAGGAAGGCTACCTTGTGAAACCCTGTCTCAAACCAAAAACAAACAACAAAAAGATTCTATCTGTAAACTACAAGGTACTAGAGAACTCTTTTATCCTCCTCACGGCCCACCCCCGACCCCGAGGCAAGAAAGTTCCCAGGAAAAGTGACAAAAAGATGAAAGGTGCTGCTGATCTTCTGCCGTTCTGGAACACTAGAAATGCCCACCCATCCACATTCCCAGGCGTCCCAGGCCTGGCACTCAGAACTCTCAGCATGTGGGGTGAAAGCGTGAGTCTTTGATGTGTATCTCTGCCACGCAGGAGCATGGTGGCAACCCTCCCAGTCCCATAGTTGAAGACACAGGCACAGAGCACAGCAAATGGCTCAGAAAGCCAGTCAGCTGAGACCCGTGTGCTGAAAGGGAGTTGCCAGTGCCTGGGGCAGGGCAGGAGGCAGGCAGAACCTTAGATAGGTTGTGTGGGTGCCAGCCCGTCCTTCCCCTGACCAGTCAGCTCCAGAATAAATTCCATTCAGGCTACTCTTTGCTTTCCCTTGAAGGGACTGGGAGCACTGGAGGTCAAGTCTGAGGGGACTGTGCAATAGAAGGCAGGGCTGGTCAGTTACACACCTTAGAGACACAGGTCATTGGCATATGGAAAAATGATCATGAGTGTGTTAATAGGGCACACTAATGGGGTCCCAATTACATTTTGAGATTAGGGTAGGTCACAAATCCTGTCCCTTTTATAAACACACCACCCTTAGCAATTCTGTTCTTGCTCATAACTTTAGCTATCAGCTTGGCTAGGCCTGGGCCTTCCATTCAAGTCCGGTCTGGGTCTCACCCACATATTCCTCTGCCTGCCGGACAGCTGTTTCTGTTTTGTTGTTTTCAAGATTTGCTTATTATGTACAGTGTTCTGTCTGCATTTATGCCTGCAGGCCAGAAGAGGGCGCTGGGTCTCATTATAGTTGGTCATGAGCCACCATGTGGTTGCTGGGAGTTGAACTCAGGACCTCTGGAAGAGCAGCCAGTGCTCTTAACCTCTGACCCATCTAGCCCTGGACAGCTGTCCTCAATGTCCACAGCTTCTTTTCTAAAATAGGTATCTGTCTCCCTCCAAACCAGGAATACTCAGTCCCCAACCCCACAAGGCTTCACTATGGAGCTTAGTCTAACTTTGAACTCACTACTGTAGCATAGGGTATCACCTCGCAGTTGTAACTTAGGCTGGTCTCCAACTCATGTAGCTCAGGCTGGTCTGCAACTGAGATCATCATGCCCCCAGTTCCTCAGGGCCGGGATTACAAGCACACACCAAGCCCAGCATTCAGCCCCTACACTCTGTCCCTAGAAAGGGCTCCTTCTCTCCTCCCCCGCCGGCTGGTCTTCCTGCCTTTAGCCTTGACCTTCTCTAAGGCTCCCCTGTGAAAACACCAAGATGGGTTTTGTGTGCTCACTATTATGTCTCCTCCCCTCCTTCCCTTCCTGCCTCTGGTTCCTGCTTGCCTGAGTGCTTTTTCCTTCTTCCTCTCTGTCTCTAGCTGACACAGTGCTGCAGGAAGCCCAGGCTTCCTTTGTAGGTCAGGCAGGCTTCACCTCCTCTCCTCAGTTCTAGGATTGCATAGTCACTGGTTTTGTTTATTGGAGACAAGATCTCACTATGCAATCCTAGTTGTCCTGGAACTTGCTATGTAGAGTGGTCTGGCCTCAAACTCACAGAGATTTACCCACTGCTTTGTGCCACCATACCTGGATTCACAGTCACTGATTTTAACAAGCCTTCTAAATGTGTTCTTAGTTTTCTTGATCATGCCAATAATACTGACATGTATTTAAGATCACAGAAAACATGGTGAAGCCAGTTTCCCACCAGCCATCGGAGACACAGGTGGAGGGGAGGTCCCACTGCTGGGTAGAAGTCTCCACTCAAAATTCTATTGTAGTGCTTTCCTTGCCAGACTTAGTTCATTGCCAGTCCTGAAGAATCGCTGCCTCCAATTGGCCAACCTGAAACATCTTGTTCTGAGCATCCTTTAAACAACTGGTTCTGCTTTAGCAATGCCTAGCTTCAGGACCTGGAGAGATGGCTCAGCATCTAGAAGATGCTCTTCCAGAGGTCCTGAGTTCAATTCCCAGCAACCACATGGTGGCTCACAACCATCTGTAATGGTGTCTGACGCCCTCTGCTAGTCACAACGGTACACACAGTTACTCATGTATATATAAGAAAAAAGGAGCAATGCCTAGCTTCTAATTTGTAGTTGGTATGGTTTTTTTCTTTTTAATGGTATATGTGTACACGTGTGTGTGTGTGTGTGTGTGTGTGTGTGTGTGTGTGTGTACACCTGTGTGGGCATTCTCATAGACGCCAAAGGACAACCTAGAGATCTGAATGCCTCTACCTCTCAGTGCTGGGATTAAAGATGTGCACAACCAGCTGGCATGCTCAACACTTCTTTGTGGGTCCTGGGGGCATAACTAAGGACCTCATTTTTGACAGACTAAGCAGACACCTGCTCTGTACACTTTCTTCACACTGCCTTTTTTTTTTTTTAAGACAGTCTCCTGTAGCCAAAGTTGTCCTTGACTTCACTATGTAGCTGATGGTGACCTTGAACTTCTGATCCTTCTGTCTCCATTTTCTGAGTGCTGGGATTGCTGACTTGTGCAACCATGCCAGATTATGTAGTGCTGAGTAGAACCCGGAATTATATATACATATACATGCACATGCATATATGCATATGTGTACATATATACACATATACATATAAACACATATATACATACACACACATATATATGTATATATGTTTATACACACATACATGTGTATATATGTATATATATGTATATTATGTGTCTACATAATATAAACTATAGGGTCTTATGTAGCTAAGGTTGGTGTACTGGATGGTTTTGTGTCAACTTGACACAAGCTGAAGTTATCACAGAGAAAGGAGTTTCAGGTGAGGAAATGCCTCCATGAGATCCAGCTGTAAGGCATTTTCTCAATTAGTGATGAAGGGGGGAAGGCCCCTTGTGAGTGGTACCATCCCTGGGCTGGTAGTCTTGGGTTCTGTAAGAAAGCAGGCTGAGCAAGCCAGGAGAAGCAAGCAAGCCAGTAAGTTACATCCCTCCATGGCCTCTGAATCAGCTTCTGCTCCTTGACCTGCTTGAGTTCCAGTCCTGACTTCCTTGGTGATGAACAGCAACATGGAAGTGTAAGCTGAATAAACCCTTTCCTCCCCAACTTGCATCTTGGTCATGATGTTTGTGCAGGAATAGAAACCCTGGCTAAGACAGTTGGCCTCAAACACACTATACAGCTGAGGTCAACCTTGAACTTCTCATCCTCCTACCTCTGATCACAAACATGCATCATCGTAACCAGCTGTGTTGCATTTTAAAGAAACAAGCACATGCCAGCAGTGGTGGCACACGCCTTTAATCCCAGCACTCGGGAGGCAGAGACAGGCGAATTTCTGTGTTCGAGGCCATCCTGGTCTACAGAGTGAGTTCCAGGACAGCCAGGGCTACACAGAGAAACCCTGTCTCGGAACACCCCCCCAAAAAAGAAACACACACACACTATGTGTCGTATTCTGGCTGCATGCATGTAAGTACACCCTGCACACTAACCTGGTGCCTACAGAGGTTAGATAACGGTCTTCAAATCCCCTGGAACTGGACATTACAATTGATTCTGCGCCCCCATATGGGTGCTAGGAATTGAACCCAGGTCCTCTGGAAGAGCAGCCAGTGTTTGTAACCACTGAGCCACCTCTCCAGCCCCATAGTATTTCTTTTCCTCTCAATTATGTGTATGTGTCTGTATGAGTGTGTGCATGTGATGTCAAAGGTCAGTTCGATCACCAGAGCTGGAGTTACATAGTTGTAGCCACCTGATATGGGTGCCGGGAACTAAAGGCTGGGTCCTCTGCAAGAGCAGTTTGTGGTCTTAACTGCTGAGCCATCTCTTCAACTTCCCATTTGCCATATTTAATAAGGCACTTAACAGGTTTGATTTAATAAACTTAACCCAATGGCTAGATTTTTTTTTTTTTTTTTTTTTTTTTTTTGAGACCGGGTTTTTCTGTGTAGCCCTGGCTGTCCTGGAACTCACTCTGTAGACCAGGCTGGCCTTGAACTCAGAAATCCGCCTGCCTCTGCCTCCGGAGTGCTGGGATTAAAGGCGTGTGCCAACACGCCCGGCCGATAATTTATTTTCTTAAGTTTATCTGGGAAATTGTCAAATATTAACAGTCGAGTTTGGGTTTAGTAACTCATATCTATTTTTCCAGCACTTAGAATTTGGAGTAGAGGATTACCATAAGTTCTAGGGCAGCCTGGGCTATGCAGTGTTTTGCAGGCTAACCTGGGCTATGGTGTGAGACCCTGCCTTAAAACAATGATGGTGGGGCCAGAGAGATGAATCAGGGTTAAAATCACTGGCTGCCCTTCCTGGAGCAACATACATGGCACACATACATGGAAGCAAAACACCGGTAGACAGGCTCGGTGTGTGTACTAGCTGGTTTTGTGTCAACTTGACACAAGCTGAAGTTATCACAGAGAAAGGAGCTTCAGTTGAGAAAATGCCTCCATGAGATCCAGCTGTAAGGCATTTTCTCAATTAGTGATCAAGGGGGAGAACCCCTTGTGGGTGGTACCATCCCTGGGCTGGTAGTCTTGGGCTCTATAAGAAAGCAAGCTGAGCAAGCCAGGAGAAGCAAGCAAGCCAGTATGCATCATTCCTCCTTGGCCTCTGCATCAGCTCCTGCTCCTTGACCTGCTTGAGTTCCAGCCCTGACTTCCTTTGGTGATGAACAGCAGCATGGAGGTGTAAGCTCAATAAACCCTTTCCTCCCCAACTTGCAACTTGGTCATGATGTTTGTGCAGGAATAGAAACCCTGGCTAAGACAGTGTGGTTGCATGCACCTTTGATCCTAGCACCTGGGAGGCAGAGGAGGGTGGATCTCCGAGTTTGAGGCCAGCCTGGTATACATAGTAAGTTCCAGGACCCTGAGTACTACATAGAAAGACTCCGTCTTAAAAACAAACAAAACAAAACAAGACAAAATATCTCCATCTATATAAAAAAAACCCACACAAGGGCTAATAAAATTCATATCTCACCATGTCTACAACAGGGATAATAAAAAACCTGAAAATGTAAAAAACATCAAGTTTTAAATTGTTTTTTATTATTGGTGTATGTTTATGGGTGCCAGTGAACTTTTTGAAGTTAGAGGATAATTTTGGGGATGTGATTTTCTCTTTGTACTGAGAGTTCTGGGATGGAATTCTGGTTTTGAGGCTTTTTCCTCTGAGCTGCCTAGTGGTAGAAACTACTTCGCATCAAAGAAAAGCCAGGCCTCATATCAGACCCCCATAATATCAGCACTCAGGAACAGCAGTAAGATGACCAGGAGCTGCAGGCGCTCTGTGATCTACTGAAGTTTGTGAGATATATCAAACACTTATCAAATGTGTAGCCATAAGCCCTCAGGTTGGGGAAATTTAATGTGCTCAATATTAAAGTTAGGAAATAGAAAACAAAGAAAGAGAGCTGGAGAGATGGCTCAGAGGTTTAGAGCACTGGCTGCTCTTCCAGAGGACACTGGTTCAATTCCCAGCATCTACATGGCAGCCTGCAACTGTCTGTAACTCAAGTTCCAGGGGATCTGACACCCTCATACAAACATACATGCAGGCAAAATACCAATGCACATAAAGTTAAAAAACAAACAAACAAAAAACAAAAGAAAATGTCTTGGAGAGGCGGGACAACAGGTGAGATTGCTGGCTGTTCTGGCAGAACACTGGTTCAGTTCCCAGTATCAATGTTGGATGGCTGCTAACCACCTGTAACTCCAGAGCTCTCGTGGAGCTCTGATGCCATCTTCTGGCATCAATGGGTTTTTTGGAACTGGAGTCACAGGTAGTTGTGAATCACCTGCTATGGATACTGGAAACCAAACTTTTTCTGTGGAAGAGCAGAGTCTTAGTTAGGGTTTCCATTGCTGTGAAGAGACACCATGACCAAAGCAACTCTTAGAAAGGAAAACATTTAATTAATTGGGCTGCCTTACAGTTTCAGAGGCTTGGTCCTTTATCATCATGGTGGGAAACATGGCATTGTCCAAGCACATTTGATGCTGGAGGAGCAGCAAGTTCTACATCTTGATCTGAAGGCAGCAAGGAGGAGACTGTTGTCTACACTGGGCAGACTTTGAGCATAGGAGACTTCAAAGCTGAATACCACAGTGACACACTTCCTCCAACAAGGCCAAACCTGTTCCAAAAAGGCCGGAGTTCCTCATAGTGCCAAGCTTATGGGTCAAGCATATTCAAACCACCAAAGCAGCAAGAAGCCTTAACTGCTGAGCCATCTCTACCACTTCAGTCTCCTGCCTCAGCTTCTGGAGTGCTGAAATGATAAATTTGAGTGTTACATTCATTTGAGACTTGATTTATTTTGCTTTATGTTTGTTTTTTTGAGACAGGGTTTCTCTGTGAAGCCCTGGCTGTACTGGAACTCAGAGATTTATATGCCTCTGCCTCACACGTGCTGGAATTAAAGGTGTGCACCACCACTGCATGGGTGAGACTGATTTATAACCTAAAAATATGATTAATATTTATAAATGTTCCAACTATTTTTTGGGGGGGGCATATCAATAGGATCTCACTACATAGACCTGGCTGGCTTAGTACTTGCTGTGTAGACCAGACTTGCTTCAAACTCACAGAGATTCTGCTTCTGCCTCCTAAGTATTGTGATTAAACGCAGTACCTGGTACCCAGGCAAATGCTCCAACTTTCAAGATGGCCCGCCCTGGGAAGATGGCTCTGCTATTAAGATCAATTGCTGTACAATCATGAGGACCAGACTTTGAAGCCCAGCTCCCAGGTAATCAGCTGGGGTGTCTTGCACATGCCTGTATAACTCTGGCTCTGGGGGATTCAACTGCCTTTGAGCAGGTGTAGATAGATTTGAGTAGCCCCCCACACACAGTTGCACAGACAGGCAGGAGGACATGCACACACAGAAATAAACAAATACACTTTCAAGAGGGCTAGGGGCTTAATTAAGCCCAGCAGTAGACCTCTTGTCTAACATTTGCGAGAGGCCCTGCTTTAGTCTCCCAGTCAGCAAAGAAACACAGGGAACCGAAGAGATTTGACTTCTTAGGTGTGAGGTCCCCTGCTGTGTGCATGACAGGACTATGTGTTCCTCCGGAAGTCCAGCAAGCTCTTAACTACTGAATCATCTCTCCAGCCTGAGACTCCCTTCACACACACCAGCCAGGGTCTTGAATAGTCCAGGCTAGCTTCTATGTAGCGCAAGGATGACCTTGGAATTTGATTTTCAGCCTCTAGCTCCCAAGCACTAAAATGATGAGAATGAGCCACCATGACAGGTGCATTCAGTGCAGAGAATCCAAACTAGGTCTTCATGTGTGCCAGCCACACATACACTCTACCAGCTGAGCTACAACCCAGCCTTAAAAATTCCCATCCAGAGAGCTGAAGAGATGATGTCTTAGTCAGGGTTTCTATTCCTGCACAAACATCATGACCAAGAAGCAAGTAAGGGAGGAAAGGGTTTATTCAGCTTACTCTTTTTTTTTTCTTTTTCTTTTTCTGTTTTTTCAAGACAGGGTTTCTCTGTGTAGCCCTGGCTGTCCTGGAACTCACTCTGTAGACCAGGCTGGCCTCAAACTCAGAGATCCCCCTGCCCCTGCCCCTGCCCCTGCCCCTGCCTAGCTTGTGTCAAGTTGACCCACAAAACCAGCCCGTACAGGTGGCTCAGCAGTTAAGAACACTTGTTACTCCTGCAGAAGATGGGGTTAAGATTCCCAGATTCCGGGTGTGGTTCACAACCACCTGTAACACCAGGTCTAGAGAAACATTGCATTGTGCGCACAGGGGCACAGGGTGCACAGAGAGACAGCCTGGCAAAGCACCTATACATATAACATTAAAAAACAAACGGATAAATAGAACGATCTTTAAAACACATTCAGAACTTTACAGTGGCTAAAATTAAAATGTAGTATCATTTTCCCTTACCAAAATACCATCTTGAACTCAGGCATGGTGGTATTTGTTTGTCCCAGCATTCTGGATGCTGAAGCAGAGTAGTCTAGACAACATTGGGAAACTGGTTAAAAACAAAGAAAGAAAAGCGAGGTGTGGAGCGTGAAGGAGAGACGAATGGGAGCGGAGTTGATTTTAGAGTTGGGATCCCCCACCCCTCCAATTCACTAACAATTGTAAAAATAATTCTTTGTCACAGAAAAATTGTAGAAAAAGAAGCCTGGGGCCCCGGCAGCGGCAAGTGGTGACCTGTTAATAGCTGTTTTAGTTGGCCACTCTCCAACAGCTCCTGCCGGATCAAGAATAAACCGTATCTTAGGAACAAGGGTGGTTGCAGCTGTTGCTGCTGCTGCTGCTGCTGCTGGAACTCAGGCTCCTGGAGGCGTAGGGACTTTTAAGGCTGTCTCTAGGGGCCTTCCTCACTCTTGAGGTTAGAGCACGGCACCCGCAGCCTTTTAAAACAGAGCCTGAGCCAGCCGGGCTACTTTCCAGGCCCACCTTCCTCCTGTTTCCGGAAGGACTTCCTTTCTAGGCCACTAGGAGTCTCCTGGATATCTTTTTTTTTTTTTTTTTAATCTTCTGGGAGCAGACCTCTGCACTACCTTGACTCCACAGGTCCTAAACCTGTCTCTTTCCTTAGGCCACCCAGGTTCATCCTTGGGTTGTTAAGGGCCCAAGGGGGCTGAGAGTTCTCTGCACCTTAGTACCTGCTCTTGGCAGGGACCTAGGAGTGTCAGTCAGCGGAAGGAGGGCGGAGCTTCAGGATACAGGCAGAGGTCTCCCTGACTTCTGACTCAAGTGGTACACGCTAAACAAGCATCTTACTATGGAGCATTTCGCCAGCCCTCCTCCCCTTCTTTTCAAAATTACTATTTTAAAAAACAAACAAGCCAGGCGGTGGGCGGTCGTGGCAGCCTGGTCTATAAAGCGAGTTCCAGAACAGCCAGGGCTACACAGGGAAACCCTGTCTTGAAAAACCCAGGGTTTTACCATGATACCCATCTGGTCCGTAGATCAAGCTTGCCTCAAACTCACAGCAATCCACCTGCCTCTGCCTCCTAAGTGCTGGATTTAAGGCAATCACCAATTTTTTTTCGTTTATTATTTTGGGGGGCTAGAGAAACGGCTCAGCAGTTGAGAGTGCTTACTACCCTCCAGAAGACCTGAGTTTGAGTTCCATCACCTAAATCTCGTAGCTCATACCTGCCACTGACTCCAGCTCCTGGAAATCGAAAGCCCTTTGACTTCTCACACACCCTCTCACACACAGTTTGAGTACATACACACACACACACAAATTATTTTATTATTGTGAAATGTGGGTGGGTGCATGCCATGGCACATTGAAAGCCACATGACAAGTATGCGAAGTCAGCTCGCTCCTTATGTGGGTTCTGCGACTCAAACCAGGTCATCCCCATTTGTGCTGCGAACATATTTACTCACTGAACCATCTTACCAGCCCTTCTATAAAACTAATTTATTAGTCGGGCAGTGGGGCACACTCCTTTAAACTCATAATCCCAGCACGTGGGAGGCAGAGGCAGGTGGATCTCTGAGTTTGAGGCCAGCCTGGTTTACAAAGCAAGTTCTAGAACAGCCAGGGTTACACAGAGAGACCCCGTCTTGAAACCCCCTATCTTAGGGTTTTACTGTGGTGAACA
The DNA here is from genome assembly GCA_019843965.1 of Rhynchomys soricoides. Lineage (NCBI taxonomy): Eukaryota > Metazoa > Chordata > Mammalia > Rodentia > Muridae > Rhynchomys > Rhynchomys soricoides. The sequence goes on along the minus strand of JADRCH010000153.1, from coordinate 7,110,460 downwards.
GACACCATGACCAAGACAACTCTTAGAAGGACAACATTTAATTGGGGCTGGCTTACAGGTTCAGAAGTTCAGTCCATTATCATCAAGGCAGGAACATGGCAGCTTCCAGGCAGGCATGGTGCAAGAGGAGCTGAGTTCTACATTTTTTTTTTTAAAGATCTATTTTTATTTATATGAGTACACTGTAGTTATCTTCAGACACACTAGAAGAGGGCATCAGATCCGATTACAGATGGCTGTGAGGCACCATGTGGTTGCCGGGAACTGAACTCAGGATCTCTGGAAGAGCAGTCAGTGATCTTAACCACTGAGCCATCTCTCCAGCCCCAAGTTTTCATAGCTTCATCTGAAGGCTGCTAGTGGAAGACTGACTTCCAGGCAGCTAGGGTGAGGGTCTTAAGCCCGCACCCACAGTGACACACCTGCTCCAACAAGGGCACACCTCCTAAGAGTGCCACTCCCTGGGCCAAGTAAATACAAACCATCACACTCCCTAAAAAGAGAATTTATCTTGTGTGTGGTGTGTGTGTGTCCGCGCGCTTGTGCACCGGTACAGTGCACCAAGAAGTCAGACGACAACTTCAGGAGTCAGTTTTTCCTTTTCACCATGGGATCTGGCATGAAACTGAGGTTTAAGCTGTCAGGCTTGGAAGACAAGGGCAAATGCTTTTACCCATGGAGTCATTGTGCTCCCTAACCTTCCTCTCCCTTGGTTTTTTGAGAAAGTCTGCTAGAATAACCCTTAACTGGTCTGGTACCATGTACTTGGAATTACAGGCATCCTCCTGTCTCAACCACCCACCACACCAAGGTAAAAGGAATCTCTAGGTTGATGCAAAATGATTTTCCACTTTAATGCAGCAGGATCTCACTCTTAGCCCATGTTGGCCTGTAATGAGCATTCCTCTTGCCTCCCCCGTGCTGGAATTACAAGTGTGGTCTGCCATCATGCCCAGTGAATTTTTCCCAACTGAGAAAGTCCTAGGAAGCTGCTGAGGAGCCTTGGCCCTGTCATTGCTGGAGGACAGCCAAAGGGAAACTTGTTCAACCATTCAGAGGCCAAGGAGAGGCAGTTAGTGCAGTTTGAACGAGGGGACCCAGGGCTTGGTGGGTCTTAGGGAAACACTCTACCCAGGAGTTAAATGTCCAGCCCAGAGATCAGCTAGGCTCCTTTTGCTAAGAGAGTGTTGAAGTTTCTGGTTTTTTAAAAGATTTATTTATATATAGTGACCACACTGTCCTTGATACACCAGAAGAGGGCTTTGGATCCCATTACAGATGGCTATGAGTCACCATGTGCGCGCGCGCGCGCGCGCGCGCGCACACACACACACACACACACACAGTGCAGGATGATAACAGATGAAGTGGACAGAAGAAAGCAACTACTGTTTAACAATGAATGCACATTAGATAGCCTGGACGCAAGCACCAGGAACAAAGGTGTGGGCGGTGGTGCGGAGACACAGGCCAGAGTGAGCTAAGAAAGCAGAGGAACATTTACAGAGCCATTCTCTCCAGGAGGGCTCCTCAATCCAACAAGCTTCCAATTGCGGCTTTGGAAAAATGCAAGGCTAGACTGACAGCTGAAGGACAGGCAAGGCATGGCGGGCCACCTCCAGAGCCGAGACACTGGTGCAACCTGGTTCTGGCTCCTGGAACTGGGCCAACCTGTGACCAGCATCTTCATGCGGATGCCTAGTGCTCCCGCTAATCTGAAAAGACGGGGACCTCCTCCTCTCTAGGTCCAAAGAGCTGCAGTGGGGAAGAGGGCTAGAAAAGCGAAACCAGCTTGATAAACAGCTTGTGCTCGCAAGGGGAGGGCACATGTCCCCGCGCTGTGTACGTGGGCGACCCGGGAGGCTGAGGGGTGGGGAGTGTTCTACACAGTAGCGTTTGCTTTCTGTTCACTGAAAGGTGTCCGCAGTCATTCACCCCCCAGCTCCCGTGCCTTGTGACCGATCCAGGTCAGCCATCCCTCCCTCTGCGCTCCACACCCCCACAATAACGTGGGCCTCCCAGGGCCACGAGTAGAGGGTCGACCAACCGTAGCCCACAGTACGGAAACTTGGGGAAAATATCTTCCCAGGTTAAGATCACAGCACAAAAAAAAAACAAAAAAAACAAAAAACCAAAACAACCGGCCGAGCGGCGATGAAGAGACTGCCCCCGCCGCAGTAGGGGAGGTGGAGCCTTGGGGGGAGGGGTTGAGACCGCCGAGACAGGCCTAGAAACTGCTGGAAGAAATCGCAGCACCACCGCTGCTGCTCCTTCCGCCGCAGGCCGCCAAAGAGTCCCTGCCAGCCCAGGCCCGCGCCCCTCCCTTCGGAGAAGCTGCCCAAACCCCTCCCCCCGCCCCACCCGTCCCTCTGCCGCTGTGCTGTACCCTGGAGGGTGGAGATCCGGGCCTCCTTAAAGTTGGACAAAGAATTTTGTATCATTCTTTTCTCTCGATGTGCGATTTGTAGGGAACATTCTAGTAAGATAGAGTATGGAAATGGCAGCCGAGCTGGCCACCTACGTTCTCTTTCAGACATCCCCTGAGGACTGGACTCTTGGAGGTGGAAGTGCCTATCTCGAGTTTTCTGTAGGAGTCCGTGGAGTATACATCCCTAATAGCATATTCATGCTCCCTGGCCATGTTGAGGGGGACATGTCCTAGTCATACAGAAACGGGGGTGCAAAATGGTATTGAATTGGCCTTGACTCACCGCCCAGGTCCCGGGTCCCGCTCCTCCCCGCCCCCTCCACGATCTGCAACCATGACGTCAAGGTGGGCGGGCGGCGGCAGGTGCGTGGCTGGCAGCCACTCCTTTAAGGCGGAGGGATCCAAGGGCGAGCCCCAGGCTGTGCTTCGCCTTATATAGAGCGGTCGGGGGCGTTTGGGAGCTCTCTTGAGTCACTCCCGCGCAGCCTAGGCTTGCTCTGCGAGTAGGACGTGGTCCGGGCCCACTACTTTGCTCTGAACTATTACTTGGCTTTCTCGTCAAGGTAAGGCCGTGGTCTCCCGTCCGCGGTGGCTCCCCAGGCTTCTCCCTAGGGTCCCTGCTTCCCATCTCTTCTATCCTAAAGCTTCTTTTCCCTGCTGTGCCGCCTGTGGGGATAACCTGGCTAGAATGTCTCCAGTTGCTTGTGGTGGGCCCCGGCGGGCTTGCAGGGCGAGGCTCCCCCGGGGTGGGTGGATGCCCCAAAACGTGAGGTGGGGGTGCGGCCGCACGTGGTAGCCACCGACCCGGGACGCTGCCATGTTTGCCCTCCACTTCCGGGCGCGGCTGCACGGGCCTTAGGGTCCGCGCGGTGGCGGGCTGCTCTGTGCGTGACTCAGCAAGGCCTGGCGAGGTTGTCCTGGCTACCTCCTCCCCCGGACGCCTTTCCCAACGTGCTTGGCTTTGGGGAGAGGTCCACGGGTTGGTAGGGACGCTTGAACCCACTGCACTTTCTCTTTCCAGATTTTTCTGCCCTCCCAGTGGGAGGGGGAGGAGAAACGGAGCGAGCAGGCAAGGGAAGATTCATAGGTCCCTTCTTTACTCCTCCCCTCCCGGGAGCTCAGATTGTTCTGGAAGCCTGGGCGCCGCCCCGCCCCAGTGCCCGGATGCTGGGGCGGTGGGAGGGTTTCACTGGCGCCCCCTCCCCGTGTGGCTCCTGCCGACGCATGTACGGCAGTGACGAGGGTCTTTGGACGGCTGGGCCACCATTTTACTTGTGTTTGTGCCTATGCAAGTCTGCGCAGTGAGCCGTCATGGTGGAGCTTTTTACCTCTTTGTTCTGATATAATTGCCCCTTGAGCGCCTCCACGACTACAGCTTCGGGTTCTCTTGCCCTCCTGGGTGGAACAGCACGTATGCGGGAGGCTGCCTTATCTGTTAAAGTTCTCTCCCCAATGAAGAGATTGTAGTTAAGGAATGTATGGATGGGTTACTCGGGGTTCTTAATGTAGTTAACTCAATCTGGATTTTTACCATCGGCAGTGAACTGAGCTCTGAACATGTTCAAAAGTCTGACTTGTGGGCCTTTTTGTTTGAAGAACCATTTTTTTTTCCACTCTTGATTTGTCTTGCCACAGTAGCTTCAAGGTCCTTTTTAAAAATGGCGGTTCTTATCTTTTTGGGAGTGCACACTACCCAGAGTAAAGAAGTTTGAAGTGTGTCCATAATGGCCCTTGGTAATAATCCTTTCATCCTTAGATGCCTGAGGAAGTGCACCATGGAGAGGAAGAGGTGGAGACCTTTGCCTTTCAGGCAGAAATTGCCCAGCTCATGTCCCTCATCATCAATACTTTCTACTCAAACAAAGAGATTTTCCTCCGAGAGTTGATCTCTAATGCTTCTGATGTGAGTATTCTGTTTGTGTAAAGCAGGTAGTGGGAGTGATTGAGAACAGTAATCTAGCAGTTGATATTGAAGGGGAAGGGACTGTTGGACAAATGGAATAACATGGCTGCATATGTGTATATACAGGCCTTGGACAAGATTCGGTATGAGAGCCTGACAGACCCTTCCAAGTTGGACAGTGGCAAAGAGCTGAAAATTGACATCATCCCCAATCCTCAGGAGCGCACGCTGACATTGGTGGACACAGGCATTGGCATGACCAAGGCTGACCTCATTAATAACTTGGGAACCATTGCTAAGTCTGGTACTAAGGCGTTCATGGAGGCGCTCCAGGTGTGTGGCCTTTCATCCAAGCCATTTTCAATTTTTTACTGCATTTGGCTTGTTAGTTTAAAACTTAATCTGACTAGGGTATGTGGTCAGTTTTTCTAAGAAGTACATACATGTGAAGGTCGGGGGACAGCTTTGACACCTAGATTGTTACCCTTGCTCAGCAAGAAGTTGTGCTTTTACAAGAACCATTTTGCTGACCCTCTTGACCCTTTGTAGGCTGGTGCAGACATCTCTATGATTGGGCAGTTTGGTGTCGGGTTCTACTCTGCCTATCTAGTGGCAGAGAAAGTGGTGGTGATCACAAAGCACAACGATGATGAGCAGTATGCCTGGGAGTCTTCTGCTGGTGGATCCTTCACCGTCCGTGCAGACCATGGTGAGGTGGCAGTCTCCGTTGTGGTTGGTAGAATTCTCTGCGCAAAGTCAGAAGCCTTAATCATTGTATTCTATAAAAATATATTTTTGAGGGGTGGTTAATGTCAGCACTTGGGAAACAGGAAGGTAGCTAAGTTTGGGGTAAGCCAGGGCTATATAGAAACCTTAGCTTGCTTGAGAAACCAGGAACAAAAAAGGTGCTCCTCTTCATTGAGTATTTTAGTGGTTTTTTTTTTTTTTTCATGTCTTATGATTCACTCTGTAGGTGAGCCTATTGGCCGGGGTACCAAAGTGATCCTTCACCTCAAAGAAGACCAGACAGAGTACTTAGAAGAGAGGAGGGTCAAGGAAGTGGTGAAGAAACACTCGCAGTTCATAGGCTACCCCATCACCCTCTACGTGAGTATGGGCTTGGCAGTGTTTGAGTAGACTGTTTTGTTTGCTGATGGCATCTGGTTTTGCTGGTGTTACATTCTCCACTATTGCATTTGGTGATTTAGTTGGAGAAGGAACGAGAGAAGGAGATTAGTGATGACGAGGCAGAGGAAGAGAAAGGTGAGAAAGAGGAGGAAGATAAAGAGGATGAGGAGAAGCCTAAGATTGAAGATGTGGGATCTGATGAGGAGGACGACAGCGGCAAAGATAAGAAAAAGAAAACAAAGAAGATCAAGGAGAAGTACATTGACCATGAAGAGCTGAATAAGACAAAGCCTATTTGGACCAGAAATCCGGATGACATCACTCAAGAGGAATATGGTGAATTTTATAAGAGCCTCACCAATGATTGGGAAGACCACTTGGCAGTCAAGGTGAGAAAGATGCCTTACATGTTGTGTAAGGAGGGGTGCGTAGGATGCTGGAGATGGTAAGGAACAGCTTGCTCAACTGGTTGGTAGCTGAGAACTGAAAGCCACAGAACCATGTGACCACACTGGGAGCTACTCAGGTCTGATTGGCAGTGGTTTCACATTCTTCTTTTTGGTGGGAATCAGGGTGGTGGCCATATCTGACACTGGATCATTCTTCTCAGACACTCCCACTGTCATGGCTACCACCCTGATTACAGCCATGATTCTACTTGGAGGGACACTTCTTTCTACTAGCATTCTGGGTTTATTTGGTATAGGGCTGTTTCTCATCTAGGTTTCAGAAGTATTGTACTGACAGTGTTCCAGTGTCAGATGTTTGATATTGGGGCTTGAACCGGTCTTATCCTAACATGTACTTACTGGTTTATTTCTCTATTCAGCATTTCTCTGTAGAAGGTCAGTTGGAGTTCAGGGCATTGCTCTTCATTCCCCGGAGAGCTCCCTTTGACCTTTTTGAGAACAAGAAGAAGAAGAACAACATCAAATTGTATGTCCGTCGTGTGTTCATCATGGACAGCTGTGATGAGCTGATACCTGAGTACCTCAGTGAGTATTTCCGGGGCTTAGGGTATGTGTAGTACAGACAAACCCATGTTAGACCTTGAGCATACAGCTGAGACAAGCTGATCCAGAGTCCTTGTTGTGGCTGAGTAGTTTAAATCTGTTAACCAGACTAGCTCTGATCCAGCTGTTCCTGTGCTTTCTGTCTGCTTCATTGTAGACTTCATCCGTGGTGTGGTTGACTCCGAGGACCTGCCCCTGAACATCTCCCGAGAAATGCTCCAGCAGAGCAAGATCCTGAAAGTCATCCGCAAAAACATTGTGAAGAAGTGCCTGGAGCTCTTCTCTGAGTTGGCTGAAGACAAGGAGAACTACAAGAAGTTCTATGAGGCCTTCTCTAAGAATTTAAAGGTAGGATGGACAGGTGCTCACTCCAGATTAGTTTGTTTTAGGGTGTTTTTTTCCAGCTCATAGTTGGACTTTTTCTTTGCTTACCCTTTAAAGCTTGGAATCCATGAAGATTCCACTAACCGTCGCCGCCTCTCTGAGCTCCTCCGCTATCACACCTCTCAGTCTGGAGATGAGATGACTTCCCTGTCTGAGTACGTGTCTCGCATGAAGGAGACACAAAAGTCCATCTACTATATCACTGGTATGTTGGAGCTTGGGTCTGATCAAAGCTGCCTTGTGGACTTGGGAAGTTGGGAAGTGGTGGTGTGAAGGCCTTTGAGTCATGTAATAATCCTGTAGGTGAGAGCAAAGAGCAAGTGGCCAACTCTGCCTTTGTGGAGCGTGTGCGGAAACGGGGCTTTGAGGTGGTGTATATGACTGAGCCTATTGATGAGTACTGCGTGCAGCAGCTCAAGGAATTTGATGGAAAGAGCCTGGTCTCAGTGACTAAGGAGGGTCTGGAGCTGCCAGAGGATGAGGAAGAAAAGAAGAAAATGGAGGAGAGCAAGGCCAAGTTTGAGAATCTCTGTAAGCTCATGAAGGAGATCTTGGACAAGAAGGTTGAAAAAGTGAGTCTCCCCTTGGAATTTAGACCACTGTACAGCTAGCTAGTGGTACCAGGCAGCAAAGATCAGGCAGGCCCTTCCTACAGCAATATTCTGCTTTTGAAAGGAAGTTTCTTCACACACACACTTGTAATTACAATTAAACTAATGTATGCATGCAAGAAAAGGCCTTGCTGTGTTGCCCAGGTTATCCTTGAATCCCTGTACTCAAGCCACCTTGAGTCTCTAGAGCATGTAGGGGTAGGGGTTAGTCATCTGCCTGCCTTTCTTAACAAACCCCAAGGTACTTAGCAGTTCCATGATAGCCAAAGGTACATCTTGTCATTGTTCTGGATTGTCCACAGGTGACGATCTCCAATAGGCTTGTGTCTTCCCCCTGCTGCATTGTGACAAGCACCTATGGCTGGACAGCCAACATGGAACGCATCATGAAGGCTCAGGCTCTGCGAGACAACTCTACAATGGGCTACATGATGGCCAAAAAACACCTAGAGATCAACCCTGACCACCCCATTGTGGAGACCCTGCGGCAGAAGGCTGAGGCAGACAAAAACGACAAAGCTGTCAAGGACCTGGTGGTGCTGCTCTTTGAAACTGCACTGCTCTCTTCAGGGTTCTCACTTGAGGATCCTCAAACCCACTCCAACCGCATCTACCGCATGATTAAACTAGGCCTGGGTGAGTCAAGGTTGTGAGCTCCTGGTGGCAAGTTGTTGAACTAGCTGGACCCTTGCACAGAATTAATGCCCCGTGGCTAAAATCTCATGTCTTTCTTTTTTAGGCATTGATGAAGATGAGGTCACTGCAGAAGAGCCCAGTGCTGCTGTTCCTGATGAGATCCCCCCACTGGAGGGTGATGAGGATGCCTCTCGAATGGAAGAAGTGGATTAAAGGCTCCTGGGAAGCCCTGCCTTCTGTATAGTATCCCTGTCGGTTCCCCCCAGCGGCCTTGACTGGTCCTGACCCACCTGGCTCTGCTCATGTCTACAAGAATCTCCTCTATCCTGTCCTTGTGCAGGAAGATCCCTCCCACAGAACAGCAGGGTTGGGTGTTGTGTATTGTGGTTTGTTTGTTTTATTTTGTTCTGAAATTAAAAGTATGCAAAATAAAGAAGATGCCGTTTTATACAGTCCTGCTCTCCTTGTAAGACTCTGGGCTCCCCAAGTTGTGCTGGAAGGTGATGAGAGGCACTTGAACACTTTGAGCCCCCTCAAGCCAACCAAAACACAAGTTCAAAGTCACTGCTGCAGTTTAATCAAATAAGAGCAAAAGGTGACATTTCGAAGTACCAGAGCTTGCTCAGGGAACACTGGGGGCCCCAACCAGGCTGGGGAGGCCTTTGTCCCTTCTGGCACAGCACCACTCTCACTAGCCCCTAGGGGAACTGCAATGGCCTGTAAACAAGTCCCTTCCCAGCTGGTGCCTGGCAGCAAGGGGTGGGTGTTAATGGGAATTAGCAAAGGCCTGCTGCTTTGCCTGGCCACCAGCTAAGTCATCTCAGATTTGGGGGAGGAGCTCTGCAATACCTCTAACCCAACACCCACACCTGTTAACTCCATGAAGCGGGGCTCTTAAGGCAAAAGAGGCTGCCTCCAAGGCTCCTATCCCCTGCTGTATATTGAGATACTGAGGAAATATTTGCCCTTGAGAGTAATGACCCTTACTCCTCACACCTTCTGCACTGGGGGCTCAGTGGGCACAGCCTTCTTTCCCCGCTGCTTCCTGCCCCGGGCATAGACTCTGAGTAGGAGGGCAGTGAAGACCACAGCTACTCCCAGTCCCCCCACCACAGTGACAGTGTGGCCATAGAGGAGGCAGGAGAGGAGGATGGCAATAGCCTGGCGCAGAGTCATGATGATCGTGAAGATGGCAGCTCCAAACTGTCCAATGGTGTAGAAGATGAAGAGCTGACCGAAGGCAGAGCAGATGGAGAGGAGGAGGGCATGGAGTGCAAACTCACTGTGCCGCCCCATGAAGCGCGCCCCCTCCAGTAGGGCCCCCTGCTCCAGTAATGAGCCTACTGTGAAAAGACAGGAGAATAAATTGACCCCAAACATCATCTGCACTGATGACATCTTATAGGCAAACAGGGCATCCTGCCAGTTTGAAGTGAAGCTGTCAAAAGCGATGTAGCCTGCCAGTAGGACCAAGCCAGAGAGTGTGGTGGCTGGAGAGCTTCGGGGCTCTGGTCCACTTGACAGAAGAAACATGCTAACTCCAATGGAGATGAGGCCGGCAGTCAGGTATTCCCAGTGTTCATAGCTGCGCCGAGACACCAGCTTTCCCATCATCATGACAGGAATCACCTTGGAGGCCTTGGCCAGCACCTGGGTAGGGAAGCTGACGAACTTAAGAGCTTCATATTGGCACCAGCTGCTAAGCACATTTGACAGACTGGCAAATGAGTACCGGTACATGGGTGCACCATGCCGGGGCTGCTTTCGAAGGACACAGTAAAGGCCTGCCACGACCAGTGCCAGCACACGGTTCATTAGCACCAGGAACTGTGAGTCTGTGAAATGCTCCCCTGGTGATGTGGCTGTGGCCCCATAGCTGCCGGTCATCACTCTTTCCTGCAGTACGCCCCAAGTCAGATAGGACACCTGGAAGAGGGAAGGTGGAGAACAGCGACAGTAAATGAGAAGGAAAGGCAGAAGTCTCAATTTCTCACTTCCCCAGAACTGGTTGCATATGCTGTAACTGACACTAGCCTTTTGCTTCCTCTGAGGGAGGGGCTTCTTTCCTAAGCTTTAATTCACCTTGTAGCAGATCAAATGGAGTTACAAACACGGTGACACCTGCTTTAAACCTTGTCCTCCTTCATGATGCAAGTCCATTAGAGCTGGCTCTATATACCATACAAAGTGCTTTATTTATTTTGAACTAACTCAAAATGAAATTGGAATTTTTGGGAGCCCCAGGGAGGGCACTTGCAATTCAACATATATCTAAGGTGAGTTGGCCCCCACTCTGTATACCCTGGGATACCCTCACACACAAAGAAATCCTACTGACAAAATTTTGGAGAAAGCCAAGCATGGTGGCACAAGCTGTCACCCCAGCTATTTTGAAGGATGAAGCAGGAGGGTTGAAAGTTCAAGGCCTGCATCTGGTGGTGGCTGCACATGCCTTTAATCCCAGCACTCTGGAAACAGAGGCATTTGGATCTCTGAGTTTGAGGCCAGCCTGGTATAGAGAGCAAGTTTCAGGACAGCCAGAGCCACTCAGAGAAACTGTGTCTGGAAAAGCAGAAAAGAAAAAAGGAAAAAAGAAAAAGAAAGTTCAAGACTGGTCTGAGCCTCTGAGATTCTGTCAAAACCGCGTTGTGGTGCATTAATTCCAGCACTTGCAGAGCGGGTGGATCTGAGCTGGGGGCCAGCCTGTTCTACATAGTGAGTTCTGGAGTAGCTAGGGCTGCATAGTGAAACCTTGTCTCAATAATAATGGTGGAAGCAGTTCTGGGGATATAAGTTTAGCTAGCGATTCCTCAAACTCAGATACAGAGCAGAATAAGGGCATAAAGAAAAAAAATACAGTTCAGGCAGGCCTTCTTCCACACTGTATAAGACACTGCATGCATGCGTGTGTACAGTGAACTTTCATTTCAGTACAGGTGTTGAAGGAGGTACTGAAAGTTCACTTTCAGGATGGGGCTGTGTCCTGTAGGGACACAAACCATACTAAAACCAACAAACCTTTGGGGTGGGCAGGACAACGTTAGTTTCATTAAGTCCCTGGCTGTCTGTACCCAGCTTGGAATGAGAAGGGAGCCTGTCTTCTTACCTGGAGCCCCGAGGCACAGAAGATCAGCTTCAGGATCTGCCAAGAGGGGGTGGATTCTGCTGTCTCTGTCCGGGGAGCCAAGGGAACCTCATCAGGGGCCTTAGGCTCATTGCCAAACACACAGGCTTTCACCAGGGGGAAGCAGAGACCCCTGCCTGAAGAAGACACATAAGTCAAGCTCCACAGCTTGTCCAGAACAGCCAGCACGACCCGCTGTCTGACTTACTGGCCTCCCTCCCTTCCCAAATCCTGGTCTGCGAACACCTGCAACCGGACTTAGCTCATTTCCCCACCCTTTGGCCACATTACCTGTCTCCAGGTAGTTCTTTCGTCTTAAGTACTGCACCAGGAGGTAGCCAGGTACCATAAAGCTGGCATAGCCAGCCACATTCAACAAAAAGCGGAAGAGCCACAGCTGTGTCCAGGACTGCGGAGGGGCTTCGGGTGACTCTCCACCTGCTCCCAAGGAAGGGAGCGTGGCGAATACCACTACTGCCCACCATCTGCTGGGACAGCCGAAGCAGCGATTAGGGTTGCAACTCTTCCGCCCCTCTGCCCTCCGGAGGGGACTGTACCAGGGAAGTGCCCGGTGGCATCCCCGCCCCCTCCGCTGCAGCCCAGAGAGACGGACAAAGAGCCTCTCTCTCCCTCTCTCTCGGAGGGTCCGGCGCAGGCCAGGCAGAACCTCCTCCCTTCTTGGGGGCGGCCCCGCCTGTCCAGCCACATAGGTCGCCTCTGTTCCCTCCAGCGCGCGGCCAGCTCAGGCCACAGGCATCCCCTCACCCCCTCCCGCTCAGAAGCGCCACAGTCCCGCATCCCCTCCGCGCGACAATTCCGAAGACCCCCCCGAGGAGCGTAGGCCACATGCCGCGTGCCCATCCACACAGGGCTCCCGACAGTGCCACGCGGATCTGCGCCTGGGGGACCCCCCCACCCCGCCTCCCGAGCCCTGGGGTCTCGGTCACGTGGCCCCAGGGTCTCGGTCACGTGGGACATGGCTGCCCGAGCCCCCCACCTGGCGTCCATGGCCCAGCCGCGTGGGGCGGAGGGGGGACCGGGGAATGTTAGTCCCCGGGCCGCGCGCTCCCTCCGCTCCCTCTGCCGCCCGCTCCAGCAGCCAGCCAGCCAGCCAGCCAGCCAGCGGAAGTGCCGCGCTCTTCCCGCCTCCTCCCCGCCTCAGCCCCCCTTCGCGTCACCCCTGTCACAGCGCCCCCGCGCGGCCCGGAGGCAGACAGGGTCCGGTTCCCCTGGGGAACTCCAGTTGGGACTCCCTCCCTTTCCCAGCCTGCTTGGTTCCAGCCGGCAACCCAAGCCACCCCAGACACAGTGATGATGACCATTGCCACCTAGTGGACTGGAATTTTGAGATTCTGAGACCCAAGTACTTCCCCTTATGTTAGTTTTCCCATTTTTAAACATTGATGTCTCCTTCCTTTTTTGGCTGCATCAGTGATCATCCACCTAGTACCTGTGGTGGTGACCTTTGTGGTCTGCATGACCTGGTGCGTCCTCCTCGCCCACTTGCCCAACCTTGTAGAGCATTGTTGGCCTGTTTTCTGTTCCTTTAAGTCACTGGAGGCCTTCCCAACGCTGTCTTTCTTTTTGCTCATCCTAAATCCCAATTTCTACGACACCCGTCTGAAGCTTCCCAAAGAATGATCCTTCACCCACTCTATTGTCCTCCTTCCTGCTAATTTTTTTTTTCCTTCCGGGCACTCATTGCAACTTATAACCACGTATTTAGTTGTTTATGATTTTAATATCTGTCTTACTCATAGGATGTGTTTGCTTAGTGCTTATAAGCACTAAGCATCATAAACTATGTTGGTTTATTTCTTCTCCTTCTTCATGCCAGTCACAGGCTTGACCTAGCAGGGCCCTCAGTGTGTGGAATCTAAGGGGGGGGGGGGGAGTAAAGTTGCAGTTCTTTTGTGCTCAACATCCCCAAGCTTCTCCAGGGACATGTGTCTCAATATTCTTCCTTCTCATGCTCCAACCCTGGGCATTTCCTCATGAAGAAGATGTGTCTGTGCTGGCAGGAATCGATCAGACCTCCTACCATACCCAGCAAGGCTCTACTCTTGCTCAGGGGCCTGTTTCCTTCTCGTTGTCTTTACCTGGGAGTCACAGGTCAGGCCTGCCTATGCATACAACTGTAGAAGGACACATTTTTTTTAAAAGCCTCTTTTCCATTTTAGTGTCACATTAGAATAATCTCAGGGTTCAGTTGGGAGCCTTATGTTTGATGTCTTTAGATAACTGTGTTTTTCCAGACCTACAGCCACCAGACCTATAATCCCAGCTACTCAGAAGACTGAGACAGGAAGATCCCAGTTCAAAGATGACTGCCTGGGCTATGGAGTGAGTTCCAGGCCATCTTGGGCAATTCAGTGAGATTCTATCACAAAATAAAAAATGAAAAGAGGGCTGGGCCACAGCTCCATGACAGCAAGCTTGCCCACCACTGGGTTGGGGAGGCTCTAGGTTCAACCCCCAGTGCCAAACACACTCACAAAGGTATTTTATGTAAGACCCCTCAGGGGTCGGTTTGCTCATCCTCGTTTTCCTGGTGGCTGGCAATTTCAGTGCATGCCATCTTCCACAGAAGCAAGGAGGCTTCCCTCGGGATACCAGTGGCTTCGAGGGTCTTTCAAGAATCTTCATCCAGGCCACCTGGGAAGTTCTTCCTTCCAGATTGGCTCTTCCTCATCAGCAATCCTTCATCTCATTTTAGGACTATGCCAGCCCTAGGAGCGGGCATCAGCAGAGGGGCAACATTGCTTGGGTCCCAACTGCAGCAGCTGCGGCTCCAGCTTCCATGTGGGAAGAGGTGGGGGCCCATCCTAGCTTCAGTCAGTACACAGCAGGGGCTTGCCCGAGATTTTCAGGTCATCGAAGGGCAAATAAGAAAGGAGCTGAAAGAGAGAGAGAGAACGGAGAGACGCAGAGTTAATGTCCTGAGCGATGGCAGTAGGGACCTGGGAAAGCTGAGGGCCAGATAGTGAGAGACCTGGGCAAGGCATAGACCCAAAGCTTAGACAAGATCTGAAATAAACCATGCAGAATATCTGAGCTAGGAGTGACCTTAGCTAGTGACTGGAATCCAGTCCAGTGACATTTTATTTTATTTTATTTTATTTTTGTGGCTGTTGTTGGGGTTAGGGTTGTGGTGTGGAAGGGTTAGCATTCAATGTTTTGGATACTTTTGTTTGTTTTTTGAGACCGGATCTCACTATGTAGCTTTGGCTGTCCTGGAACCTGGAACTCACTATGTAGACCAGGCTGGCTTTAAACTCACAGAGATCAGCCTGCCTTTGCCTCCCAAGTGCTGGGATTAAAAGCATGTGCCAGCACATCTGGCTGAATATATCTTTTTTAATGTATAGGAAAATGTGAATTTTGCCTCTTAAAAAAAAAAAAAAAAAAGTCTAAGACCTGAAAATCCTGGGTATCTATTCGTATGCCGAAGACATTTGCTTCGAGACCTGTGCAGATGTGTGTGGAGGCATTGTTCCTCCTGCTCTCCCAGGTCTCACTTTGAATTCACTGTCTTCCATCTGGTTAGCTTCACCGAGTCACTCCTGTTGGAGTCCATGTTTGGACTCCTCGGGCCTGACCAACTTAGGAAACTGGTCATAGGCTGAAGGGGGGGGGCAATACAGCCCAATATGTCACAGTTAGTAAAAAGTAGTCCTTTTCTACCCCCAGCAGTTTTAGGGAGGTTGAGGGATTGAAGGACTTATGTAGCTTAGGCTGGCCTTGAACATGCTATATAGATGAAGACCCCCCAGTTTTTGATCCTTCTCCCTCCATTTTCCAAGTGCTTGAATAACAGGTATGTGCCACTTCTGTTGAACCCAGGGCCTCTTACATGCTAGGCAAGCACTCTGTCAATCAAGTTACACCCCCAGCCTGACCCCAGCACTGTTAACTGGTGAGCACCCTTTGCCTAACACTGTTATGGGTGGGAGGCTCTGCAAGTCAGATGGTGTATGTCTCTTACATCTTCAGCCAGGTCCTGGGGTGTCTCATCTTCTACGTTCAGCAGCAGGGAGTCAGCACCGGCCTCACACAGAGTGGATGAGATGCTGTTGAGGCCCCGGCCAGCTGCCAGGTGCAAAGGTGTACACCCGTTAAGCATGCGGGCATCTACCCGGGCACCAGCCTGGAGCAGGAACTGCACCAGGCTTCGCTCCTGGGTTTCCACAGCCAGGTGCAGTGCAGTCTTTCCACTGGTGCCCTCCTGCAGAGGAATAGGGATGTCAGCTAGGCATGTGATGAGGCAGTGTGCCGAGCCTGTGCTCTGGAGATGAGGTGTCAACATGTTTGACACTGGCAGGAGACCAGGTGGTGGGCCAGGTGGGGACCTGATTGGTGACCAGGTGGGGCCTCACCTGTGCATCAATGTCGGCTCCATTCTGAAGCAACAGTTCTATCAGTGGTTGGTTCCTCTGCAGTGTGGCGATGTGGAGACAGGCCAGACCTGGGGTGGAGGAGGGTGGGGACTGCTGTTGGTGTCTACTGATCCTTTTCTGCAGGGACTACCCTGCCCTTTAGCCTCAAGGGACTCCTGCCTACTCAGTGCCTCCAATCACAGGACTATTAAAATATAACCTCCCAAAAATCCCCTCAGAGGTCTGAGAGGAAAGGAACTCAAAGTTTCCACTTTTTTGGTCATGTTACTGAAAGTTTTATGCTTCAAAGATCAGGCTGCTGAGCGACAGCCCCAAACACACTTGGTCTTCCAGTGCACACCCCCACCCCTGCTAACTCTAGACTTTTACCTTCAAGCCCAGGCAAGGCTCCTCAGAGATGTCTGGGGATCCTCATAGCCCCAGGCTCTACCCAGGGGTCACCTCTTCCTATATGCCCCTTGGCTTTTATTTTGCTATCTCATTTGGGGCCTAGAACCTCCTTCCTTTCTCCAATCTTGTTTATAACAGAGATTTAGATTAAAATTTACATCCTTTGTCTCTTTCAAAGGCTCCCGACTCTGAGGACTTCCCTACAAAAAAACAATCACCCTCCAACCCTGCCACATCCCAGTTCTCTCCCTCCCTCTAGTCTATCACAGCACCCACTTCCTTTATACACACCCAATTCCCAGTGTGTTATTTATTATCTGTCTCACTCTTCCTCAGTCTTGCTCACAGGTATAAGTTCTGCTCCATGTGTGGCACATAGAAAGTACATTCCTTTGTTCATCTAATTGCCACTAAACTAAATATCTTAAAGGGAAGATGTAGATTTCTGCTCATCACACTGCAGACACTGGGCTGATTCTGAATCACTCGCTCATTTAGTAAGGATGTACTGAGCACTCAAGAGCTTACACTGAAGGAATAGCAGTGGGTAGGGTAGGCATCTCCCTTCTCTGGCTCTTTACCCCCTATCTACCTCTCAGGCCCTGGGGCTGCTCGAACCTTGCCAGTTCTTCAGTTGGAGGTCCAGGGGATGAGAAGTCTGTCTGCCTGGCTCTGGCTGCTCCTCCAGCAGGCAGCACGCACAGGCCAGATTCTGGCGCTGACAGGCTACATGCAGGGCTGTGTCACCGTGTTGGTCTTGCAGTATTCGGCTGGCTCCCTTCAGCACCAGTGCCTGGACAATATCTGGCTGATCCAGATGAACAGCCAGATGCAGTGCTGTCTGTAGGCATAGAGGGTCATGGGGTCACAGAACCACTGCAGCAGGCTCCTACCCCTGAAAACATGTGGGGATACAACCCCTCTAACTCCCAGTAGCCTCTCTGAAAGAAGCTGTAAAGGTCACAGTTGGGTCTTCTGTGAAATTACTCCTAAGCTCCTCCCCAAATGCTTGCCCTTAATCCTTCATCCCCTAGAGAGATCTGTATCATCCTCCAGGGTTTGTCTGCAGGGCTGGGTGGGGAGAGGAAAGACAGAGGAGCCAGGCTGGCTCCCTGACAACTCCTCCTTTGAAGGCTCAGTTAAGATGTCATCTCTTATATTCAGCCTTTCTTGCCTGTCCCACACAGATGCCAGACCCCACTAGAGCTGGTAAGGTCTTCAATAAACTTGTCATCATGCTGTATAAGTGGTGCCAGTGCTGAGTCTGTGGACACCTCCTGGGCAGATGCTGCTCCCTTCAAATTCATCTTTGCATTGCAACTTCTGGCACAGTGTTTGGCAGAGGGTTTGGCTGCTGGGGATGGGCAACAGGTATCTGGGCATAGCCTTCTCTCTCTACTCACCTGGTAAAGGTTGTTCTGAATGTCCAGGACTTCCTGAGGCAGGAAAGCCAAGCAACAGAATAGCACCGAAGGGGCTTCATGAATTACTGCCAGGTGGAGCAGCCTGCAGCAGGAGAGGGTCAGAGCCCAGGTCAGAGAGAATAAGCCGGTATCTTGGGGTTAGAATGAATGCATCAACCTCTAACTAGCTACCCACAACCAAGCAGGTGCAGGAAGTGAGAGTCTGGGCCAGGAAGTCAGGGGTTGGTACCGGAAGCTAGGATTCTGGAGGTGGGAGCTCTAAGCTCGGATGGCTGGACCTGCGGAGGGCCTTGGCTGGGTGGGCCTGTGGGCAGGGTGCTGACAGGACAAGGGCCTTCCTGTCCAACTTGCCCACACCCAGCTCCCTTCTGCCTCCAGGGCCTTGCCAGGCCAGCTGCAGCTCAGAGCTAAACTGAAAGCTGCTAGAGGAACACAGAGGGGGTTTCCAGGGCTGAGCTACCCACCTCCCCACAACAGGGAGGACAGGAGGAGGCAGATGTGGAGTTCCCCCAGCAACTCAAGGTCACATATTCCCAGGAGCCAGCAGGGCATTCTAACTACGGCCTTACCCACTAGTCAGCCTGCACAAGCCATATGGGGTCTTGCCACAAACCCTCCCCTAGGTACAGCTCCAAGGGGAGTTTGGTGCGGTATAGAAAGTGGGTTCAATGGGAGCAGGGTGAGGGGAGTTGTAACTCAGGGCCACAGGGCAGTTAGGATGGGAAGTTCCAGTCTTGGGGTTTCCCCACATCAGGTGGGGAAAACGAAAGCCAGGGTTAGATGAAGATCTAGACCTGGACAGCTGCCTTGGGGCAACTTGGCTAAAGGCCTGTCTGGGCCAGGCAGGGGATACTTAGGCAAAAGGGGAGCAAGCTTTTGCTGTAGGCAGGCAGTAAAGGAGGCCAGGAGAGAGGGAGGGAGGGAGGGAGGAACCACTCTGGAAATCCCCTCGGCCAGGGCCTGCTCTCTGGGTCACATTCCTGTAGCCACCTCCCTCTTTCCCTCGGTCTCCCCTCCTCCTGCCCACTTCCTTTTCCCACTTCCACACTTCCCACAGTCCAGCCACCTCCAAAGGAGGGAAGATGTCTGCTGGGGAGTCCTGATGCTTCTCCACAGATACACAGCACCTGTCTCTAAGCAGAGCGTGTCAAGGCTGCAGCTCAGAGGCTCGCTGCCCGTGGAGGGTGACCTGAGAAGTGGTGCATGGAGTTCCCAGAACTCAGAGGTCCTGGGCTAAGGGTTTGCGACTGGTTTGTGGCATGAAATACAAAAGGCTTACCTCCTCTCTCCCACTCACAGGATGGGATGGAGACTGGCTGTGCCAGTATCCACCCAAGACCCCTACATCTCCAACAAGCAGGGCAGGGCAGGGACTCTCCTGCATTCCAGAGTCTCTCTCATCTAGGACTCCAGCTGACCTGCTCTATCATCCCCAAAGCCCAGTCACCAATTCTGCACCTGTTAACCTACACACTTGATAGCCTCACAGTCCAGCTGCACCTGACTCCAGCTGGGCCTAGGGGAGGAAAAGGAGGATCAAGAGATAAAACAGGGCAGTAAGGAGCACTTGGGGAGCTCAGGAGGTGCAGGGTGTTGGGGAGGCTGACGCCAAGCCATTACTTCCCTTTTCTCAGCAGAGGAGGAAGTGAGCTGGGGTGGCCAGCTGGCTATCCTGTTTGTTGGGGGCAAGAATTCTCAGTCTAGTCATCCTTCTTTTGGAACCAATTCCAAACAGGCACCTAGGAAACACCCCTATTCCTGGCTTCCTGGGCTCAGATGACAACCTGTAATCCTGGTGTTATCCTTTTCCCCTCTGGTTAGGGTTTTCTGAAGTCAGGCACTGGTATCCTAAATATTGAGCAAACAGGGACACCCCTTCCCCCAACAAGAAAAACAAAAATTGAGTTGCTGGGGTGTGTGTGTGTTCCTCTTCCCAGGGGTAGGTCATTGGTAGATTTTCAAGATTCTAGCTGGTGTTCTAGGTTACAAGGGCCCTGTTAGATCTGTGCAGTCCTAAAAGAGGTGATGATGTCTGTTTTTTTTTTTTTGGTCTGAACTTGGCTACAGTTTAAAAGCAAGCTGCAAGTTTGGAGAAGGTGGGGGCTGCCATTTCCAGGACGGGTGCTGTAAGGGTCTGTCCTCTCGGGTGAAGTGGTGGTGGGTGCCCAGTCAGTTGCAGCTCCCAGGGTGGCTCTGACTAAGCATCCTGTCTCAGTCTAGCCAGTTTACTCACGTGTCTCCATCCTCAGAGATGTATGTGAGTGCTTCGAGTTGCTGAGGGGTCAGCACCCCCGCGGGGGACACCGGCGAGCCTGGGGTGGGCGGGCTTGAATCCTTGGCTTCGGGTCTCTCTAACAAGGGCAAGGACTCAGTGAGAGAGGAGGAGGCATAAGTGGAGTCCGCTCGCTCTCCATCCGTATCTTCCCTCTTCTCTGGTTCCTTGTTGGTCTCCGGAGCATGGCTCCAAGGATGTGGGCAGCTGCTGTGCGATGATCCGGAGACTGGAGCCGCAGTAGGCTCGGGCAGGGAGCGCAGAGAGCGCAGCGACTCTATGCCGGAGTCGCACTGGCTGTCGTCCGCCTCGTCCGGCCCCTTCCGCGCATCCGACATGCCGGCCGCGCCAGCCCGGGGTCCAGGGGCCAGCGGGATCTAACTCTGAGGTGTGCCGCGCGCTTTTCCGGGTTTGTGTGTCCGCCTAACAGAACCAGAGTCTCTCTCCGAGCGGCTTCATTACCTGGCTGTACAGGCGCAGGGAGCGGATGAGAAAAGCAAGAGGTCCAGGGTGCCGGCCAGGTCCACCGCAGCGGGTGCTTTGGGCAGCTGAACGGTCCCTAGTCGGGTCGTCTCTCTCGCCCCGCCCCGGCCCAAAAAGTGGCCACTGCCACGCCCACAGCCACGCCCCTCAAAGGCGCTTCCGGGTAGAGCCCCGCCCCTCCGGAATCCCCCTGTTTGCTGCTTGCGTAGGCAGGGAGTCTCTGGTTACCAGTCTTGACTCACTCCTGCGTCGATTGTTTCGCTCATTCATTTATTCATTCATTCACTCACTCTTCCCCTTCCCTTTCATTTCATTCATTAATCCCATGCATTCGTTCGTTCCTTCTTTTTAGTTTCGTGGTGTCTTCATTCATTTGTTCAATTGTTCAAAAAGTGTATTTTTTGATTTTATGCATAAACTGGCTACTTTGTGGGGAGTTTGTGAAGGTTGGTGGGTGGTGTCTTAGCGTTTCATTACTGCAATGAAACACCCTGACCAGAAAGCAAGTTGGGGAGGGAAGGGTTTATTCAGCTTATACTTCCAGATCATAGTCCATTATCAAAGGAAGTCAGGACAGAAACTCAAACAGGACATGATCCTGGAGGCAGGAGCTGATGCAGAGGCCATGGGAGGGGGGTGTCCTGCATACTGGTTTGCTCCCCAGGGCTTGCACAGTCTGCTTTCTTCTAGAGCCCAGGACCACCAGCCCAGAGATGGCATCATCCACAATGGAGTGGGGTGGACCCTCTCCATCAGTCATTAATTAAGAAAGTGGCTTACAGCTGGATCTTACGGAGGCATTTTAATTGAGGTTTTCTCCTTTCAGATAACTCTAGCTCCCATCAAGTTGCCTGACCAGCCAGCACAGATGGGGGGACTCTGTTTGCACACCCTCTGCCTATTTTTTCTCAACTTCTCTTGCGTTTCACTTTTTTCCAATCAGTGCTCATGGGGATTGGTAAGAGAGGGTGCACCTATTATCTTTAGGGGAGCAGCTTTCCCTGGGAAATCTCCATAGACAGTCTCTTGTGTCAACTACCCCAATCACAGATTTGGCAGGAGGATGTGATTTGGGGAAGTGGGTTTTCTGGGGCAGACTTATCTAACAAGTCACGGTGGTCATGGGGTTTCTTCTTCCTTACAGGGTGTGCACTGGCCTTTGGTGGGTACAGGAGATGGCTACCCCCAGTAGTCAAAGAAGTTTAGTTCCTCACAGTGGGGCAGGATGGGGAGGCCCCTGACACTCTTGAAGTCTCTACCCTAGTCGAAGCCCTGAAGTCTTTCCCCTCCCTTCCCACCTTTCCTTAACACAGCTAGGGTTCACCAGAACACGGTCCACAGGTGATTCCCTCAGCTGGAGCTTCTTGCTGCTCTTTTCTTGGGGCTAGCAATGTCCTTAGAAGACCATCGCCAACCAAGGAAACAGCTTTACTGCATCCCTGGCATTGGGGGGTAAGGGAGCTAGGATAGCTATTAGGAGCCATTCTCTTCTGCTCTTTCCCACAGAACCTTATTTTCTTCATCTATTCACTCATTTGTAAACACATGGAGCCACTCTTGAAAATGACCCAGGTTCAGTTCCCAGCATCCACAGGTGGGCTAACAACCATCTGCGATCTGATATGATGCCCTTTTCTGACCTCCATGGATACTAGATATGAACAAGACACTCAAACACATAAAATAAAAAACTCTTATTATTTATTTTATCTCGATTGGTCAAGACAGGGTTTCTCTGAGCAGCCCTGGCTGTCCTGGAACTCACTCTTTAGACCAGGCTGGCCTCGAACTCAGAGATCCGCCTGCCTCTGCCTTCTGAGTGCTGGGACTAATGGTGTGTGCCACCATTCCTTTAATAATAAATAAATAAATCTTTGAAAGTTTCTGGCAATCACAACATAGACTGTCACACAGTAGGGCCAACTGCTTACTCAGTGGGGAAAGAGACACAGTTGGTTCAACTTGAGCTGGAGATGACGAGGGAAAGAGTTAAGAAGAAGAGACTCCTCTCCTCCCAGGAGTCACAGGTGACCTTAGCCGAGATGCATAACGGTGGGAACATAGAACCTGAAGAGGCCACCTCCCGTAGCCAGGCAGGACCCTCAGTGGAAGGATAAGGACACTAACCCACCCGCAAAACTTTTGACCCAAAATTTGTCCTATCTAAAAGAAATATAGGGTCAAGATGGAACAGAGACTGAGGGAATGTCCCACCAATAACCGGCCCAACTTTAGACCCATCCCATATGCAAGCACCAATCCCTGACACTATTAGTGATACTCAGTTATGCTTGCAGACAGGAGCCTAGCATAACTGTCCTCTAAGAGGCTCTACTCAACAGCTGACTAAAACAGATGCAGATACCCACAGCTAAACATTGGACTGGTCCCGGACTCTTATGGAAGAGTTGGGGGAGGGAGTGAAGGCCCTGAAGGGATGGCGACCCCACAGGAAGACCAACAGAATCCACTAACCTGGGCCCTTGGTAGCTCTCAGAGTCTGAACCACCAACCAAAGAGCATATAGGAGCTGGACTGAACCTTTCCCCCACACATATGTAGCATTTGTTCAGCTCAATCTCCATGCAAGTCCCCCCAACAACTGGAGCAGGGACTGTCCCTAAAGCTGTTGTCTGTGGAATCTGTTTCCCAATAGTGGGAAAGGTTGAGCCGAACCCTCTCGGGGGAGAAGGGGATGGGGGAGGGACTCTGGAGTGGGGCAGCAATTGGGATAATTAATTAAAAAAGAAGAGTGTCCTCACGCACTGCTCTCCATCCCGCTGGAAGACTAGCAAGAGAATGTGCTGAGCATAAGGCAGGTTGGAGCCACGACGGGACAGCCAAGGAACGGAGGCGTCCGTTATGAATGTAGCTCAGAGGGAGTTGCTGCCTACCTGGTAAATGTACTACTTTAGGTTTGACCCTTGGCACCAAACCCTGAAATCAACACCCTGAGCAAAACAAAGAATAACAGCAGACACTCCACTGGGGTTAGTGTGACTTCAGAAGTTTTCAATGTCCTCTCCTGTATGTACCCCTCCCATTCTCAAAATCTAGAGCAAACGTATAAGCTAAAGGTTAAAAAACTGCCTGAGGCCCAGAGAGGTCAGCTGGTTTGCCCGAGAGCCCATGGTCAGAAAAACGCAGAACTTGCTTCTTGGGACCTAATCCTATGTTTTATAAGTTTCCTTCAATGAGACTCTGACCAAGGTCTAAATATCATTGATGGGGGAATCCGACTTAGAGGCGTGCAAGGGACCATTTTTCTAATTTGCAAAGAAGCCACATTTAAGGATAACGATTTCACTCAACCGGGTGTATGGTCCTGAACCCAAACAGGTGTGTGACAATCCCTGTGTTGACCACATGAGGTCAGCATTGAGCCACCCAAGGCCTCAGCCAAAGTACCTATACTCTGACAGGGAGCCTTTCTGTCACTCCCAGAGTCAGGAGAAGGACCACAGGGCAGTGTTAGCTCAAAGGATGGTCACTGGCCTTTGACTCAAGCTGCAATGTGGTCGGGTCCTGACTTTTCTTAACATCAGCCCTCTCCCAGTGGGGCCACTCAGCCCCTCCCTCTGTGTTGGTGTCCTCTGCTTCCCTTTGGACGGCTCTACTTCCCACCTCTGCCCACTGCGATAGGCTTATCTTCAGGGAAACAGGCCCAGTTTCCATGGTGACCAGGCGGTCAGCTTCTTCCACTGCTCCCTCCTTTCAATCCCCCATTCCCTGGCACTTCCAGAGAAAGAGACTGTCTATGACCAGAGAAGATGGGGGTGGTCTCTTGGGAGTTCTGGGGTTGACCGAAGGGAGTTGTCCCTCTTACAGCTGTCCTCTGAGGTTGAGTCCCCTGAGGTAGAGACAGTGGATAAGTGTTAGGGGGAAGATCATAACCAAATGGAAAGTATGAGCTGTCTATGTGGGTTAGGAAAGCCCGGTGCTGGGACCTCCACTGTCTGTGCAGGGAAGACTGAGTGTGGTGAAGACAGGCTAAAACCAGAGTGAGGGCCTAGAGTTGGCTGTGAGGCAGTGGGTCGAAGCCACTGGAATGAAGTACCAAGATTCCTCTTGTGTCATGGGTACGGATGAAAAGTTTTCCCTTTTGGAGACTACACATGCCCTGTCCAGGGAAAGAATGAACTTTTTGATCCAAAGAGGGTCATTCAGGCTGACACTTCAAAGCGGTAGGTGGATAGAAGACCATCTGTCCTCAAGGAAGCAGAAGCTTTGGGAGGGTGGGGGAGGCAGAAGTGGGGATGGAGGGAAGTGGTTCTCCTGATCCAGAAGAGGCGAGGGAGCACCTGACACCTCAGTATGCTTAGAACCCCAGAGATCAGATATGATATCAAATCCGCCTCAAGGTCACTTCCTGCTCCAAAGGAACCTCCAGTATCTGGAATTGAAGCTAGCTCTTCATGTATGCCTGACAAGTGTTCTATCACTGAGCTACAACCCCAACCTACTACCTAACCCGCCTTTTGACAGCATTTTGGTATATAGTCCAGGCTGGCCTCAAGTATTGATCCTCCTGTCTCAGATGTGTGTCACTTCTCTTCAGGAAGAGAAAGCTCTGAAGTCTAGGAGTTGTTCTGTGGGTGCTGGCAGGAGGCTCCATAAGCACTCACTTGCCCTCCATATGCCTTGGTTCCCTATGGGTAAGGAAGAACACTTACTGTATGACAAAGATCCCAGTAACACAGTAGGTTGGCACTGTGACTATACACACCCAGAACGACGGTTGCCTGGCCTTTATCACACTCTATTATAGTGATTGGCTTGTATGTCTTCTCTTCAACTAAACTGTGCCTTTTGAAGGTAGGAAATTGTATTTTATTTCTATATATGACATACAGTAGGTACTGAGTACTTGCTTATTTATGGATGCACCAGGCATGCACGCACACAGAACACTGCCAGTCTCTAGTGTGTCCTAGTCAACGCAGGGGAAAGCAGCCATGGGTGGGCGGCACAAAGGGCTTGGCTACCGGCAGCCATGCAGTGTGACTGTGGTCTGTGACTTTGCCTCTCTACCCTGGCAGAGTACTGAACTTTCTCATTGTACTCGTGAGGAAGGAAATAAGGGTTTAGAGAGAGAAGGTGCTTGTCTAAGGTCACACAACTTATGGTAGAGCCAGAATTAAGAGTTAGAACTCGGGTGTCCTTAAGCCCCAGGCTAGGGAACTGGATGCACTCCATCGCTTTTCTGGGGCTGCTCTTGTGAAGGAGGGAGAGCCTTCCAGCGGCTCCTCTCTCTGCCCTCTAGTAGTCCTTTCTTGGATTTAGCTTCCTCTGAACTCCTGTTTCTGCCTTAACCCTTTACCATGCAAATTAGAAATAAGGGTCTTCCCTAAGATGCCCAGACTCATTTTCTTCTCCCCAGCCTTCAGCCTCAAGGACTTGTGGGGACCAGAGATGGGAGAGAGATGCTGGTTGAACCTCCTGCGCGCCAGGGCTCTTCTGAGAGGGCAGCTGGAGAGGAGTTGAGGCTGAGATCTTCCCAGAATGGGCAGGCGGAAGGAAGATGCGGTGAGCAGAGCCGAGAGACAGAAAGGGTACGGGGAGCCCCTGTTGCTTCTCCCCTTTGGCGGTGTGGTGGTGGTTATTAGGAAGGCTTGGGGAAGGCGGAGTTTGGGGGGCTGGGGGCGGGGCTCTGCTGCACTGGAAGGAAGGGGGGGGGCGCGCTGGCTCCAGCTCGACTCAGACAAAAGGCGGCGGCGGGAGCGGGCGGGAGGCGGAGCGGCGCCGCGAGGGCCTCAAGGTGACACCCGCCCCCGGCCCCGGCCCCCCCAGCCCGGCCCCTTCAGCCCGCCCTCCCACCCATCCCCCCATCTCCAGCGTCCCCCGTGCCCTTTCTAGGCCCCCTCCCCCCGGCGGGGGGTGGGGAGCAGAGAGGGCCCCGCCCCTCGCACCCCCTCCTCAGGGCCAGCGCAGGATGCCCCCGGCCCCTGGCAGCCCCCCGGGAGGTCCTGAGCTCGACGCGCCCCCTCTACGCCATGTCCCCCCCTGGCTCGGCCGCGGGAGAGAGCGCCGGCGGCGGAGGCGGCGGCGGCGGCTCCGGGGTCCCGGAGGAGCCCATGGCAGCGGCGGACGAGGGCCCCGCCCGAGAGGAGGTGAGAGCCGGCGGCCCCCGGTTACCCCGCACGACAGCGACCTGGCCCCCATCCCCCGCACCTCGCGCGGTCCCCGCCGGTTCCGCCGCAGAGCGGCCGGCGCCCCGCACCCCGAGCCGGCCGCTGCAGCCGCAGTCCAGCACCATTGCCCCGACCTGGCTGCCCGCTCAGTCCGCCGTGGCGAGGAAGGGGCAGCGTCGGGGGCGGGGCTCAGGGGGGTCCCGGGCAGGGGGAGGGGCCCTGGGCGGAGCCTCGAAGACCCCGGGCTTAGCTGAGAAAGGCTAGGCCGGACCCCGGGTGAGAATGGTGGGCGGCATCCCACCTTGAAGGCCGGGAGGGAGGACTGGAAGTCTTCGGAGGCAAGAAGAGTGCCGGGGGGGGGGGGGGGGAGTGATGTTGTCACCCTAGCTGGAATCATAGGAAGATAGACGGGTACAGAGGCCATACCCTCTGGGGTCACTGGGAGTGTGTGTGTAAGGGGGCTGCTGTTCACCTCTCCTCTCTTAACGCGTGATGCTCCCCCTAGGGGGCACTAAGCTTAAGAATTTCTGAGTCAGTACTATGCATGTACCTCGCTAGGGTCCTACTTTAGTCTTTTGAAAATGGGAGACAAAGAAACTAAGGGAAGTACCAGAATCCCTCCGTCCCAGCCTCCCATCCACATGGGTGCACACCATGCATACGCACGGGGGCAGGAGGAGGTGGAGATGGGCTTGTGGGTAGCCCCTTTTGGTTGTGCTCACACTGGGACAAGCACATGATCAGGTGGGCACACAGATGCACAGGTGCACCCGGCTTCCAAAGGCACAGCTCCTGAAAGGCAAGGGTACATGCTCTGTATTGTTTCCTGTTCTTCCTACCTGTGCACAGAAATCTAGGGCCTCTCTGTTAACTGTACACTTGGTTTCCACCGCTTTAACTCTTTCTAGCTGGTCCCAAGGCCAGGCATGAAGAATTAAAGGGGCCAGTCAGCACTGCATCAGAAGGTTGTTTGTGTGTGTGTGTGTGTATACGCACGTGTGCAACAATGCAGAAGGTGTGGGAAGAAAGGTTATTTGAACAATCAAACTCAACCCTCATTGATTATGTGCCTGCTGGGTGTCACTTAGGAGGCAAAGAGAATGAGACATGAGCCCTGCCCTCAGGAGCGCTCCATCTGGTGGAGAACTAGACATGTAAACAACTCAGAAGGTGCCAAGTGCTTTTAACAGACCAGCCCTGGGAGGGTATCAAACATTAGTGACAAGTGCCTAGGCTTCCAACGTCTTCCTTACCTGTGGTTCATACCCCATCTTCTCTGCAAAGGGGCCCCAGCCTCTCTTTCCCATCCTAGAACAGAGAGGAAGAGTGTGTGCTTGCAGGAAGGTGGGTGTGGAGCGTAAGAAGACTCACAGAAGGACACGGGAGGTTGACCTGGGTTAAACCCCTTCTCCAGAGGAAGTGTTAGATTGCCTGTGAGGGAGGGGGAGGGGCATGAGCCAAAGAAGAATGGCTTCTCTGGAACCCAGGACTGACAATATCGCAAGAGGTCAGGGCCCCCTACCTGTTAAGAGGGAGATGATGTCAATGGGTCCCTCCCTACTCTCCTGGGACCCCTGGAAAGGGTCTGGGCTGAGGACCTACCTTCGCTAATGCCTGTTTGTTCCTTTTTCCCCCATCCACCCCTTCTCTTGTTTCATCGTCATCTTGTGTCTGTCTTTGGACTCTTTCTGAATACCATCCTATCTATCTGGTCCTCCACTTCTGATCTCTCTCTGCCTCTTGTGGTATCTTTCTCTGTGCTTCCCTGTGTTGGCACTCTGGTCACCTTTTCTCGTGGTTCTGTCTGGGACTCTTCTGTGTTTATCTCTGGTCCCTGGTTCCCATCTCTGTCTCTTTCTGCTACATTCCTGTCTGCCACCCTGGTGCTGGCCTACTATCTCTCAATCTCTGTGTTCATCATCTCTGTGCTGGGCCCTGCCTCCTCATCTTGGCATCTCCTCCCTTCTCATCTGAGCAGCAACGTCCCATCCAGCCCTCTTTCACCAAGTCTCTCTGCCGTGAGTCTCACTGGAAGTGCCTCCTGCTTTCACTGCTCATGTACGGCTGCCTGGGGGCAGTGGCTTGGTGCCACGTCACCACAGTGACCCGCCTCACCTTCAGCAGCGCCTACCAGGGCAATAGCCTCATGTACCATGACAGCCCCTGCTCCAACGGTTATGTCTACATCCCCCTGGCCTTCCTGCTCATGTTGTACGCGGTCTACCTGGTGGAGTGTTGGCACTGCCAAGCCCGCCATGAGCTGCAGCACCGTGTGGACGTGAACAGTGTTCAGGAGCGTGTGGGCCGTATGCAGCAGGCCACCCCCTGCATCTGGTGGAAGGCCATCAGTTATCACTATGTCCGACGGACTCGACAGGTCACCCGATACCGCAATGGAGATGCCTACACTACCACCCAGGTGAGAGGCTGTGAGGGGAACGCACGCTGTTCAAGATGAGGATTGCCTGCCTTTCTCTCTGCCTGTGAGGGAGCGAGAGACAGCACTGAGCCACCATGGGTATCCGGTAATAACAACAAATACCAACAGAACTGAGCTCTAGGCAGTACAGATTTAAAACCATTTATTTAATTCTTATAGCAAACCTATGCTGTAGGTATATCCCCCATTTTATCTTAAGGAGCAAATGAGTGTGTAGTGGTCAAAAACCAAAAAACCCCCAAACCTGTCCAAGGTCAAATTGTAGGTAAGGAGATGGGACTTAAACTCAGCTGGCTGGCTCCTGGGTGGAGTCTGTTTAGTGCTTCATGCCTGTAGATGACTTCACCTGTATGTGCTCACCTGTTCAGGGAAGTACTTATTACTGAGTACTTATTCTCAGCTAAGGAGACTTCAGCTCAGACTTGCCTGAGGATATACTTCTACTTGGCAGAGACAGACTTAAAGTCAGGTTCTTGGGACTCAGGCCAAGACTCTTAAGGGAGGTGGTTGTGTGTGGTACAGGGTTTTCAGGGCAGTCCCACTGGGGTTAGGAGACGGAGGAGGAAGAGATGGTGATGGTGATTGATGATGATGATGATGATGATGATGATGATGATGATGATGATGATGATGATGAAGGAGATGATCTCAGGTCTAAGGGCTTCTGTCTGTGTTGGGATGGGTAAACAAAAGCCGCGGTACGCTCCCCTTGCGACTCCAACCTCCTCCTGCAGGTCTACCACGAGCGGGTCAACACACACGTGGCGGAGGCCGAGTTCGACTACGCGCGCTGTGGCGTCCGGGATGTGTCCAAGACGCTGGTGGGGCTGGAGGGCGCGCCGGCCACGCGGCTGCGCTTCACCAAGTGCTTCAGCTTCGCCAGCGTGGAGGCTGAGAACGCGTACCTGTGCCAGCGCGCCCGCTTCTTCGCCGAGAACGAGGGCTTGGATGACTACATGGAGGCGCGAGAGGGCATGCATCTCAAGAACGTGGACTTTCGCGAGTTCATGGTGGCTTTTCCCGACCCCGCTCGGCCGCCCTGGTACGCCTGCTCGTCCGCCTTCTGGGCGGCAGCCCTGCTCACGCTGTCGTGGCCGCTGCGCGTGCTGGCCGAGTACCGCACGGCGTATGCGCACTACCACGTGGAGAAGCTCTTCGGGCTGGAGGGACCGGGCTCGGCCAGCAGCGCGGGCGGCGGCCTGAGTCCCAGCGACGAGCTGCTGCCCCCGCTCACGCATCGCCTGCCGCGGGTCAACACGGTGGACAGCACCGAGCTCGAGTGGCACATCCGTTCCAATCAGCAGCTGGTACCCAGCTACTCGGAGGTGTTGCTCATGGACCTAGTGGAGCTGGGTTCGCGCTGCGGCGGGCCAGGGGGTGGCTACGTGCCCAGGTGTCGCTACGGAGGGGTTGGTGGCCCGGGCGCGGCGGGCGTGACCCCGCACTGGCGGAGCTGCGAGCACTGTCAGCGAGCGGTCAGCAGCTCATCCATCTTCTCGCGCAGCGCGCTGAGTATCTGCGCCAGCCCGCGGGCCGCCCAGGGCCCCGGAGCGAGTGCGGGGTGCGGGGGCAGCCGCTTCTCGCTCAGCCGCCTCTACGGTTCCCGGCGCAGCTGCTTGTGGCGCAGCCGGAGCGGGAGTGTCAACGAGGCGAGCTGCCCCACGGAGCAGACGCGTCTGTCAAGCCAGGCCAGCATGCGGGACAACGAGGATGACGAGGAGGAGGAGGAGGCCGGGCCACCGCCGCCCTACCACGACGCCCTCTGCTTCCCTGTCCTCATCGTCCATCGGCAGGAGGGGTGTCTGGGCCACAGCCACCGGTCACTGCACCGCCATGGCTCCTGCGTGGAGACCTCACTGTGACCTCCCGCCTTTGGAGGGAGCCTGTGCCTTTCTCCCTCCTGCCCCTTGCGTTGTGCTCCCTGTGTGTAACAGGGTAAGGCAGGATGGTGGCTAAGGCCAGGCAAGGTATGAAGGAAGGCAGGAGGTGAGGAGCACGCTCAGACAAGACCTCAGTGATCTGAGACTGCTTCCCTGTACGCAGACAGAGGATGGGAGATTGGCAGCTCTCTAAGAATCCCATCCGCCGGGGCAGAGGTGGTTCACTTCCAGTCCCCACCAAGTTCCTGCGGGGACACCTCCTTTTCCATGCACACTCGAGATTTCCCTCCCAGGCTTTCATTGAGTCTTGACTGTTAGTATGTTGTAGGACCCGTTTCTGGCCTCCCCACCAAGGGAGACATCATGATGGGCAGCTGGAAAGGCAAGGCATTTGGGGCTTTTTTTTTTTTTTCCGTGGAGAGGGGCAGTTTTTGGTGAAGTGCAGCAGAGTTGGCTTCCAACCAGCTACTGTGTTCACCGGGTCTGAGGGTGGGGCCAGGTGGCAGCCCAGAATTCTTCCCCACACCTTGAAAGAGTTCTGGCCTCTGGGCTCTGCCACTGGGATAGCTTGGCGGTTCCTCTCTGCCACACTGATCACTGTTGTTTGTTTCACTGAGCCCCAGAGGTCCGGTCCTGAAGGGACTTTTCGTCACACCAATGACATCACTCTGAAGATCTGTTGTCAGGGGAGGGCACAGGCAGGCCCTTTCTGGAAAAGTCTCAACCTCCTCTCCATCAGCTGCTCCCTCCCCTGGGTTCTGGGTAGGTGCTCCCATAAAGGAGACTAAGGTGCCATCCTGGGCGTCCTCATTAAAGTCGGCCAGGGTGAGTGACCAAGTGGACAGAGCTTGAGACACATCTTGATGTTGAGAGACCTTAGGAACAGAGTTAGTAATGGTGGGGAGACTGGAACTAGCCCTGAAGGTGTGGCATCGGGTGTGCTGTAGCTTGAGAAGGATGTCCCTCACACATGCCTCTGTAGAGCCGAGTCCATCCCAAGCCTTAGCTAGAGAGATACTCATTTCCAGTGGCAGGAGTTCTGTTCTCGCCACACCCGCCTCTTCTTCTATCCTGAAAGTTGAAGCTCTAGGTCTTCAGAGGGGTGCCATGCCATAGCCCCAGGGCACTGGCCCTTTGTCCTGTCCCTTCAAAGCTTTGACACCAACTTTGCTCTCCCACTCCCTATTACCCCCCCCCCCCCCCCAGTGTGCTTCATTGTGCATGCCTGTGTTTGGCCCCTTGTTCTCCCAGCTGCCCTGGCTGACGTTTTCCCAGCAGACTTAGTACCCAGGGATTGGGCTCACATCCATCCAATCTTGCTCCCTCTGCTTCTTGCTTTGCCTTCGCCATCAGAACTCCGTCTTTTTGGCTTCCCCTCTTCCTCCTGGCTGTGCCAGTCCTATGCCAACCAATGGGAGTGGCCCCTACCTATGCAAAATCTCCTCTGGCTCCCCTTCCCCCTTTCCCTGGGGGATGTGGGAAGCCTTGTTGCGGGGATGCCATGGTCTAGGGCTCAAATGGGGGTTGAGCTTTCTGGTTATGCAGAGATGGTTGGGTGAGGGGGAAGGTTGTCAGAGAAGGGTAGGTTTGGGCAGAAGGGGTCAGCACAGCTGCCCACTGGGTTTCCTGGGCAACAGTGTCCACTGGCCTGCTAGCACCAAACCCTTCAGGACCCTGAGTTTGAGCTCTGTGTGTGTGCGTATGTGTGTGTGTGTGTGTGTGTGTGTGTGGCCTATTGGAGCACACACAGGTGGTGAGTGAGCTGTGGCCTCAGGCCTCAGTTCATGGCCAGCTGGCACCTGAATGTCTTGTTCTCATTTAGGGGCAGCTTGGTCATCTCACAGTTCCAAGGAGGGAAGGACTTGGCTCATTCTCCTTCATTCTGGGTCCAGAAACCAAGCTTGGCCTTGGGAGAGGAGGAGAGGAAGCCCTGCTATTATTTTTGCCTGACCATTTCGGCCTAGGTCTCCTCGCACAGACAGCCTCACCTCCCACGCACACGCACAGACTTAGAGAGAAAGCAATTCTTTGGTCTCTTTTCTTGGTAGCTTTATTGATTGCCAGGGAAAATGAAAACCAGAAAATTAATTAATCTCTAAAATTAAACTTTACACTGAATGTTCTTGTTTCTCTAATTAGAACCTCTGCTAGCAGCTGTGGCTACACACACACACACACACACACACACACACACACAGATACACACACACACACACACACACACCCTCACACAGATACAGATACACACACACACACACACACAGATACAGATACACACACAGAGATACAGACATACACACACCCTCACACCTACATGTTTGCACTCTGGAACTGTCAGAGGGTGTCAGGCACAGAGGACTCTAGGTTGCCCGGTCAGGCACACACATAGTCCCTCCCAAGCCCCCTCTGGTGCTCTGCTCAGCGCCTGCTTATTGCAGAGTCCCTGGAGTGCAGGCCCTCCTGGATTACAGCTGCAGTCAGCCATCTTTGAGACAGATGGGCTCTGGGCCACTCAGCTCAAAGGGAGTTGGGAGACAAGAGTTTGAATCAGTCAGATCCTCTCGTGAATCTATAGCCTGTGACTCCTATGGGTGTAGCCCCAGGGTGGGCAGTCATGGCATGGCAGGGACTCAAGGGGAAGGTCTCTAGAAGACTGTATGTCCTGAGGATAAGGGCTTGTGGGGACTAGGCCTGGCTCGGGAGAAGACAGGTCTCTGTCAAATTGGGTGCATCACACTGTGGCCTTTTTGTCATGGAATTCCAAGCGCAAAGATTGTACAAATCACACTGATGGGTAATAAAAGTGTGGATGACTCACCAGTCTGCTCCCTCAGAGTGACACTTGTTCCCCACCCTTCTGTCACATGCTATCTGTTCCCTGATTGAGGGTTGGTGAGGGCGAAATCTGTACAAGTGGACTACGCAGGGGGCCTGACAGGCAGGTAGCATCCTCAGGGAGGTTGGGAGGGCAGAGGGAGACAGGCATAGCTTTGTTCTATGTGTGTCTGTATGTGCATATGTGTGTGTGTGTGGGTGCATGCATGTGTGCATGTGTGCTCATGAGTGTGCATGCTCATTCATGTGTGCATGTGAGTGTGTGTGTGTGTGTGTGTGTGTGTGTGTGTGTGTAGAGACTGAGATCAGGGCTCAGCTATCTGCTGAGTAGAAAGGGAAAGGGGTGGGGTGAGTCAAGAGGTAGATGGTACTTATGAGTTTAGAGTTCTTTGCCTTCTCTGTCCCTGTTATGGGTCTAGTAATGGCCATTTTCCAGGTGTGAGAGTTAGCTCACCATCATTTCTTCCTTAGGTGTCCCTTCTGTATCTCAGCATCTTCACATCTACAAATCTGGCCACTCACTCCAAGGAGATCTGTGATTCCCTCTTCTTGCTTCACAGAACCAGGGGCAGGCCTAGCAAGGGTGTGAAATGAAGGTGTGGCTTCTGGGGTGACCCATCAGATCACCGTCTATCCCTGTTCCACATCTTAGCCTACAGAATTCTCAGCACAGTTGTTAGTGGGTGAGGTGAAGTGGCCAGGATTCAGGGTCCGATGGTGGGTAGCCTCTCGGTTGGTATGCAGAACCTGCCCAATGAGGTACTCGCTCTCCTGGGAGACATCTGACAGTCGCAGGTCGAACTCTAGAATGGTCTTGTTGTCTGATATGCCTTCCAGGAGCTGCTTCCCACCATCCTGGGGAGGAGTGAGGCAGAGCGGTCATTTTGTATCACATCCCAGGGCCACATGAACAGACTTCCATACAGATGGGACACCTTTTATAAAGCCACATGTAACCTATCTGTTTGAGACCTGGACAAAAAAAAAAAAAAAATCCATTCTACTTGAAAAATTGTGGTTAAGGCAGACTAAGGTGATGGCTCAACCTAAGTGTTTTTGAAAAACGTGGGTTCATGGTGGTGATGTAGTTTCATTCCTTCTTCACCTCAGTCCTGGGGACCTGAGGATAGTCGGTCTAGTGAGGTGTGAGGGGAAGTCTGGAGGGAACGGAAGAAGGAAAGACAAGCAAGGCTACAGTTCCAGCCGCAGGGAGGTGGAAGCAGGTGGATCTCAGAGTTTGAGATCAGCCTGGTCTACATAGTGAGTTCTAGGACAGCCAGGGCTACGTAGTGAGAGACCCTGCCTCAGTCAATCAATCAATCAATCAATCAATCAAACCACCTTACTTTCCCTCCCAGAAACTAAGAGCTAAAGGAAAAAGAGGAGTCTGGAGGAGATTTAGTGAGGAAAGCGCTTGTGCACAAGCGCCAGGACCGGAATTAGGATCTCCAGAACCCATGGGAATGCTGAGTAGGTAGAGCCGCCCATTGAGGGTGAGGGAGACAGAGAATCTCCAGAGCAAGCTGGCTGGCAAGATCAGTTACTCCAGAGGGCACTTCCGGGTTCGACTGAGAGACTCTGCCTCAGCAAATAAGGTGGAAGTGCCACTGAGGATGGTCGCAGACATCAACTTTGGCTCTCCACATGCGCGCACACGTGTACACGGTCATACAGGTACACCCTCACACATGCATGTATAGCACAGACACACGAAAAATGAAAGGAAAGAGATTGGGCCCTGGAGTGCGCACAGGAGAAGAAAACATGTTCTCCGTGGGGGACACCACACAGCCTGCTCCTAGCATTTTTCCCCCACAGAGGGTCTATGGTAGTTGGATTCCACCCCATGCCCACCTACCCCAGAAGCAGTGACTCACCAGCCCAATGTGGTTGCAGGATAGGTTGAGGCTGATGAGTGTGGTGTTGATGGGGAGCACCTGGGAGAGGAGCGTGGCTGTGGGCTCAGACAGTTCATTGCTGCCGAGGTGCAGCACGGTGAGGCACTTGTTGGTCTCCAGGGAATGGGCAATTGCTTGGCCACCCTCATCCTCGATACAGTTGAGGCGGAGGTTGAGGGAGACGAGGTTGGTGTTGTGTGCCAGGGCATGAGCCAGTGACTGTGCACCAGGTGCCCGCAGTTGATTGTTGGCCAGGTTGAGCACTCTCAGGCGACTGTGGCTCAGCAGCTTGGCTGCTGCTCGTGCACCCCGGTCTCCAATGAGGTTGTGGGATAAGTCCAGCTCTTCAAGGGCTGGGTGGTCCAGCAGGCTACGGATGAGGATGCGCGCCTTATCGTCGTCCACCTTACTTCGGGTCAGCCTGAAGATCTGCGGACAGGTAGGAGTTTTACAGCACCTGGCAGTCTGGGATAGCATGAGCTACCTAACTGCCCTGTGCTGATAGAGAAAGAAGATACAAGGTGGCTGGAGTCTCAACACCTGGTGTTAGCCACCTGCCTGGCTTTCAGGTGGGAGGTGGGTTCACCCAAGGATGCAGAATTGCTGGCCGGTGGCAGGCTATCACCATGCCCAGCTCAATCTCGGTTTTCTGAATTCTTTTGACCAAGAAACTGACAATGGAAAAATTCACCTACGTCATTGTCATTGGCTGGTATCACAGAAGCTTCCAGTATGGTGAGCCAATCCAACTGTATTTCTCTGGACAACAAACTCTCTCACAATCTGTGACAATGTCAGCCTTTCCAGTTTCCAGTCTACTCATATGCCAGGGTAGCTACGAGCCCCCTTTCCACTGATGGCTGCTCTTCTGTTTTATTCCCCCCCTACCCCCCAGCCACTAAACAGACACCTCCACTGTTGTCATGACACCAACACAGATCTCCACAGCTGTCCATCACTTCAACTACTCCAGTTCAGGTCTCAACCTCAGCAAACACTGACCCTGGTCCCTGAGTCTCTCTCCTCTGTATAACCGATGATTTTCTTGGGGGACCAATTCAGCTTGAAATCCATGCAATTTCCTCTTCAGAGACCCAGAAGCCTTCCTCTATTCCAGCTCTGCTCTCCACTTTGCAGCCAAACTCTTGACAAAACTGATCACAGCCCCCCTTTTTCCTCACTTCCCACTCTCTCCATATCCACAGCTGCCCAGCTTCTGTTTCTGGTACCCACTGAGTACTGCACCCCCAGGGACCTCTGAGGTCCCTAAGCCAGTCTTGGGCTCCATCCTGCCTTCTATTTGAAACATGCCCCTATCTGGGATCTGTGACACAATGCCATGTCCTCTCCCCTACTCTCTTTCTTGGCAAGCTCTTCCCCCTCCTGCACCACATGTCAAGCTTCTTCTTGCCTCCCTTTGGATCTTCCTCCTAAGACTCCATCCAAATGCAAAGCCACACTCAAAGAGACATGGCTCTCAAAGCTCAACTTAGACTCCTCCTGGTCCCAGACCCTCCCTAGCTGTAGAGAGAACCTCTGGGTCACCTCAAGCTGGAACTTGTGTTTTTTTTCCCTTCAAAACACCCGCTTCTCCTCCTCCTCTTCCATTCCCTGACTGCCAACTCTTCCTTCAGCATCTGGTCTCATGAGAAGGGGCCTTGGCACCTCTGCCTCTTCCTTCTTGTCTCCATCCTCCTTATGTCATAGTGGCAGGTGACCTGACTGTGTTTCTCTCCAGATTCTCTGCTTCATCCACCTTTGCAGATATGGATGTGGCTCCAACCACCCTCATAGTGCTTGCTTGCTTGCTTGTTTGTTTTGGTAGTGGGGGGGGGCAGGAAGGACACAGCTGAGAAGAGAGGCTCACTTGAGGACCAAGATCAGACAGACTGGGAGCACGCCTGTGTGGGACTGACTAGATTGTTGATTGATGTAGGAGGGCTTAGCCCACTGTGGGCAGCACTATCCCTAGGCAGGTGGTCTTGAACTGTATGAGAAAGCTAGTTAAGGGGCTGGAGAGATGACTCAGTGGATTGCAGCTCTTGCGGCACAGGAGTTCAGTTTCTAGTACCAATAGCAGGTGGCTCACAACAGCCAATAACTCCAGGGAATCTGACGTCCTCTATTAGTCTCAGTGGGCCTCTGAACTCATAAGCATGTACCCTCCAATATGTGTCATTTATAATAATAAAAATAAATCTAAAAAAGAAAGTGAAAGGAAGGCAGCCGAGCAAAAGCCGTCTATGAGCCAGCTAGCAGGCAGTGTTACTCCATAACTTCATGCTGGACTTCCTCGGCTGTGACAGGCGTCCTTTGGTTGAAGGCAATGCTATGTGGGATAACAAGCAGGCTTGCCTTCAGGTTCCTGCCTTGAATTCCTTCACTAATGGACTGTGGCCTGGAAGTGTGAGCCAAACAAACCCTTTCAGCCCCTAAGTTGTTTTGGCCAGAGTGTTTTATCACAGCAACAGGGAGGACAGGAGAACACTAGATTCATGTGCTAAAGCTTGCCCCCCTTTGTGAACCTGAGAGATGTGAGGCCTTTAAGAGGTGGGGCCCTGGTGGAATGCAGCTAGGTAGCTAGGGACACCACCCTTGGAAGAGACTGGCAAAGCTTTCCTGGGACCCACATTAGTTCTTGCAAGAAGGGTCTGCTTGCTCTCTTCTGTGCATGCCCTTTCCTTCCGGCTTTTCTGCTATTAGTGCTGGCACTGTGAGTCCCTCCAGCCACCAGGAGCTAAGGCAACTCTGCTTCTCCTGCTCTCTCTCTTCCTACCTTCTTCATGTTTTCTCTCTCTTTAGAAAAGATCCTTAAGTATGCTGTGCATGTGTGCCTTTGATTGGTGTGTGAGAGGCTAGAAGAGACCAGACCCCTGGGGCTGGCGTTGATGTAGGTGCTGGGAACTGAACTAGTGTTTTGTGCAAGAGCAGTCACTATGTGATCCTAACCACTAAACCACCTTGTCCCTTCAGGGACAGAGTTTCCTGAAGCCCAGGCTGATCTCCACTCACCATGTAGTAAGGCATGATCCTGACCTTTCAGTGCCCCTGCCTCCAACTCCAGATATGTAACATGTAACTCCAGACATGTAACATGACACTTGTTCACATAGTGCTGCTGATCCAACCCAGGGCTATGTGCATGAGAAGCAAATTCTCTAGTGACAGAGTTCTCCCAATCCACTTATTATTATTATTATTATTATTATTATTATTATTATTATTATTATTATTATTTTATTTATTTTTAATTTGTATGTTTGGTGTTGGGAACTGAATCCATGTGCTTCAGTGTCTGGTCTTGTTGCTGTGACAAAATCTTGACAGATGCAAGTTAAGGAAGGAGGAGGTTCTTTGGCTTACAGTTTTGAGGGCATGGTTTATCATGGAGGGGAGAGCAGTATCAAGCTGCTAGGCTCGGTGAAGAGAGAGAAAGAAATGCTGTGTCCTCTCTTCACCGGCTTTGCAGTCAGCCAGCAGACTGGCAGCATCGGGCCCTGTCCCAGGTGCTGAAGATGCGGGGTGGGGGTGGGGGTAGCGCAAAATTATGCCGTTTGAGCCCTTGGAGCGAGCAGTCTGATGGGATGAAAGGCACTAATGAGCAGCCATGGAAATGTGAAATTGCAGCTAGGCGGTGGTTGCCAGATTTCACAAATAGAAACATGGAACGTCCAGTTAAATTTGAATTTCAGATAGAAAACCTCAACGTTTGGATGCATAGCCCAAATATTCCATGGGGCATACTTGTCTGAAATTTTCAACACAACCAGTGTGATGGTTAATATTGCCAACTTGACAAGCTTTAGAATAGCTTAGAGATGAGTCTCTGGGTGTGTCTTTGGGGGATTTTCTAGTTAAATAGCTAGCTAAATTATCTAGCTAAACCATCCCCCCTCCCCCTGAGACAAGATTTCTCTGTGTTGCCCTGGCTGCCCTGGAACTCACTCTGTAGACCAGACTGTCTTCAAACTCAGAGATCAAATGCCTCTGCCTCCTGAGTGCTGGAATTGAAGGTGTGTGCCACCACTGCCTAGTTTATCTAGTTAAACTTTAACTCTGTGTGTGTGTGTGTGTGTGTGTGTGTGTGTGTGTGTGTCCTCGACTGGGTAGAAAGGAGAAAGCTGTGTACTACCATTCCATGCTTTCTACTTGATCAGCTCCTTAAGCTCCTGCCACCATGGCTCCCCCTCCATGATGAACCATGCCCTGAAAACTATAGCCAAATAACCTCCACCTCCCTTCAGTTGCTTCTGTCAGGGATTTAAATCACAGCAAGAAGACAAGTTAAGTGATACAACTGGATTTGCTTTCGGGTGCTTTTTAGCTTTCCCCAGTGGCAGGGGCCAGACCCACGGCCTCACACAGGCGACAGACGCTCTGCCTCTTCATTTGGATCAATTCTCAGTATCACTTAGACTGGGCGTCGTGGTGTACAGATGTGATCCCAGCACTTGGTCTTGTTTGTGTGTGTAAAGTGGAGGCAAGAGATCAGAAATTCAAGGTCGTTTCAGCTACACACTGAGTTCCAGGCCTGCCTAAGATATATGAGATCCTGCCTCAACAAAGTTTTTTTTTTTTTTAAATAACCCAAATATCTAAACAATCCCCTCCTCTACTGATGAATGCAAAGGAAGTGAGAGAAAATGGTGGAAGAAGAGGAAGTGGCAGGAGAAGTAGCCCCAGAGACAATGAAAAAGGAGGCAGGTTAGTTGGGGGGAGGGGTGGTACCTTGAGGGTGTGGCAAGCTTTGATGGTGGCTGCCAGAGAGTGGCAGTCTCGGTAGGTGAAGAGAAAGAGGTTCCACTCAAAATTCATGCCACAGTCTTTGACGCCGTACACCAGGTCCAGCTCCTCGAGGTGCTTGAGGCCAGCCACCAGAGCCTGCAGCTTGTAGTGGTCCTTCTCAGGTTCGCTCCCCTCACCTTCACTGCCTGAGTCTGATTGTTCCTCTTCCTGAGGCGGGGTCGGCATTCGCACAGGTGGAAGGAACTGGTCCACACGGATGCAGCGCACGTAGTTTCTGCAGAGGGGCAGCAGGTCCAGGATCACATTGGGGTCCGTGGTCCCTGGGATGAATAGTTTCAGCAGGTTCTCCAGGTGTCTTTCAAAGAACATACGCTTCCAGCTGCCGCCGTGCCTGGACACGTGGCACACGGACCAGCGATTGATGCAGCAGCGGTGCCAATAATTCTCATCGTCAATCAAGTTAGCAGTCACCGTCAACGGCAGCTCAGGGGGCAGGTTGCTCAAGACCTTCTTTTGGTGCTCTAGGGGCAGCTCTTTCAGGATAGGGTTGTCTTTGGGAAGGGAGGAAGGAAAACAGGGTTCAGCCACTGTGCTGGGGGACATCACAACACAGTGCCCTGGACTATCTTGGAAGACCCTTTGTGGCCTTGGGAACTTTGCTTTGAGTGAAGGAGAAACAGTCTCCTAAAGAGACACTCTTTGAGGTGCTCTTGCCTGCAACTAACTGGCGATTGCACTGGGCAGTATCTGGTCTCAAGCTGACCCACCTGGAGCAGGACAGACAGACTCTCAGAGCCAGTTCTCAATGTACCCTGTAGTCTGACTTCTGAGACTCCCAGTTAGACTTTACTCATTCATTTCAGATTAGCTATATGTATTTTAACACCTACTATGTGCCAGATGCTGCTGGGGGAAATATGAAGAAAACATGGATGGAATGGCTAGAAAGATGGATCAGGGTGCAAAAAATGCATACTGAGCAGAACTGGTGGCCTGAATCCCTCCCTAGAACCCATGGAGAGGTGGGAGGAGGGAGAGGTGACGTCATGAGGTTGTCTTCTGATTTCCATATGTGTACTGTGTTCTGTGGTGAGTATTCTCCCCACCCCCAATACATTCTTAAAATGTAGAAATCAGACAAGGCCCTGGCCTCCTGGAGTTCATCTAAGCTTGCTGAGGCACACAGTCAACAAGCGACAGAGAAACATGCTGCATGAGATGGCCCAATTCTCGGGAAGCCCTAGTGCCACAGAGTAGGAGAGGCCAGCTAGTTCTCTTTGGAAGGGGCTGGAGTACAGAGGAAACCAGGAAGCCATTTGCATCCCTGAGGACTCCATCAGATGGGGGTGAGAACCAGAGAGCTTCCTGGAGGAGGGAAAGGAGGATGTGGCTAAGGCTCAGCTTCCTGGAGAGAGCACACATGATCAGAGAAGGGCAAAAGCGTGGAGGGTGCAGTGTGTGTGTGCACGCACATGTGTGTGCTTGAGCATGCGTGTATGCATATGCGTATGTGTGTGCGTGTGCACGTGTGTCTCTGTGTGTGAGTGTGCGTGTGTGTGTGTCCTCGCGGGTGAGTGCTTGAATGTGTGTGTGTGCATGTGTGCGCGCGCATATGTGTGTGTGAGTGTGCGTGTGTATATGTCCTTGCAGGTGAATGCTTGCGTGTGTATGCGCGCGCATGCCCACATACGTGCATGCACGTATGTGTGTGTGTGTGTGTGTGTGCAAGTGTGTTTGTCCTTGTGGGTGAGTGCTTGAGTGTGTGTGCATGTGCGTGCATGCATGCATGCACAAATGTGTATGCATGTGTGTGTGTGTGTACACGGCAGCAGACACCACTGATGCTGGGTGGAAGTGGATTTGAGAATGCTTCCAGGCCTGGGTATGGTAGGCCCTGCCTCCTCTGGCCCAGGTCACGTGAACTCACTCTGGAAGTTCTTGACTATATGTTGAATGCAGAGCTCTGTAAGGAGAGGTACAATGGCCAGTGACCACTCTGCATCCTCGGAGATGATTCTGCGCATGCGCCGGACATTTGTGACCTTCATCTTCAGATGGCCTGGGACAGGGGTGGTGCTAGCCTTCAAGGACATGGGTCCTGGACTGCTACTACCCAGAGTGGAGACCTGGTGCTGGATGTTGAAAACAG
Organism: Rhynchomys soricoides; assembly: GCA_019843965.1. NCBI lineage: Eukaryota > Metazoa > Chordata > Mammalia > Rodentia > Muridae > Rhynchomys > Rhynchomys soricoides. The sequence continues at coordinate 7,068,188 of JADRCH010000153.1, read as the reverse complement.
ATTGGCTTCGAGACGAAGGGTTGGACGATACTGTTGAGGTGTCCTGCATGTTGACCGCTAGCAGTGAGGCAAGGGTAGGAACCTCGGCAACCTTGCAACAGGAAACTTCTCAATGCAGGCAGGATACAGGATGGGGGGCAGTGTCATAGCTTGAACAAGAGGAAGGGAACAGTGTTACTTGAGGGGGATTTAAGTGGCACAGAGTGGTGCTTAAGGATCAGTCTCTGGAAGGGAGTGGACCCAGATGAGAATCTTAGAGACTGGCTGTGTGGCTTTGGGCAAGTGACCAGACATCTCTGAATCTCAGGTGATACCTGTGAAGTGAGGACAGTAGCTACCAACAAGATTATTAGGGGAGTTGATAAAATAATGTATTCAAAGGGTCACAGTGTGTGCAAGGAGCAGCCCCAAAGTTTAGACAATGGCTGTTCAGTAATTATAATCATCGCTACATACTAAGTCTTCATTTTGGATATTAACTCATTTGTCATTAAGGGGGAAAAAAGCCTTTTGGAGACAAGAGCTCATTTTCATCTTTTTTTTTTTTTCCTTTGAAGGGAAATGAAGTACAGAGAAGTCACTGACTTGCCCAGTGTTGCACAGATGATACTGAACGAGAAGGAACTTATTTTTTAAGATTGTGTGCGTTTGTATGCGCACAGAGGCCAGAGGAGGGTATTGGATTCCCCCAGTGTTGAAATTACAGTCAGTTGTGAGTGGGCTGACATGGGTGCTGGAAACTGAATTCAGTCCCTCAGGGAGAACAGAACATTAAGTGCTCATAACCTCTGAGCCATCTCTCGAGCCATCCATAAAAGTGCATTTAAACTCAGTTTCTCAAGTCATATTCTGGACTGCCCCTTCCAAGGGTGGGGTGGTGGTGGCTATCAAATGCCAAGGGAGAGAGCTGTTGTGAACAACTATTTAGCTCAGAAGCTCCCTGCTCCCAGGAGATCCTGATGGCGTGACTGAGAACACAGGCTAACAGAGTAGGGTGCAGACTTACACACTATTTTAATTTCTCTCTCTATTAATTTTGAAATGAGTTCTCTGATATCCCAGGCTAGCCTCTGAGTTGCTATGACCTTGAAGTGCTGAGTCTCCTGTCTGTATCTCCGGAGCACTGGGGTTACAGTTATGTTTCACCTTATCCAGTGAACCTGGGGTTTCATGCTCTTGTTGGCTTTCCTGGCCTCCAAGTGTACTTTGTGAACATGGGGCACCACCAACAGCAGGGCTACACAGAGAAACTCTGCTCAAACAAAACAAAACAAAAACAAAAATGGGAGGGCTGGAGAGATGGCTTAGCGATTAAGAGCACTGACTGTTCTTCCAGAGGTCCTGAGTTCAATTCCCAGCAGCCTCAGGGTGGCTCACGACCATCTGTAATGGGATCCCATGCCCTTTTCTGGTGTGTCTGACAGCTATAATGTACTCATATAAATAAAATCTTAAACACACACATACACACACACACACACACACACACACACACACACACACGGGAAAAAAATCATTTTCTGTGTAGCCCTGGCTGTCCTGGCGTTCACTCTGTAGAGCAGGTTGGCCTTGAACTCAGAGATCCTTTTGGCTCTTCCTCTTGAGCTCTGGGATCAAAGGTGTGCACCACCAGTGTCAGGCAAATCAATCAATCACTCACTCAATCAACCAACCAATAAGTAGAGTTGAGAGTATTGCTCATTGGCAAAGCTCTTGCCTAGCACCCCCAGCTAAAAACAAAACAAAGCAAAATCCCAAACAAACAAAAAGCCTACAGGAAAACCAAAATGAACAAAACAACAAAATCCTGAAACAGGTTTGAGGCCAGCCTGGTCTACAGAGTGAGTTCCAGAATAGCCAGGGCTACACAGAGAAACCCTGTCTCAAAAAAAATAAAAAATAAAAAATAAAAAAAAAATCAAAACTCCAAACAGATGAAATTAATTGCATACTTATCCAGTGTGGTGCCCAAACATTATTCTTGAAATAATCTGCATACAGATTTTTAAAATTAAAATAAAAAACAATAAAAACCGAAAGAGTTGGCACAATTAATGCACTGTACTTAGGATACTGTCACTTAATTGTGTGATCCATATAGTTTATCTTTGTATTTTGAGTTATTTATATGTATACATGTACATATAATATACATATATACACCCTGCATACAAGGATGTGAGCACATGTGGATGTCCATGGAACCAGAAGAGCCAGCCCCCTGGAGTCGGAGTGAAGTGTGAGCCACCAGATAGGGGCACAGTGAATGGGACACGGGTCCTCTGGAAGACCAATCCATAAGCACTCTTAGCTGCTGAGTCACCTCTTCAAACCTGAGTAAGGGCTTTGAATGGGAAAAAAATAGGTACCTTCATGTCAAATCTGCACCTGTGGCCTCCATTCAGGGAGTGTGCAGCTGGGGGGAGGCGGACCAGACACAGCCTCCTGACCAGAGTGGGAATGCCTCTCCTCCCTTCAGCCCCACCTGGCTCCCACTTTGAAGTCTCTGCTCATACCAGATGATGGCGGGCAGGCGTGGGAGGTGAGACAGCAGCTAAATATGGGACTGAAGCCCGAAGACTGAGGATGCTGTGTGTCTGGGGGACCTTCTGCACGTGGCCACCTCTTTGCCCTCCTGCTGCAGGCATCCTGCCGGTGACCTGAATAGGGGTGCCTCTGCCCATTGCTGGGCAGCTTCCCTGTGTGCTACACTATGGTGTGGCCAGTGAGAAGGAGCGCCCTGCTCAGCAACGGCATCCTTGGCAGAGGGAGGAACCAGATGGTACTCCCTAGCCTGCCAGGCAGCTCAAGGAGGAAAAGCCTTGGGAGAGGGGCACTGTTGGTAAGATTATTTATGTATTGTGTCAGCCTGTATGCAAATCAAATGCAAATTCACAGACCCTGTCCATCTTTAACTACATAATGCCTTTAATCCCAGTACTTGGAAGGCCGAAGCAGGTGGATCTCTGTGAGCTTGAGGCCAGCCTGGTCTAAATGGTGAGTTCAGGAGGGTACCGTTTAGAGGCACCAGCCAGTTTTGCATTTCTGCAAGTTGTATAAACTATCTGGACTTCGACTTCCTCCCTTGCTTCTTTGTAAAGTGGGATAATAATGTCTTCCTATGTAGGCAACTATGGAGATTCCTGTCTAGAGTGCTGAAAGGTGTCTTCAAGTGAATGCCAGGTTTCTAGGACTTGTCCCTGTCTCTACAGGAGAGGTGAAGGGCAAGGGGTCAGTGGCAACTTGAGAATCTGGTGCACCATGGTTAGAGGCTACCTGCTTCACTAGCCTGGGGTGTGGCTCTGTTCCCTCTTCCTAGGGGTCTTCTTTTCAGCTGGGGCCAGTTGTGAGCCCCTCTGTGCTGTTTACTGTCTTTCTTGGTACCAGACAGTTCTTCCTAAGGTCTAGTTCTAGTTGTTTTTGCTGCTGCTTTGTAGTCTGCCTCTGGCAAAGATCATAGAGCCATCCGTGGCCCTAACAAAACTCATAAGGGGAAGGGGTAGTCTCCCCCATCCCCATGGCTGCCACAGGTACAGTTGACATAATAAGAGCCCAATGCCAGCCTTCCATGCCAGATCATACCCTTGGTCTGATGTCTCTTGGTCTTGGTTTTTGTCTTTTGTTTTGAGACAGGGTCTTACTTTGTAGCTCCGGCTGCCTTGGAACTCACTATGTGAAACCAGGCTAGCCTTGAACTCACACAGCTCTGCCTGCCTTTGCCTTCTTGGATGGGCTTCCACCATGCCTCCTGGCCTGATGTCATTTTTAAGGTAAATATTGAAAGCAATTACATCATAAAGTCAGAGTTGACCATTTTATATATACTATATATATAAAAATACTATATACTATATACTATATAGTATAAAAATACTATATATATATATATATATATATATATATATATATATAGTATTTTTTGTGGTATGGTGATTAAATCCAGGGTCTTGCAGACGACAGCCAAATGTTCTACCACTGAGCCACACCCTATCCCACTTATTTTTTATTCGCTTTTAAAAAAGATTTATTTATTTTATGTATATAAATGCTCTATCTGCATGTATACCTGCATGCCAGAAGAAGGCATCAGATCCCATTACAGATGGGTGTGAGCCACCATGTGGTTGCTGGGACTTGAACTCAGGACCTCTGGAAGAGCAGCCAGTGCTCTTAACCTCTGAGCCATCTCTCTAGCTCCTTATTTTTCATTCTTGAGCTCACTCTGTAGCTGAGGCAGACTGTGAACTTCCTATTTCTCTGTAGTAGCCTCCTCAGCAGTTGGAATGCAAGCCTGCACTACCGGGCTTGGCTCTAAAGACATTTTTTGACAGAAAAATTATTACCAGACACAGCTGGGCCTGGTGACACAGACCTGTAATCCCAGCCACAAGGAGTTTGAGGTACAAAGACTGAATGTTCAAGGTCTGCCTGGGCAACTTAGTAGGACTGTCTTTTCTTTTTTCCATCTTTCTTTCTTCTCTTCCTTCTCTTCTTCTTCCTCCTCCTCTTCCTTCTTTTCCTCCTCCTTTTTTTTTCTCTCCAAGACAGGGTTTCTCTGTGTAGCCCTGGCTATCTGGGAACTTACTCTGTAGACCAGGCTGGCCTTGGAATCAGAGATCTGCCTGAGTCTACCTACATAGTGCTGGGAGTAAAGGCACGCACCACCACTGCCTGGCTAAGACTCTGCCTTTTTATTTCTCAAAATAAAAACTACAAAGAGGAGTTATATACAGTTTTTAGTGGTAGAACACTTGCCTAACATGTAGGAAGTCATAGGATCAAACCTTAGTACTGCCAAAAATAAGAAATGAAACAATAACCAGAGGTTATCTGTAAAGATTCCAGTCCCTTTGTTTTTCAAACATCTGTTTTTGAGGGATGGGGGTTGTCATGCAGCTGAGAGTATCTGCCTGGCATTTTGGGGGCCCTGGGTTTGATCCTGCATAAGCTAGCATCCTGGTGCACGTCTGTAATCTCAGCACTTGGGAGCTAGAGGCAAGAGGGACAAAATTCAATGCCATCCTTGACTACATAATGGGTTTGAGGCAGCAGGAGCTACATCCCAAACAAATCGCCAACAAGAAAATGTGTTTTGAGGAACTAATGTATGAGGGATGGAGAGCCGCCTCAGCCGCTGAGGGTGTCTGTGGCCCTCGAAGAGGGTTTGCTTTCAGTTCCTGTTACCCACATCAGGCAGCTTGCTACCAGCTCCAGCTCCAGGCGGATCCATCACATTTAGCTTTGGAGGGTGCACATACACACACAAAGATGCACAGTTGAAAATAAAACAAAATTTAAAAGAAAAGAAAAGAAAAAAAAATCTACCGATAATACATCGAAGTATACGTATTAGAAAAGTGAGTTAAGGGAATTCCTTGGGTCTGTTACTTCTAGCTCCTCTCCTGCCTCTCTTGTCATTTCTGGTTTTTTTTTTTTTTTAATTTTTAATTTTATGTATATGAGTATTTGCCTGAATGTATATCTGGGTGCCACATACATGCCTGGTGCCCGAGAAGGCTAGAAGACGACACCGGATCATCTGCAACTAGAGTTACAGGCAGTTGTGTCCCGAACCAAACCCAGGCCACGTGAAGAGCAGCCAGTGCTCTTAACATCTGAGCCATCTGTCCAGCCCCCCTGGCTGTTGATTTTACAGGATGGCAGGCTTTGGGCACTGTTTCCTCCCCTCCCCCCAGGTTCTGCCCACCTTGCTCCTGTTATGGGACCCAGCTCTCCTCACTCTTTTGAGTTTTACACTCAGGCCCTGAGGCTTCTGTCCAAATCCCTCAGATTCAATCTACACAGAAGGTAGAGCTGAAAGCAGGGAGTCAGCTCCTCCTGCGGGTCACATGGGCGCTAACCTGTCCCTTAGCGCTCTCCTTTCTCACTGCTGCCTCGGCATGGGGCTTCTGTGTCTGTCACACACAGCTCCGCTTGGCCCTGGCATCCAGTCTGGTCCTCTCACAGCCAGCCCTGCACAGCCAGTGAGGCAGGCAGCCATATAAACCCTTCAGTGGCTCAGCACTACCCAAGGGCAAAAGCTAGCTCCCTCAGCACCTCAGAGGACAAGGGCCTTCTAACAGGACTGGTGGCTCTTCGAAATAAAGTCTGCTCTCATTTGGGTCTTTGCTGAGGCCACTTCTTAAACTTGGTATGCTTTTCTTACCGTCTCCTCCTGGGAGAGAGACATCTATCCACTGACTAGTTCAAACCCCCCCTCCCCCAAAATAAATAAATAAATAAATAAAAACCTCTGCCGGAGCCCTAGCTCTCCAGGACCCGTGCCACCTCCCCCTGTGCCCAAATCCACAGCAGACAGAGCTCACTGGATCTGCATGCCCAAGCCCAGTGCCAGGTCTGCCTTAGGCAGGTAGCTAGTTTGGGTCTGTCCTATTTGCTTCTAATAATAGATTCTTAAGAGTATCCTATTGGCTACTGCGACTAATGGGCGCGGCCTTATAATGTCAGCCAATGAGAGACTTTCTTAGTATTGGTCCAAGTAGAGGCTGACGGAAGGAAGGACAGCTGTATGTCCTTGAAGGAGCAGGAGCCCCATCTGCTGAGAGTCACTTTCTCTGACTTACACAGAGCCTATCTGCAGCAGCAGAGAGTGAAACCTAATGGGGCACCGGCAACCAGGAAAGGCAGGGTGACAAAGGCCTGAAGCCCCTGACCTGCCAGGCCCCAGATCTCCACATGCTGCAAGTGGCTGTCCTCCTTTGTGACTACAGGGTGCTGAACATTGCTAGGCTCGCTGGGGAGTGAAATGGAGAATCCCTAAATCAAGGAGGTTTGAAGTCAACCTGGCCTTACATGAAACCCTGTCGAAAGAAAAAGAGAGAGAGAGAGAGAGAGAGAGAGAGAGAGAGAGAGGGAGGCCTCCCCAGTTTGATGGAGGAGAAAAATGGGAGGAACCAGAGGAAAGGCAGAGAAAGGAATAACTTACATCATTTGCTGGTAGGCCTGAGTCTGGCTGGCTATCTCCAGGCGTCCCCGAGAATTCTGCAGGGATGGAAACCTAGATACCCAGATTCTCCTGAAGGCCCACAGAAGGAAGACAGCTCCAGAAGGGACGGAGCCCAGCTCATGCTGGAATAGTGGTTCTCAACCTGGGAGTTGTGACCCCCGAAAGTCACATAGCAGATATTCTCATGTCCGGTATTTACAGTTCATAACAGTAGCTAAATTACAGTTATGAAGTAGCAACAGGGACATGTTTTCAAAAGTCGCAGCACTAGGAAGGTTGAGACCGATCTATGGCCTCGTCTTCCTTGGGAGCCTGTGGGGTGAGGAAAGAAATGGATCTTGTACTCCAAGGTCCATGTCGGGGATTCTCTTTGGCATTCCAGGTAAGTTGGGGTCACCAGAAATGCATGTGTCTTGTGCTGCTGTGTGATGTCCCCACTAACGGAAATCTCTGCCCTTAGATCATGGAAGTGGGAGGTGGGTCATGACTTTCATCTTGGGGTCTGTCTCAAGGACCTGAAGGCTTTACACGGCTGCATCTCTAGCATCAAGTGCAGCCGACCAGGACCACTATTGGTAGGGAAAGGTCATTCTTTCTCCAAGTCTCCGTGTCCTTGGGACCAGGACAAGGATGTAAAAACACAGGACACACGAAGTCAGAACTTGAAGGGCTGGAAATTTCTGGGCCTCGGTACAAGTAATAAAATGGTGCCCCACTTTGGCCAGGGCTGTCCTCATTATAGATGGATTTGTATGTATGGTGGACAGGTGGTCTGGGATCATAACCTTGGCTCTGTATAGCTGTGATTTATTGCATTGTAGGCATGCACTGGCAGATGCCCACGGGGGGCCCAACAGTTGCTGGCTGAGTGCTCAGGCTTTAGACTGTCTCCGGCCACACCCTCCTCTCTCTGCCTCTCACATCTGCAAGACCTTGGGTGAGGAATTAATCTCAACAGGTCTCAGGGGCATCGCCTGTCAAATGGGGTCATGTCAACCATGAACGTGAGGGCTTAGTGAGCTCCATATAGATGAAGCTCCTAACTTCTTCACAGTCTCCACGACTTGAGTGCTGGCTCCAGGCCAAGCTTGTATGAAATGTCACACAGTGACATTTATTGTCATAACACCATTGCCCCCACCGTACAAAAGAGGAAACTGAGGCTTAGAAACCAGAAGGGACTCACTGTCACCAAGCAGAGCTGCGCTTGGACTGCTTATCTGCCCCCATCGGCTCTCTTGCTTCTTTGAGGTGCACCTTTCTTACCTCAGTTCCAGAAAGTTTTCTGGAACTTTCTCCCACTCATGGGTTCTCTAGTCACCACTGCGGAGCCCCAGCCTTTACCTACTTTGGTACCAACCTCAAAAACCCAGCAACCTTATCCCGTTTCACTGCTGGCACCAGACACTTCTGTAAGGTTGGATTGCTGCCGACATCCTTTGGCTTGAGGTCTCCGCAAGGGCCCAAGAGAATACTGTGGGTTTGCTCTTCTGCCCTGCTCACGCTGGGCGCTTCATGTTGCTCACAGACTGGGTCAAGCTTGGACCTCCCTCATATTCCTTCCTTTTTTCATTCTTCCTCAAGTCCCCAGTAAAATCTGGCCATGTCAGGGAGGTTCCTGCTACTACTTTCAAATGGGAAAGCTAAGGAGCCTGTCATGTCCCCCGTGTTCCGTGTTCCTTTGATGGTGTAGCTGTGGTGGTCTGCTGGGGGCTTTGGGGACTGCATCCACCTCTCTGCCTTTGCTTCTTATGTCTTCTCAGCCAGCTTCCCACCCATGCTTACCTCAGGCTCCCCCTAAAGAGAGCCCTCCTCGGGTCTCAGGTTCCTATATTCAGAGCCCTAGACTTTTGTTCACATCTCCCCTGCCCTCTAGTGCTCAAACTCCTGTTGTGAATTCCCAGTTTACGAGACTAAAGGAAGAGAGCATTAAAAACAAACAGCACAGAGTTTTTCTAAGAGCCCAGGTTTGGTCCCTGGCCCGGGGAGATAGCTTGTTCATAGCCCCTGGGCCCTCACCCTCCCAGCTTAGGCTCCTGTAATCAGCTCTATGGAAAGGGGCACTAGCAGTAGCTCTACCCACGACTCCAGCGGCCTCTCCTTAGACATCTCAGAAGGGAAGCTCAGCTTCAAAGGTCAGCACTGTCCTCTTCTTCCTCCTCCCCTTGGTAACCCAGAGAGACCAGGTCCATGGGGAGCCTGGGGGAGGTGCAGAACCCATAGAGCCTGTAGCATTGTCCTCAGCTGAAGATTGAGGATCCTCCTCTTCCCAGGTCCCCCCACCCCCACCCCCTTTCTTCACTTGAATTCTAGGCCTCTGGACCAGTTTACAGATAGCTGTGTGGCATGCAGAGCCTGGATCCCACCTTTAGAGGACAGGGATGAGCTGGGGGCTTCCAAGTAACTGCAGGATGGGTTCTCCCATTACAAGACATACGATAGCTGCGGGGCCACAGATCCGCGTGGGTTGCAGGAGCTGGCAGGGCTTTGGGCTTGACGGGCATGGTCTGAATGGGGAGATCAGAGTTGGGCGGCCCTTTCCCGGAGATCACCTCACCTGCTCCGGAGACCCAGGAGACTGCTCTCACAGGCGGTTGGCGCAGTTGGTTGTTAGGGACGCCTGAGTCGCCAGGGGGAGGGCCGTGAGCCCTCTGCCCTGGGCGTTGGCGCCCTCGTCCTCAGTTGCTCCTTGCGCGCGTGCTCAGAGAACGATCCTGTGGACTTGGACTACGCACGTGCTTTCTGGCTGCGTGTTTCGGGGTGCATTAAACTTTTCGTGTGGAGAGGATGTACTTTTGAAAATGAGTGGGGGAGGAGGAGAAGGCCCAAGAATAACAAAGGAGACAGAGAAAGCAAGGGACTTTCTACAGTTACTCAAGTCTCTGGAATTCCCCTGTGGTTGAGCTGTGGGCCCCAACTCTGCTGGGGAGACCCTTCGGTTTTCTCTAATGTGAACCAAGTATCAGAGGCAGGAAGGGCCTGGGCCTTCAGAGCGTTCCTACACTCAACCTGGTCCAAGCTCTAAGCACTGGCTTGACAGGTTAGGGTTGCTGTCCTTATCTCTTGGTTGGCAGGAGAGATGACTCTAGGGATCAGGCTATATGTAGTAAGAGAAATTGTTTCTCCAGAGCAGAGGGACAGCAGATTAGCAGATTCGTGTGTGTGTGTGTGTGTGTGTGTGTGTGTGTGTGTTTGTTTCCAGGAAAGCAAAGTTTAGCTTTAAGCTAGCTTCTCTGGTCAGATTGCGTCTGTCGGTGCCTCAGTTCGGTAGCCCTAATGGAGGAGTTGGGCCTGTGGTAAACGTAGTAAACTAGCCTACTACCGAGCGCTAGAGGTCAAGCCTTGCAGTGAGAAGCCGGGCTTCTGTTCCCAAGTCCCTTCAAGCCCTCACAAGAAACTTACAAATAATCAGTTGTATAGTTGTGGATGAGGTTGAACTTCGGCTGTCCACACTTCCCCTCTCCGGAGCTGGGATTACAGGGGTGTAATTGGATTTATGCGGGGCTGGAGAATTGAACCCAGGGCTTAGTCCATGCTTGGTAGTCTTTCTCTGGAGCTACATCGCCAGTCCAAATGATTGCACATTAGTCAGTGGGCACTATGGCACCATGTAGGCCCACTTTGCTTTGTTAATTACAGTGTCAAGGAATCCTTGCCTTGAAGATGTACACCCCACTCCTGTACCCATCCCTCACTCCTGTATCTAGGTAGAGCTCTGCTGGGCGGCTTTGTTCTGATAGAGGAGGAGGGTCTTCCCTACATTCCCTGGCTCCATTGTGCTTCAAATGCTGGGCTTTGGCTTTATTTGTGCACATACGTGTCCATGTGTATAGATAGGTACACAGGTGTGTACATCCATGTGGTCAGAGGAAGACTGACTTCAGATGTCATTCCTCAGGTGCTGAACTCCTTGAGAAAGGGTCTTTTGCTGCCCTGGAGCTCAAAGAATAAGCTAGGCTAGATGGCTCATGGAACTCAGGAATCCGCCTATCTCTGTGCACCCTTCCCCCACTGCATAGCTCCACTGCCTAGCTGGGATTATGAAGGCACGCCACCATGGCTGGCTTATGTGGCTTCTGCCACTTGAACTTGGGTCCCCATGCTCAAAGAGCAAGTGCTTTACTGAGTGATCTGCTCAGCCCCAGTTTCAGCTGTTTTCGCTTCAGCTCCGTCTTGCGGCACGTGCTGTGTTAACTTTTTAAAGCCTGTCGTTGACTGGGCATGGTGGTGTATGCTTTCAATCCCAGCACTTGGGAGGCAAGAGACAGGTGCATCTCTGTGAGAGGTCAGCCTGGCCCACAAAGGGGTTTCCAGGCGAACCAAACAGAGCTATATACGGAGACCCTATCTCAGTAAGAAAAGTCCATCACTGGTCTGACTGCCCGTGGCCTCACCTGCTGTTCCTTGAGCTCAATCACCTCTTAGGTTTCCTCAAGGCTCACACCCTTCCTAGAGATACAGTGACACCACTGTGCTCTCTTGTCCTCATTCTTTCCTTGTTTCATCCTTGACGACCCTCCCCCTTCTGTGTTTTCCCGAGGAAGCAGGCTCCACAAGGGCAAAACGGTTGCATCTGGTCCACGTCACTGTCAGTTGGCCAGGCCCTGCTGCTCAGGTATCAGTGAGCCACCCTGGCCTTACTGCAGTCATTGTTAATAACAAATGGCACCAGAGGTGTGTGTCCCACTGGTCCGATTTTCACATGACATTTCTGGGTCTTGACAGCCAGGAGACTCCTCCTGGTATCCAGCCAATCCTGACTCCCTCTGAACATGTGTGCTTGGATGGTCCAGGTTGAGGTACTAGGTACTTTTCTACTAGGGTGAGTGGTCAGATTAACAATGCCGGGGAAGGGTACTTTTTTCCTTTGCATATGTCACATATTTGCAGGGGTCACAGAATCCATACAAAGGCAACAGATGTACTGCTGGAGTTAAAGGTGACTGGGAGCCACATGTGGGTGCTGGGAGCTGAACCTGGGCCTCTGGAAGCAGAGGGCACTCTTAAATGGCTGAGCAGGCCACGCTTTTTCCAAAGACAGAATCCTCTAGAACTTCCAATCCTCTGTGAAACACTTGTTTTTAAAAAGATTTATTTATTTAATGTGTATGAGTACATTGTCGCCGTCTTCAGACACACACAGATGGTTGTGAGCCACCACGTGGTTGCTAGGATTTGAACTCAGGACCCCTGGAAGAGCAGCCAGTGCTCTTAACCCTGATCATGATTTTTTTAAAAAAATATTTTATTATTTTGTGTGTATGAGTGTCTGTGTATGTGAGTGCCTGCATGTATGTCTGTGTACCACATGTATTTCTGGTGCCTGAGGAGGTGGGGAGCCTCCATGTGGGTGCTGGGAATCGAACCAGGGTCCTTTCTGGGAATAACAAGTGCTCTTAACCACTGAGCCAAGCCTCTAGCCCTGTGAAATATATTTAATAGGTGCTCCCAGCTACAGCAGCCCAGGTCTTCACATTTGTTGGGGTTGCCTCTCAGTTCACTTTTGTTTCCGCTCATCTCCCGGTGGCCTAGATGGCCTTCTTTGGCTCAGATACCTGGCCTCCCGATGCTGGTCCTCTGCTACAGACTCCAGGAAAGCTCTGTGGCTCCATGATGGCTCCAGATACATGCCTGCCTCTTACTCCTTTGTGCCCTGAGTGGGCCTAGTCAGAGCTGGCTGAGTGCATAAGCTCGGGCTGTCCCGAGGGCAGCCTCCAGGTCAGCAGTGTGTCCAGTACCCTGGGCTACCACTCGAGAGCCCCAAGCCTTGCCTCCCATGTGGCTGCACACAGCTAGTGCCCAGGCCTCAGCTGTGAAGGTAGGCGTGGCACCCTGGGGGGAGAGAATCAGAAGGGAAAGCTAGGTGGAACAGTCCTCACTGACCCTACCCATTCGGTGGACCCTCAAGGATGTAGTCGCCAGTCATGAGCACCCTCTCCTGGTCTGGGCACAGGGGAGGGGCATCTGGTGAGGCAAAAAGGGATGGGCTGGATTGGGAATATGTATGGAAGTGATGAGTGAGGAACTGGGGCCTTGAAGCAGGTAACTAAGGAACTTCACAATGCCTTCTGGGAAGGGGAAGGGGACATTTTTAGGGATGAGGAGAGATTGCTCTAATCCTGTCATAGGTTATTTCCCTGTACCCTAGATCTCCTGTCTGGAAGAAGAAAAGAGGTGAAAAAGCTAGGCATAGCCATTTAGGGTGGGTTCTTGGGACCCTCTTACCTGGGCCACCTGGCAGGCACACAGGACACTGCCAGTGGGCTGGGGGCTGAGCAGCAGCACAGACATGCTGGGGGCTTGTTTGCACAGCTGCCGCACGACCTTAACCAGCACCTGTATGAGGGTGACACAGTGACCCACCACTCCCCAGATGCCCAGGACCTCCCAGGCAGGACTTGGCCTTCTTCAGGCCCCAGGCAGGCCACTGCATGGCACTCACTGAGAGGGACTCGGCAGAGACAGTGTCCACAATCAGAGGCCCCTCCGAGTGCCGTTTCAACAGCTCCTGGGATTTCTCCGTAGCCTGTGGGGCAGAGAAGCAGCAGAGGGGCTGGGGATGGATGCTCCACTTCTGAGTTGAGACCCAGTCTAACAGCCCCCTCCCTCCCATGCTCTCTCTAAAAAGGCCATTAGTTCTGAGGAGAGGTGGCGGGGGGGGGGGGGTGTCTGCCTGGCATGGCCTGCTTCCTTGAGTTCCATCTGTAACCTTCTGTGACGGCCTCGGCTCTTCTATTCTGTCACAGGGCCCTACAACAGTTGCTGAAGGTGAGAGGAGGAAGGCCAGATGGCGCAGATGGACTGGGAGGGGACCAGGAACTGGCAGTCAAGGAGCAATTAAGGCTGATCGGCATTTGAATCAGGAGGCTGCCTAATGGGAATGGCAGAGTGGGCTGCTGGGGAGAGGAGCTATGGCCAGCCAGGGGTGGGGAGTGGCTTGTTGATAAAGTACATGGGAGCACATGAAGTAGGATGCTGCCCCTGACTTCTATCCCCATTCTGGAAGCTCCCTAGGGTTAGCGAAGTGATATCTATGAGTACCAGGCATGGCTGACCTCCTCTTACCTGGCTCTTCTCCAGTTTCCGGATGGCAGTGTTGGCCCGGCGCTGTAGCATCTTTAGTGTGGTCTGTAGCTCCTGTCGTTGCCACTGAGGTATCACAGCAGACTCTGCAACCTATGGCCAGAGCCTCGTGTCACCCTTGCCCTTTGGACTGACAGTGCCAGGCCAGACACCATACCTGAAGACAAACATCTGGACCAGCTGGAAGGCTGGGAGGGATGGGAAGGGTCCAGGAAGGGATGGAGGGGGGACATGGCCAGTGGAGGGTAGGGGCTGGAGTGGTGAGGGTGGCCCCTGACCTCAATGAGACGTCCTATGTCCTTAGATAGCCGGTGAGCTTCCAGCAGGTCTCGGCTGCCCCGACTTAGTCGTTCACTGGCTGCTTCCACCTCCTGAGACAGGCTCTGGCCTACCTCTCGGGCCTACGGGAGGGGACAAGAAAGTGAAGGCTTCAGACTTACAGTCACCCCTCCTAGACAAGGTCTGGGCCATATTAGAAATGTTTGCCAGGTGGGACCAGTCAAGGAACCAGGCCTAAATTAGCAGCTGCTAGCTACCAGCAGATGCTGTCATAGCAGTGTGTGTACCACTGGGAATCGCTGAGCCTGGGTGTCAGCTGTGTGTTCCCCTCACCCCCTATTCAGAAGTCTCCAGGGCTTCTAGTGTCTAACCTGTTGGGCCTGCTCCCCAGTGATGGCTAGTAGGCGAGTGATGCCCTTGACCAGCTGGCGATTCCCAATAATCACCAAGTCCTCCACGGCCCTGGTACTTAGCAGGTGCCTAGAGGAAGGTGAAGAAAGAAGTGATAAGAGAGAGAAGGGAGAAGTCTGAGCCCAAAGCAAAAGGGTCGTGGCTGCTAAGATTAAGGGAGGATGAGGATCCAGGATTCAGGGACAGGGTTGCCCAAGAGTGACTCACGTCCCACAGCATAGCTCCACTGAGGTCTGCAGTGCCACTTGGGAGGCGGGTGCCAGTGCATGGGCCACAGGGACTCCCACTGACACTACCCGAACAGGGTCTGGGTACACCTAAGAGGAAGGTGGCACAAGAGCTATTAGCTGTCTGTGAAGGACAGGGGAGGCCTTCTAAGATCTCCGGGCTACAACTCACCTCATCCAGTAAGCGGAGGCCAGGGATATGGGCAGTGTGTGCCAGGGGCACTTCCTCCATGTATACAGGCTTATCATGTCCCACAGCTTCCTGCACGTAGCTCTCTACTGTCCGTAGCTGCTCTGTGGTCAGTGGGGCCTGGGGGGTGGGGGGGACAGACCAACAGGCACAGGTTTGGTAACTGTTTCTACCCATTAAAGGGTAGCTGGCGTTCCCATCAGAGACAAGGAACGTGAGGAGTGGCTAGAGGTGAAAGTCGTGTCCTGAAAAGGGTGGCCTTGCTGAGGTGAGGCTCCGAGGACCAGTACCATGGTCCTGACCCGCAGCCCAGGTCCTCAACACTAGTCAGCCCTAGTCTGTCTTGTATCATGTCACTTCCCATAAAGCCTGTCTTTCTGTGTCCAGCTCACCTGGGTGGCCACGTCAAAGCGCAGCCGCTCAGGGTTGAGATGGGAACCCCTCTGCTCGGTGGTCGGTCCAAGGGTCTGCCGAAGTGCCCAGCTCAGCAGGTGGGTGGCCGTGTGCTTCACCATGCATCCCATTCGCCAGGCCTGGAACACTTACGTCACCCAGGGTCCTGGGTGGGGGCCCGGGGTGGGGAGGGACGGGGGCTGCAGGCATCAAGAGCAGCCGGGATAGGCTCCCACCTTACCTTATCCACATACAGCTGCACTTGATCCCCGACCTGTAAGCACTCGGGAGCCACAGCCTCATGCAGGATGAAGCCCCCACAGACCTGAGCCCGGGCCACAGGAAACAATACATCCTGGGGAGAAGAGGGCCAAGGTACCAGATGATTGCTTGTGGTCATCCCTCCACTTGTCTGGCCTCACATCTGCCTCCCACAGACGTCATCCCCCGGGTGTCTGACACTCACCTGCTGCGCTGTACGAACAAGGTAGCCTCGGTCTGAAGCCTGACCCCCTTGTTCAGCGTAGAAGTTGGTTCTGTCCAATAGGAGGCCACAGCGCTGGCCTGCTCCCACGGAGGCCACAGCCGTCCCGGTCTCTGAATAGAGCTGTAACACCTGGGCCTCACAGAGGCCAAACTCTGCCAGGGGCAGAAGGCTTATCAGTGTTAGGGCCTGGGGATATGAGGCAAAGGCTTTAGAGGGTGAAGGAGGCGGCATTTCCAGATGAAGGAGGTGGTGACCCCTGCTGGATACTTTGGGCAATGCAAGAGGCTGGTGGCTACCATTTCTCTCCTTCCCAGTCAAGGTCAGGTAAGCTTGTGCCTACCAGCCTGGGTTCTCACCGTAATCCCCATTGGGGCGAAGAGAGTAGTTATACTTGGGACTGTCATCAGTTGGGGGTATGCCTTGACGGTGCAGCTCCTCCAGTGCATGGACATCAAGACACAGTTCCTCCTCCTGAACTGGCTCTGCCTGCTGGGCCCGGTGCTGCAATACAATTGAGAGCGTGTGTGTGTGTGTGTGTGTGTGTGTGTGTGTGTGTGTGTGTTGGGGGGGGTTGTGGTTGGAGGGGAGTGCTAGGTGCACAGAGAACTCCACGGGATGGAAACTGAGCTTTGAGAGCCTTGTCTCTGCAAACCCTGCAGCTTGAATGGAATAAGACCTAAGGGGGTTTGCTGGCTTCTTAGGAGGGAGCTATCTTAGGAGACTAGTAAACTAGACAGGACTGCTGCCTCAGGGTCAGGTCTCTTTGCCCACAACCACTCTGGGGGAATCCCTCACTTCTGCTTCTGTTTGGTCACTGGGGCTGATGCTCCTCTCTACAGACTTTGCGGGGCCCGTGGTTCTGTACCTGAGCCTCCTGGGCTAGCCGCTCCAGTCCTGCAGTGTCCAGTTTCACTCCCTTCTCCTCCAGCATTAGTTCCACCAGGTCCAGGGGAATCCCCAGATTCCCAGACAGCGACAATGACCAGGCCACTTCAGCTGAGGAAAGAGAGCAGAAGGTTGAGGAGGGAGAAGGAAGGGAACCGGCTCAGGTTTGTTCAGCCACACAAACCCCTCCAGCGTTTGGGAGCCATCTTGAAACTTTGGGTTCCAAGGTCAGATAAGGATGAGGGGAGCCCAGCAGACTTGCTGGATTCATGGTATTTTGGTAGTCTCAGTTTAAGCATGAAGCTGACTTCGGAAACAAGGGATGGGATGTGGGGCTGGCTGGTTGGTTAGGACAGGGAGTGGCAGGGCAGGGCTCCTGAGGTGGTCAGGTTTAAAGCAACTGGAAGAAACTTCTGGCAGAAGTTGGGGGGGGGGGGGAGCCTGAAGCCCCTTGCTCACTCTGGTGTGTCAGAAAATCCCTTTGCTTTGGTTACACTCCCAACTCACCAGGGAACAATTCAGAAGGGCCCAGGCGCTTAACAGCACGATCGATGATCCGCTGGCCTCGCTGCAGGGAGGCCAGGAAGGCTGCCTCATCCTCTGACACCAGGCTGGCTATCTGAACCAAGGCAGGGTAGGGAGTGGATCTGGGTTTCCTTGGAGACCGGCTTCTCCCTACAGCTTTCTGGGCAGCCTCCCCCCCCCACCCCCCACCTCACCCCGATCAATACCTTGACTGAGTTCTTCTGAAGTTCTGGATAAGCAGTTCCCTAAGGGTGTAAGAGAGTGTGAAAGAGATAAACAGCCCACCCTTCCTCCATACCCTGGCATCAAGGGACACCTGCCCAGGAGGCTCAGATGCTTTGAGGACTGGCAAGGGACTCAAATAAGGAAGTGACTTTCCAGTGGGGCAGGCATATAAGTGGAAGGGAACCCTGAGGTCAAAGGTCCAGCATCCTGAATGAATGTCCTTCCAAGGTCTCCCTGCTTTTTGTGAGCAAGACCAGCTTTCTCAGCCTCTTTGATGGAGTGCAGGACTGGACAGTGAGGGTGGGACACAGCTGGGGTTCAGTGGTGGGTTCCCAAGGACTCAGAAGGGGTGCAGAAAGGAGGGGGCTCTGTACTTACCAATGTCTCCACCACCACTGGCACCAGGTTGCCTAGAAAGCCAGGCGGTGCCTGCAAGACCTCTGTGGAATAGCGCACAGCTCGCCGGAGAATCCTACGAAGAACTAACCTAGAGGGTTTCAGAGTGCAGGCGTGAACGCCTAGCATCATCTAGCCAGCAGTATGGGGAGTGGGGTGCTTCCCCTATTCCCTTTGAGCTCTTGACCTGACTTCACCTCCCCATTTCCCTCCCTCCCAGTCCTGTCACTCCCGCAGCACCTGCCCTTCCAGACTCACGGGGCACCTGACATCCCCGGGGAGACACCATCAGCAATGCAGACACTGAGCGTGCGGATGTGATCGGCTATGACTCGGTATGCTGTGTCTATTCGTCCCTCATCGGCTGTCCCTATGCGGCCAGAGTAAGGGGGAACCCCGCAGCTCTGTAAAGCAGGAGAGCAACCATAGCTGTTATGACCTGGCCCAGGCACATGCCTGTTCTCAGCCATAAAACCGACCACATCCTGTAGGAATACAGTCCAAGAATGGAGTCCTGTGAGAATTCTGTGTGCTTGTGAGAAAACTCCAAGAAATCAAGACAAATGTGACCTCAGTTCCTTCAAAGCACAAGGGCTGTTCTTGGAAGGTGTTTTCGTGTTCCTCCCAGGTGCAGCAGATAGGAGTGAGTTTACTTCAGCTGGTGTTATTCATACGCCTCTATAGAAAAATGTTTTTGCCACCTGTGGGTTGTATACTTGTGCTTGCCACTTGTCACTGTACACTTTACTCTTGTAAGAAGGTGATTCGTTTTAACAATAAATCATCTGATGCTCTGAATAAAGTTGGCTGTTTCATGTGACTTTAGTCTGCCTCATTTTTTTTTTTTTTTTTTTTTTTTTTTTTTTTTTTTTTTTTTTTTTTGAGACAGGGTTTCTCTGTGTAGCCCTGGCTGTCCTGGAACTCACTCTGTGGACCAGGCTGGCCTCGAACTCAGAAATCTGCCTGTCTCTGCCTCCCGAGTGCTGGGATTAAAGGCGTGCGCCACCACTGCCCGGCTAGTCTGCCTCATTTTTAGGTGCCACTCTCCCAGGTTCACATCAACAACTGGAGTAGTAAACAACGTCTAGAATGGTCTTCCCATCACTGGGGAGGCAGAGGCAGGCAGATCTTTGAGTTCAAGACCAGCCTGGTCTAAAGAGTAAATTCCAGGACAGCCAGAGCTATACAGAGAAGCCCTGTCTTGAAAAATCAAATACAAAACCCAACAAAACAAAAACAAAAACAAACAAACAACAACAAAAAACCCAAATCCCAAAGCAACAGAATGGCTTTTGGAAAAGCCAATGGCAGAATAGGACCCCGTGGACCTTGTGGGGGTTGTGCTGAGCATTAAAAGTCCCATAGTGGCCATCACTTGCTCAATTCCCATGGCCAGAGCATCCCTGAAGCACACCCCATTTGTGCTGGCTGGTTTCATGTCGATTTGACCCAAGCTAGCATCATTTTGGAGAAAGGAATCTCAATTGAGAAAAATGCCTCACCATACTGGCCTGTGGTACATTTTCTTGATTGATGATTGACGTAGGAGGACCCAGCCCACTGTGGGTGGAGCCACTCGTAGGGTGGTGGTCCTAGATCCTGTAAGAGAGCTGGCTGAGCAAGCCATAGTGATCAAGCCAGTAAGCAGCACTCCACCACAGCCTTTGCCCTTACTTACATTAAGGTGACTAAGATACAGAAGTACAGCTGAAATAAATCCTTTCTTCACCACCTTGCTTATGATCATGGTGTTTATTATGGCTATAGAAATCCCAAGACACCATCCATCCCTAAAACAGCTTCTCTAGAAGGTACGATCACCCTTGCTTACTTTATTTTTTATTGATTTATTAAGAAAGGATCTTACTATATAGCCCTAGTTGACCTAGAACTTGTTATGCAGACCACACTGGCCTCGAACTCACAGAAATCTTCTTGCACATGCCTGGCCTCAACACTTGCTTTAAAGAAGAGCAGAAAAGTTTGGAGATGTAGCTCAGTTGACAGAATGCTTACCTTACATGCATGTAGCCCTGGGTTCGACCCCCGAGCACTGAATAAAACTAGGCACAGTGACATACTCCAGCAATCCCAGAACTTAGCAGGTAAAGGTAGGAGGATCAGAAGTTCAAAGCTACCCTTGGCTACCTGGCAAGTTCAAGGGCAGCTTTGAACATTAGACTGTTTAATTTAAACACACACACACACACACACACACATATCAGGAGCAGATGTGAAATCTGGACCAGGCTGGTATGACTCCGTTTGCCTCTCTGATCTTCCTAGAGGTAGGGTCAGGGGTCAGGGAGTGGGAATAGAGGAAGCTGGTATATACTCAAACATGCCACAGCAGGCTACTTAATCTGTGCAGCTTCAAACATACTCTAGTCCAGGCTTTGTCTTGCCACTCACTATGCTGCTTAAGCCACTCCCCTAGCCCCACCCATTGATGGGTCTTTTCCTTTGACCTCTGTGAGATATCTTGTCTCTTTGCTAGTGTCTACTCTCCAGTCACCATCTAAGCTGCACCTCTGCCCCAGCTTTCTACTGGATTGATAATTGAGAACAGTGGCTTTTTGGCTTTTATTGTCATCTGGCTCCAGCTCGTCCTCCTTGTGGGAGTGCATGACAGCTCCTGCATCTCCTCCACCTGAGCCTTGTGGGAATGCATGACAGCTCCTGCATCCCCTCCACCTGAGCCTTGTGGGAGTGCATGACAGCTCCTGCATCCCCTCCACCTGAGCCTTGTGGGAATGCATGACAGCTCCTGCATCTCCTCCACCTGAGCCTTTCTCCCCATGCACAGAATAGAAGCCACACTTTGGATTTCAAGACCCTGTAAGGTGTGACTCTGGCTATCTTCTTTGCAGAAGACTATCTGTAAAAATGTCCTTTCCCTCAGCACAGGCCACTTGTCATAGGATTTTAAAGCTGCTTTTCATCAACAGATAACATCTGTCTCCCTATCTCTTGAACCTGAAGCTGGCCAGTGACGTTTTCTGGCCAACAGAATATAGGAGAAAATGAATCTGGGTATGGTGTTGCACACCTGTTATTCCAGAATTTCGGATCTAGAAGCAAGAAGATCGAGGTCACCACTGGCTACACAGCAAGTCTGAGGCCAGTCTGGGATCCATGAGGGCCTATCTCAAAAAAGAAAGAGAAAGAAAAGGAAGGTAAAAAAAAGGATACCTCGCTTCTGTCTTCCTTCTTGGATCCTTGCTGAGCTGGGATGAGAACAGGCCTGAGCTAGAGCCAGCCAGATGATAGCAGACAGATGGCTTAGCCACCCATGCTGTCCCAAGCTGACAGTCAACCAGTGCCTAGAAGTAGAGCTGCCTCATACCCAATCACAGATGTCTGGATGAGCTCATGGGATACCAAAAAAAAAAAAAGACCCAAGAAAGGTGGCCTGGTCTGTGCCATTGCCCACAGACTCCTGAACTGGATGTCAGCAGCCTTACAATACTGGTGTGCTACCCAGCAAAAAAGCTCTTGGGTATGGGCTCCACCCACATCTCACAGGATTCTACCTCAGCAACCTGGCTGTCTTTCCCAAAAGGCAGTAACTATTAAAAGGGCCCAGAAAGGAAAAGAAGGCCCCTAGCTTAGGAGCTAGTTTGTACTTCCTGTTGGCTGAGAGCCAAGAAACTTCAGGACAATTGATAAAACTGAAGCCACCTAGAGACAGTACTTGTGTTTGTAATGACTTTTCAAACAAGGCTATTAAAAGCAGCACACTAGGGGCTGGAGAGATGGATCAACAGTGAAGAGAGTTTGCGCTCTTCCTGAGGATCTGAGTTTGGTTCCCAGAAGCCACACTGGGTGGCTCACAACCACCTGTGACTCCAGTTGCAAGTGATCTGATGCCTTCTTCTGGTTTCTGTGGGTACACACAGACACATGACACACATAATCACGATATGCCCACACAGACACAAACACATGACACAGACAGACAGAAAGAAAGACAGGCACACACCCACACATCCCTCCATATCTTTTCTATTTGAGCCTCGGTACCAAGCAGCATAAAGGTTCTGGATTAGGGGAGCTAGTCAAGCCACATCCACCTGTGGCAACCTCTTTCTTATAGCTACCTTAAAGAAAATGGCAAGCCCTCTACCAAAAGTCCATCTCTAACTCTCCAACACACCAGACTCCTCATGTGCCTAGATTCCAGGAGAATGGCAGCTGTAACTTTGAATTCCCCAAGTCAGTCTACAGGCTGAGGACACCAGACTCAGGACACCAGAGGACTAACAGTATAGTGGGTGCAGTCAGGTAGACGTACCTTCTTCATCGCGTTTCAACATTCTCCGAGAAACATATTCCTTCTCTGGGATACAGGCCCATGCTGTGGACTACTTATTAACTATGTGGCATGAAGACCTTCCCCTTCCTCTAAGACCTCTATAAGGACCACCACTCAGCCATGGAGAATGGTGTTGGTGCCTGAGACCTCTTCAGAGTCCTGCCATGCTCCTGTCTGTTTGTCCGTGAAGTTAATAAATCTTTTATCCAAATGATCTGCCTCAATGTTCATTTGTGTTCCAAGCCCAGAACTTTTCATAAAGGATACACACACATTTTGAATGGATGAGGGGAATAGTAAGGGGTGACATCAGGTATACTTGATACCCTGGGATCTTTGGTCTGTACTATCCCCACATGTTGGGAACACTCTTGAGTTCTCAGCAACACCAGGGGGAGGAGGGGCTGGGGAGATGGCTCAGCTGGTACAGTGTTTACCTCGCAAGCATAAGGACCTAACTTTGACCTCTACAACCCATGTACAATTGTCACAGTGGAATACACTTGCTACACACACACACACACACACACACACACACACGCACCTCAGAAAACTAAAAACCAATGGGGCTAAGGCAGAGGGAGGCTCACCTGGTGTATGGCGTCAAGCAGTGGAGAGAAGAGGTCAGTGTCGTAGGTGGAATGTTTGCCTTGCAGTACAGCCACCAACCTTTCTAGGCCCATTCCTGTGTCCACATGTCGCTGTGGCAAGAGCTGCAGGCTTCCATCTGCCTCTCTGGCCAGGAAAAGTGTGCAAGGTGAGGCCAACTGAGTCTGGCAGGTCTTAGGCAGGTGTTCAAGTTCAGCAGAAACCTGATGACCCATGGGCTGAGAGTAGCAGGAACCTGAGGGCAGTGCCTCCCTTTTCCCCCAACAAAAATGGAGATGATGAAGGCCTTGGGTTCTCTCAAAAAGGTTAACTCTATTCTTACTCTTGTTTGGGCCCTTGTCTGGACCTAGACATGCTCACTAAGACAGATTCTTTGTCTTTAGAGAGACTTGTCAAGATGTTAGAAGAAAATCATAGCGATCACCAAGCTCAACTCCATTACATGACTGGAGGCCAGAGAGCATCAGTAACTAGTTCAGGCTGTCATGGACAAGGATGAGAATTAGATCAGTCTCTCTTTTCAAAATGCGTGTAAGTTTGGCTAGCAACTAATGGTAGCTACAGCCACCGTTACCTGTAGTATTGCATGAAGACCAGATTCCAAAGCTCTACCAGCTGGGGGCTTCCCAACCCCCTAGCCAGGTCATAGTGAATCTCAGTACAAGGCCCACAAGGCCCGGTATCTCCCATCTCCCAGAAGTTCTCTTGTAGTCCAAAGGAGAGCACATGGCTGGCAGGCACTCTGAGGAGAAAGCCATGTAAGTGGTGGGAGACTGTCATGTTCAGAAGCTGGCACCCCCCTGTTATGACAATCTCTCACTCAAGTCCAGCTCAGGAAGAAGGGTCCTAGGGCTGAGCAACAGCATGCTGGGACAGGCCAAACTCATGAGGGTTTGTACTGATAGTCTGCTTTCCACTCTTCCTATTGCCAGTGGGGAACAGAAGAAGAGGCCTGACTTACCCCAAGCTGAGCCAGATGTCTCTGGTCTCCAGGTCTGGGTCCAGCCCTGTCTTGGAGTCACCACTGAAGTAGGAGACCCATAACCTGTCCTCAGGGATCCCATAGACTTGAGTCAGCAGTTCCCAGGCCATGCTACAAGCTTCCTCCTGCAGGCAAAACCACAATGGGGGTGGAAAGATATGACATTAGGGCTACCCAAGGTCATGAGGTGAAGACAAGACCATTCCCACTACCCACACTAGTATCAGATCAGGCCACGACCACTTTAGCCTTGAGGTTTTCTTGCCTAGAAAGTGTTCCCATTCTTGCAAGCCTACCTTCTTTCCAGACCCAGATAAATTCTATGTTCTCCATAAACCTCTCCCCTAACCCACAGTAACCTGGGGTCTTTATGTCCAGTGACTCCAGTGACAATCTCAGCACAGCTGTCTGGCCATCTGCTCAGCTAACTTTTAAACAGCCATTAGGTAGGAGACAGTTCTTTCCTTCAATCAGGGAAGTGAGGCATATTCTTTCCCATTGGATGCCATGTGTGTATGCTGTGTTCGTGTATGTGTGTGTACACACCTGTAACATGTGGGCATGCACCTGTGAAAATCAAAGAACAACTACGGGTGACTGTACTTAGGAGCTAATTTTTGTGTGGACCAGCTTGTCTGCAAACTTCCAAGGATTCTCCTGTCTCCATCTCCTATCTGGCAACTCCAGAATCATAGGCACACACTGTTGGCCTGCACTTTAAATGAGAGTTCTGGGGGAATCCACAAGCACTTTACCAACCAAGCCATCTTTCTGTCTCCCCCATAACACACTGTGTCTAGCACTTGGCCACAATATCCAGCATTCAGGATTCAGACTTTAATTCTAGAGTACCCTGGAAACTCACCTTAAAATATTCACCCCCAAAAGCCCAATTGCCAAGCATCTCGAAAAACGTATGATGAGAGAGATCACGGCCCACATCCTCCAGGTCGTTATGGCGTCCTCCAGCCCTGACACATTTCTGGCTATTAGCAACACGACGGAAGCCTGCCATCTCACTTCGTGGATCCACTGTGCCCAGGAAGATGGGCTTGAACTAGAAGCACATAAAAGTTGGGAAGGGGAGTCATTTAGTTCCTTAATACAAGGTTTAAGTGGGGGGTGAATACAGATGGCTGTTGAAACTCAAGATTTGTGACCCCAAGGGTGCAATGTGGTCTTGGCTGTAGGAACCCCAGGAGCTCAGGCAGGCATTTCTAGTGTATGTGAAGTAGAGAAGAGGTATGAACCTAAACCAGAGACCTCTGCCTAGTAAAAAGTAGTAAAATTTACAGATCAGGAAGTGGTTGGGCAGAGTCAAAGCTTCACGAATATTACCAAGCACCTAGCAGGAGCGCAATAAATGTCTACTTAATAGATGAGTTGTATTTATTTAGTCTTCCTCTCGGAGCCTGTCCCTCAGGACTTCACACTTGTTATCCAGGAATAATAAAACTTAATTTCTCCCCCAAGTTTCTAAGCTAATTCCCCAAGACCTAACCAGGGCCCCACCCATTTTTACCCAGCCCCTCTTCCACCCTGAGTTCCGCCCCTCACTTTTTTGGCCCAATCCTGAAGCGCTTTTCTCAGGCTGACCCCCCCCGAGCTCCGCCCCCGATTGGTGTGGCCCCGCCCCCACCTGGTTCATGCCTGCGTTGACGAAAAGCAGGCTGGGGTCGCCGCGCGGCCTCACAGAAGCGGAGGGCACGAGCCGGTGGCCGTAGCGATCTCGGAAGAAGCTCAGGAAGGCGTCCCGCACGGCCGCTCCGTGGGGTGGACTGGGCTCGGTTGAGAACGGCTGCCATGAGCACGACCTCCCAATGGCTCGCCGCAGCCTCCCGGTTGCAGCAGCCACCAACGCCGCCATCTTAGCTCCGGGCAACGGCTTCGCTGGGTCAAAGAGTGACGTGCAAAAAGGACGACTAGTGTTTCCTACAGCGGCCCCTGGCGGCTGGAAGACTTGGGGGGGAGGGGAAGTCTCAGCTTCTGGTAAATTTGGTTCGGCAAGAAAGGGACTAACTTCCCCTGGGGTCATCATACCGCTTTGCACATAGTAGGCACTTACTTCATCCAGGATTAAACAGATAATCATAAAAAGATAGCTATGTGCTAGGCTTTACTTTGAACGTTAGTAGCAACTTTAGCACAACGCCTCTGCTTCCAAAATCTGTATTCTGGCAGTAATGGTTGTTGTGTTATTGATTTTGTGGAGTTGCAAATGAACAGGTGTGGGTGCAGTTCCGTGCGTGGGCCATGTGGTTTGTGCTGATCCAGGCTGAAGAGTGCCAAGGGATCCTGAGTATTCAAGAGGTGGTCAACAAGTACAGAACCCTTCGTAAGTGCCAGGCACTGCTCTAAGACCTTGCCAGGTCCTTTCTGCCCTTGGTTTGCAGAGAGCCATTTTGTCCTTAGGGACTGAAGCAGGTACTTTGGAGCAAGAGTCTGGTGGAGACACAGAAGCCAGCCTGCATCTGCTCCATTATTAATTGCTTAATGACATTTGGTCTTTTAATTTGCTTGGGGATGAGAGAATCCAGGTCGCCAGGTCAGGACAAAGCAGTTGGCTGAAAGCTGTGAGGAAGCTTTCCATAAGCCTCCCAGTGCCCTGAGGTTTGGGGTTTTGCTGAAAGAAAAGAGATACCTGTCCTGGCAGGCCCTTGACTTCCTTTCCGTGGTAACAGCAGTAACTGAGAAGCCCACAGACATTGTGGGTGCAGCTTAGACAGCCCAGGGTCTTCCCATGATGACCTTGCTTGACCTTTAGTCCGGAAAAATTCACAGATCTGGGGAGAGAAAGGGATTTGCCAAGTTTAAGACTCAATAGAGCAGTGGTTCTCAACCTGTGGGTTGCAACCACTTTCGGTTGCATATCAGATACTTACATTACGACTCATAACAGCAGCAAAACTGCAGTTATGAAGTAGCAGTGAAAATAACGTTATGGTTGGGGTCACCCCACCATGAGGAACTGTGTTAAAGGGTTAAGGCATTGGGAAGGCTGAGAACCATTGTACTAGAGGTAACAGAACTGAGGTCATTGTGGTCAGAAAGACAGCCTTGGCCACCCAGGGGACCCTTTTGGCCATCAGTCTATGTGTGTTATTTGGGCCTTTTGAAGCACAGCTTCTTTTTAGGGAATGCATAGTCTATTTTGGACGAGAGTTTCTATAGCAATAGTGAATTCTGACGAGCCTGTATATCCATCCCATGATTGTCTGTCCTCTCTTTTCCATGTGTTAAAGGTTGCTCTGCCTATTTTGGTTTCCTCCAGTGCTTTTGGAACAGAAACCTGAAGCCCGATGGGAAGTTTTGAGATTGGTAACCTTGAGAAAATACTGTGAGATTCTCTAACTGCGATGAGACTGTTTTCCAAGATAGAGGAGATGCTCATTCCAGTACTGACTTTGACTATAACACAGCCCTTGTGTTATAGTAGCGAATTTGTACTTTAGACTAATTCCTTTGTAGCATCATGAGCTGCATAGTGGCTTTCACATTTAATCCTAGCACTTGGGAAGCAGAGGCAGGTAGATCTCTGTGAATTTGAGGGCAGCCTGGTCTACAGAGTGCAGGACAGCAGGGCTACACAGAGAGACCCTGTCTCAAAAAATGTAGCTTTATTTGTTAATTAAAAAAAAAGAAAGAAATAAAAAGGAGACCTTGACTGCTCCTAGGTAGGGTGGGGCTTTATCATGGATATGAGGGGAAACAGGGCCGGAGGCAGGAGCATTTGGGAGAGTCCAGAGTGAACATGAATGTGATGGCTTGTATATGCTTGGCCCAGGGAGTGGCACTGTTGGGAGGTGTGGCCTTGTTGGAGTAGGTGTGTCACTGTGGGTGTGGGCTTTGTCCTAGCTGCCTGGGAGCCAGTATTCTGCTAGCAGCCTTCAGATGAAGATGTAGAACTTTCTGCCCCCTCCTGCACCATGCCTGCCTGGACTCTGCCATGCTCCTGCCTTGATGATAATGGACTGAACCTCTGAATCTGTAAGCCAGCCCCACTTAAATGTTGTCCTTTCAAGAGTTGCCTTGGTCTTAGTGTCTGCTCATGAAAGTAAAACTAAGACAGTGACCCTAGGCCAAGCCATGTAAGGAGAGACAGGAGCAGAGAGAGGAGAGACAGGAGACCAAGAGGCCAGGAGGGTAAAGGGCAGACAAAAGGACTGGGTAACCAAAATGGCTGGATTATATAGGGAAGGACAGCTGGGGGAACGGCAGCCCAGCTCCTGGGCTGGAGAAGTTTAGGATAGGGGGCAGGATCCTGTAACTGGTAGGGACGAAGGGATGCTGAGGGAGCCTGGAGGTCAGGCCCCCTTTGATATGCTAAATAGGCACCTTAATTAGCTCTTTGTCCTGGATTTGAGAACTAACCATTGGGCTTTGCCTAGCATCTCTGAGGCCCTGGGTTCATTCCCCAGCACTCCATAAACTGGACATTGTGAAGGGCACCCGTAACCCCAGCACTCCAGAGGTAGATGCAGGAGAATGGCAAGTTGAAGGTCATCCACAGCTGGATAGAGAGCTTTAAACCAGCCTGGGAGAACTAGACTCATTCAGGAAGCCAACAAAAAATAGTTTTATTGACAGAAAGCTTAAGGCTAGAGCAACAGCGTAGTGGGCAAAGTGCTTGGCATGCAACGGTGAAGATTTGAGTTCAAATCCCCAGGCAGGCCTGTACACCTTTTCAGTATTCCTACGTTGAGGTGAGGGACAGATGCATGCGTTCCCAGAAAGAAGCCCATGGGCCAGCCAGAGTGACTACTGTAGTAGTGGTGATGACCAGCAAATCTATCATGTGTCAGAGGTGGGAGGCGAGGACCAACACCCTAGGTTGTTCTCACACCTCCACATTTGTGCCTGTACATTCATCGAATACACAAGAAAATCCACACATCACACTTTACCCACAGGAAGTGAACAAAGCTTTTAGCGTATTCACAGCCATTTCTAAAGTCACCCTGAGAAGGCCCGGACTACCTTAGAAACCAATCCTGCATTCTTTGAGCCTTTCTCCCCAGTCCTTTGGTCCTTCCTAGCCTCAGTAAACCATTAATCAGTTTTTTGTTTTTATATAGATTTGCCTATGGTGACGTGTCTATCAATAGCTTCAATTATATGTGGCCTTTTGTGGATAGCTTCTTTATTATTTTAAAAATTGTGTGTGTGTGTGTAAGTGTGCAGGTGCCTGGAGAGCTCAGAGGTGTTGAGTTCCCCCGGAGCTGGTGGAGTTACAGGCAGTGGGGAGCCACCTTATATGGGCGCTGGCCACAGAATTCTGCTCTTCTGGAAGAAGCGCCTGTAAAGGCTAAAGAAGCCCCACCTGCTCAAGGACAGATGGCTTCTGGGAATGCTGGGGCCTGATGTTCATGTAGGATGACAAGTCACATGTTTTCACCTCATTAAACAAGATTGTTTGCCTGCGACTTCGAGGTAGCGCTTGATTACGTGTAGACAGAGAGCAACCTAGGCATTAAGTACATCAGGATGTGTGCTTGCCCCTGATGGGACAAAAGCAGGAAATACCAAAGGCTTGTGGGTTCCTACCTTTATAGGCACCTGACTGACCTATTCCGGCACCATTTCTTTGGGAATCCCCGATACAGAAACAGCCAGTGTCCACCTTTCTGGCCAGTATTGAATAAAGCTTGCTTTAATTGGATCATTGTGGAACCGGTCTTTCTCTTGTCAGTTCTCAGATTTAACACACATTTCTAATTGCTGAGCCATCTCTCGGCCCCTGTAGCTGGCCTGTTTCATTCAGTATTTTGAGGATTCATTCATGGACGGATAAAAGAGGAATAAAAAGGAAAGGAAAGGCCATGACTGCTCCTAGGTGTGGTGGAGGGGAAAGGCTATTGTAGGTATGTGGGGGAGCATAGCCAGAGGCAGACACATCTGGGAGAGTGGTCCTGACCCTGAACCATGTGGGGAGACGGGGAGGGGAAGGGAGAGAGGAGAGCTAGTACAGCAGCCAGGAGGCCAAAGGTACAAAATGTCTGGATTCTATAGGGAAGAACATCTGTGGGAAGAACAGCCTAGCCCCTGGGCTGGAGAGTTCAGGATAGCGGGCAGGGTGACCTGTGACCTAAGGCTTGAGGGATGCTGGGAGAATCAGAGGCCAGGGCCACTCTGACATGTTCACTCGACACTTCCGCTGCTCTTCCTGGGCTGCTTGAACCTGAACCTGGGGAACAGCTATCATGGATCTTAGAAATGCATTTTTTTTTTTAAAAAAAAGTTGTTTCTATTTGAAGTGACATTTCTCCTCTTACTGTTTTGCCCTTGCGGTTAAAAATGTGTCATTCTACATGAAGCAAAGAGATTTGGTCTGGGGCTGGGAATGCTCTTGTTTTGATGTGCCACTGTCACCTGATGATGAAGTTAACCCGAAGGTCAATACCTTCCCTAGATAGCTGGAGGTGGAGAGAGTTTGTCAGATAGGAAGTTACCAGCCTGAGAATGTCTCTTGGGAGAACTGCTTCACTGCCTTGGTATTTGGAGGAACATCACTGTTATTTAAAATGCAAATGCTGACTGTTTTCTGGTTATCCCTGAGCTGGGATTCCATGAGCATTACCCCAGGGCTGCCTACCTAGTTGATAAAGAATGGGGCTTTCTCTTCTCAAGGGACTTCTCTTCTGTCGCCATCTGACCTACTTATCTTGGAAGGTACAAAGCTGCTGTCTTTGACACCTTCACTTTCTGTTTTGCTTGTTTAAAAGAAGTGACACCTTTATGTCGCGGTTATTTCTGTTTTCCACTTTGCTTTGAGAGCAGGAACTTGAGGTCAATAAATTCTATCCTGGGCTGATGGACAGAGTCAGAGAGGGACTTTTCACCCTCACGGTACAGGGAACCCAGCTCTGTGAACATCCTCTTAGCAAGGCTGGATGTAGCCTAAATGCTGAAAGTTCAGTCTCTGAGAGGCCTGTCTGGGTGATGTATTTATCATGGGTTTGTTTCACCTGGGGTATGAAAAGTGGGTCTCCCAGGTTCTGGCTAAAGGCACAGACACTGGAGGCTGAGGATTTATCTCAGTCAGTAAAGCTTGGCATGTGAGCCTGAGGACCTGGGTTTGATTCCCTGGCCCCCTCAGAATGATTGGACCATGGTGACAAGTGCCTGTCATCCCAGTGCCGGAAATCGGGGCAGGAGCCTTCCCTGGGGTTGGTTGGTCAGCTAGACTATCCAGGTGAGCTCTAGGTCTTAGAATCTCAAAAAGTGAATTTTTTCCTGAGAAATAATACCCAGGGTTGACCTTTAGCTTCCAGACAGGTGCACATACCTGTGCACATGCACATATACAGACACAGATGCAGACACTGGCTGGTTAGGTAGATCTGGGATGGGGTCCCAGAGGGAAGAAAAGTCATTGCTGTCTGGTTCTAGCAGGATCTTGCCTTTGTTTCTTTGCTAAATATCCGTCTATCATCTGTCATGTGAATGTGGGCATACACATGCCACAGAGTGTGTTTAGAAGCCAATGGACAACTTGGAGGAGTCAGTCCTCTCCTCCCACTAGGTGGGCTCCAGGGACCAGAGCACCAGGCTGGGTGGCAAGCATGCTTCCCCACCTAGCCATCTCACCAGCCCAGGGTCTTGCATTTCTAAGCAGGTTTCCAGGGATACTGTTGCTAGTCTTCTAGATCGTACCTTAAATGGCAAAGGTAAAGTAGAGGGCTTGAGTCTAGACATAAGCCTATTCAGGGCCTAATGTCTGGGTGTACCTAGGTTCTCCTCTCTCCTGGGAATCATGCTCCATGCTTTCTCTGAGAAGTTGGGTGGAGTCCAGAACTGGTCCTGTGCTTGTGCCGAGCTGCTAACACCCTTTCTTTCATTGCTTAGAGACAGAAAGATGTTGCTTGCAGCCCAGTAGAGGAGGGAGAAAGTATACCCAAGGGCGGGACCCAATGCAGCTGGCCAGGAGGGAACTCCCAGGGACTGGGAATTCAAGCAGGAGTGGAAGCCCCAAGGTCTAGAGACTAATGTTACAGACATATCCTTAGTGTTAAAGAAAAGTTGTTGTGGGCTGGAGAGATGGGTCAGCGGTTAAGAGCACTGACTGCTCTTCTGAAGGTCCTGAGTTCAAATCCCAGCAACCACATGGTGGCTCACAACCATCTGTAATGAGATCTGATTCCCTCTTCTTGGGTGTCTTCGGACAGCTACAGTGTACTTACATATAATAAATAAATAAATCTTAAAAAAAAAAGAAAAGTTGCTGTATTTTAAATGGTTATGTAATTGCCTGTATAATGTACAAGGCCTGGTCCTTTTGAAAGTTTCTCAGTCTCTGCATGAAAGATTGTTGAAAGAAACATTATGTCTGAGCAGGGCAGTGGTGGCTCACGCCTTTAATCCCAGCACTTGGGAGGCAGAGACAGGCAGATTTCTGAGTTCGAGGCCAGCCTGGTCTACAGAGTGAGTTCCAGGACAGCCAGGGCTACACAGAGAAACCTGTCTCGAAAAAGAAAGAAAGAAACATTATGTCTATACCCTTCTAGCCTCTAATCCTGGCACTAGAGAGCAGAAGGATCTCTGTAAGTTCCAGGCCAACCTGGTCTACAAAGTGAGTTCCAGGTTAGGACTACATAGCAAGACCTTGTCTCAAACACAAAACTAGATCAAACCAAACCAACTAACCAAAACTATTTACATATCATAATAAAACACAAATGTAGAAACTCAAACAAAGTAAATGTATAGCTTACTAGTAAGAAAGCCAGTATCTTGGGCTGGGACACAGCACACAAGGAGAATGCTCCCCCGGTATTTATGGGGCCTTGGGTTTGATTTTCCAATGTGCAAATCTCCTTACTATCTTGGATGTGGAATAGAACTCAGCAGTTACCCTGGGGGCTTTCTATGGCTTCTGCCTCACCCGACCCGCTTTTCTCCTCCCAGAGGTCCCACCACAGTGATGCTTACAGTTATTGCCAGTTTCTTTTATTTCTTGGCCCCTAATTAGCATATATTAATTGTCCAAAATACTGTGCTTCATTATGATATTTTATACATGTAAATAATGGCTCTTAATAGTCACACTCAATTTGCAGTTTTTGAGACAAGGTCTCAGGTAGAGCAGACCTGCCCCCAACTTGCTATGTAACTGTAGGAACCTCTCAGAGAAGCTTTTTGGTGCCTTTCTCTCTATGGAGTCATGACAAAAGGAACTGTGTAAGCTTTAATTTTTCAAAACCTATGTTTAATGGTGGTTCTTAAATGCTTTAACCTCCCTTCTAGCCCACCACCCACCAGAGGTAGTGGGAAAGGAAGGCCATTAGGATACGGGAGAAGTGGACCTGTTTAGAAATTGTTCTTTGGAGCAAATCCTATCTGCATTGTCAGGAAACCAGCAGTTCAGTTCACAGGATCAGAGGCTTGATCCACTTGTAAATACTTCATGACTACACCAGCAGTCCAGTTTGGTAGAGTTGGGATAGCAAACACGAATCACCAGTGGTGGCCTGACCTAGCAGAGACGGCCAGGCCTCAGCCGAATTGGCTAGAGTCAGCAGGAGGAATAAGGACCGCCAGGGGTGCCAGGAGAAGTTCTCAGCTGTGCCTCTCTCAATGAAGCAAAGACGTGAGACCAAGAAGTATTGCAAAGCTAGCTGTGCAAGCAAGCCAAGCCTCCACCGATGTCCGCTGAGTCCTATTTATAGCCCCTCCAAACATCACGTGTCTTCCACGGGTCTTCTCACCACGGGTTGTATCTGAGCGTGTGAGTCTGTCTTAGCAAAAGAAATCAAGAAAGTTGCTGAATACAAGTTAATAGAAAAATCACCGTTTATTCACTGAGTAAAAAAACAAACTTCCTCCCTCCTCCTCCTCTTCCTCTTCCTTCTCCTCCCTTTTGTTCCTTCTCCTTTCCTCTTTGGCAGAGCAGCAAAGGAACTCAGGACGTACCTGGAAAGTACTCCACTGAGCTACATCCCACATCTCTTACTGTTAACTTCTTTGTAGCACAGGTGTGCGTGCGTGTGTGTGTGCGTGTGTGTGTGTGTGTGTGTGTGTGTGTGCACGTGTGTGTTGTTTAAAAAGAAGACAATGAAAGTAGGCATGGCGGCACTGGAGAAGCTGAGGCAGGAGGATTGCCACAAGCTTGAGACCTGATCTAGGTAGGGAGGTCCAGCCAATCCAGGACTGCCGAGGGCAGCTTGAGACACATAATAAGACCATATTATGTACAACCACATGAACCAGTCCGAGGCAGTTTGAGCAGCTCTAAGTATGGGGTGAATGTGGCTTGTGCCACTTTGCACTGGTGGGCTGGCGAAGGAAAGGGGTTCAGAGGGCAAAGGCCTGCCCAGCTTGGCAGTGTATTCAGCCACTGACAGCGGCACAATGACCCTTAGGGACTGCACAATTGAGAATTCATTCTTCGCTAGAACTAACCGAAGTGCGGGGTTCTGGGTAGTGTTTTCATCTTTCTGGGGGGGAAGTCCGGAATGAAGTAATTCTGTTGGAGTGTTATGAACAGACCTGCAAAAAGGTGAAAGGAAAGTATGCACTCACACATGCAGAAGGGTGTGGCTGGGTGCTGACACCTTTTGCAAGGGCAAGCATCTTTGTATCTGGTTTGTGTAGCTATGGGGAGGTAGATCACCTTGAACAAGGAGGGGGCGTGGCTAGATGGGCGGGGTTTGTGGAGGCTTCCTCTGGATTGCTTTTTTTGTAATTTTTTTTTTTTCCTGAGAGTTGTCTTTGTGTGTGTGTGTGTGTATGTGTGTGTTTATGGACATGTGTGTGGGTATGCGCACACGAGGAGGCCAGAGGTTGGCATCTGTGTCTTTTTCGGCTGCTTTTCCACTGTATGTTTTGTAGTCAGTGTCTCTCACTGAACCTGGAGTTGGACAGTTCAGCTACACTGGTTTTCTAGAGGGTCGAAGGATCCCTGGATTCCCATCCCAGTACTACAGAACTGGTTTTTTGTTGGAATTATTGTTTGTTTATTTGTTTCAAACAAACTCTGGGCCTTGCATGGCAAGCATTTTGCAAGCAGAACCACTTCTCTAGTTTTTGTCTTGTTTTGAGTTTGTAAACTAGTTCGTTGCTTTCTTGTTCCAAATGAGATGAAGCACAAGAACAAAGTCTCGGAAGCAATATTTGTTTATTTTCCAGGGAAATTTATCATCAGATCCTTTCCTGTTTACAAAGATAGTTGGCTGTGCCTCTTCCCCACAGGTGGGATTTTTGGGAATGAGAAGAGAGCCCACGTCCCGGAATCCACGCTACAGTGGAAGCTGTCATGGGGTGGCTGTGGCTCTTGAGACTCAGATGGGCTCTTTTACCCAGGTATCTGCTGTCCCTGAAGCTTCCTTTGTCACTTAGCTATCAGGGGTGGAAGCCACCACTCTGGCTTTGATTTAGAAAGCTCTCTCTCTCTCTCTCTCTCTCTCTCTCTCTCTCTCACACACACACACACACACACACACAATAATAAATCAGAACCCAGAGTTCCATTATCCAATCTTGAAATGGGCCCTCTGTCTGTCTGTTAGGATGTCTGGGGAGCAGAGACGTAAACACAGAACCAAAGATCTACCATTAGCACCAATTTCATTTGCTATCAGCTTACCCATTACCCTTTGAGATGCCATTAAAAATGCATTCAGGATGTGAGGGCGATGGGGCCTATCAAAATACAAGTTGATTGTAATTGATGACGACACTCCTCCTCCTCCCCCTCCCTCCTGCCCTTCTGCATCCAGTGGCTTTAAGCCATCTGGGACATAACCCAGAGCAGAAAAGAGAGGAGGGGAAAGGGCCTCCAGGCAATGGTAAGTGCTGCCAGAGGCCAGGGAGCCGAACTCCATGAGTCTGTCTGCCATCCTCGCTCAGGACAGGGACTCAGCAGAGTACTTATGCTCCTAACAGCAGAGTACTTATGCTCCTAACAGCAGCTACTTGGTACTGAGCACCTGGTATGTGTCAGGTGCTGTGTTTTTCTTCTCCTCTGAGCTAGGGCTCCAACCCTACCTCCTGCATGCTCTGTAGCACCGACCCTCCATACCCAGGCTCTGGTAACATGCTTTTTATGTAGCAACACTTAGTTTTCACATGAAGCTGTTATGAACCTTATTTTACACACGAGGAGGCTAAGAGTGGTTCAGTGACATGTTTGCTAACATGCAGGCAATAAGCTGTAGAGAGGGGATTTGAACCTGTGAACCTGCCTTTAGAGTCAACACTGTTAACTTAGTGTATGTGTGCACACATACATGTGTGCATGTGTGTGTTTAAATATGTTTTTAAAAGATTTATTTATTTATTTATTATTATGTATGTGAGTATACTGTTGCTGTCTTCAGACACACCAGAAGAAGGCATCAGACCCCATTACAGATGGTTGTGAGCCATGTAGTTTCTGGGAATTGAACTCAGGACCTCTGGAAGAGCAGTCAGTGCTCTTAACTGCTAAGCCATGTGTGTGTTTAATATACACAATTCTGAAAGTCCATGTATCTGCGATCCTAATTCTCAGTAAGTTGGGAAACGGGGTCACTAGAAAGCTCATTCACCACAGGGAAGACTTTACCAGGGAAGCTTCTTTTTGCCAAGCATAGGCAAGGAGCTCAGAACTCTCCCTGGAAGGGGGCAGAAGCAATCTGCTCCATGGTATACAAACTCTACCCTTCTTACCTTCACAGGCTGAGACATAGACTTATAGCTTGGGTTGATGGGAAGGCCCACATCTGGCCAGGACAGAGATAGGAATGGAAAGACCCTTGTCTCTGGCCTTACACTGTCACTTGGGAACTTGGTCTGCATTGTTACAGGCAAGAAGAATACCGTTTTTTTGTTTGTATCCCTGAAGTCTGTAGATGAGTAGCCAGATTTGCAAGCTGATGGAAGAAAATAAAAAGCTGATGCGTGGGACAAGATGGATTATGATAGCTGTGATCTATGTTTGTGCCATTTTGGTAGCAAGCCAAGGAAGTATTGAAAGCATATAGGAGTAAATGTAGGAGCACATCGAGCCCTTAAGATCAGCGGGAGCACTTCACTGATTCAGAAAGGCCACTGCAAACTTCCTCAGTTGGTCCAGAAAACGGAGGGGCTGTATTCTTTGGTTAATGGAATAAGAATATACACACGTTCCATTCAGTTCTGTGAATGTGGGGAGTGACTACCTTGTGCCCAGCGAGGTTGATGCAGCCCTTGCTCTCAGGGAGCTCTCTGAGCATGCGTGTGTGCGTGTGTGTGCGTGCGTGCGTGCATGCATGCGTGCGTGTGTGCGTGTGTGCGTGTGTGCGTGACTGCCTCCAAAGATTCGAAGAGACTGAAGAAACAGACAGATCCAGGGTTGCAAAGAACAATTTATTGGGGACCAGCTAGCAGGAGCATGGTCAAGGGTAGCAGCCGGATATCTGGATCCATTTGGGTCAGAAGGAAGGGATGTCTACTGTGGTCAGGACAGAAGTGACTTTCCTCTTGGCTAATGTATCTGGTATATCTCAAGCTCACATCAAAGATGATGCCAGACATATTCTTGGCTCTGAGAACACCAGCGTCCAGTCACGGAGATCTGCATAACTACTACCATGGCTTTGTCTGTCTGTCTGTAGTGCTGGGAACTAGGTGGAGAAACAGGCCAGGGTCAGTGCTGTAGTGCAAGACGGCTGTACTTATGCCCAGGAACTTCCTGTGTAGCGACGCTAGACAGTCACTGTGTTTACAGAGGCCACACAGAAGACTGTTTGGAGATGAGGTTGTTGGGGAGCACATAGTGTACCTCTGATTTGGGGACCAGGGTTCGGCTGCTAGAATGCTTGCTTAGCATGCATTAAACTTTGTTAAACTTTGGAATCCCATGAAACCGATGTGATGGTACACACCTGTAATTCAGAGGTAGGAAGGTCAGAAGTTCAAGGTTATTCTCAGCTATGTAGTTCCTGTGGGTTCTGGCCAGGCTGGCTACATTAGACACTGTTTTGAAGGAAAAGGAGACTCTAAGCAGAATTCTGTGCTGGATTCCAGGGAGCGTGTCTGCTAGATGATATAGAAATTCCCTTAAACAAGGGCTGTAGATGGGGCGGTCTACACACAGAGGGCTTCTCTGCCTAGAGAAATATCTGTGACCACAGAAACTTACATTTGGAGTTTCCCATTTCCCTTTTTTTCCAAGGTCCTCCCACCTGAAGGTAGGTCTTGCAGAATTTAAGATGTCCATATGGCTCTTGGAATGTGAGTCAGCAGAACAAGTTACCTTCAGCTGTCATCTGGATGTCATCTGGGTATTCTACTTTTTTTTTTTTTTTTTTTTTTTTGACAAGGTTTCTCTGTGTAGCCTAGGCTGCCCTGAAACTAGCTATGTAGACCAGGCTGGCCTATAGAGCTCTGCTTGCACCTGTCTCCCTATGGCTGGGATTAAAGGCGTGTGCTACCATGCCCAGTGACTTTGAACTCTGATCCTTCCTGCCTCCACTTCCTAAGTGCTGGGATTATAGCATGTACCCTCAAATCCAGTTTCTTCCTTTATCCTTTGGAAATGGTGAGGGCAGAGGGGACAGTAGGGGCTCGGGGACGAAGACAGCACTCCCAGGCAGCCTTGCCTGCAGTGACAGGCAGATAGATGCCAAGTTAAAGACCCTGGCTGTCAGTTCTGGATGATGATGTTGCCCTTCTGCAAGCAGGGAACTAAGGGAGTGATAAATTGAAGGTATTAAATGGCACTTGAGAAGCTGTGAAGAAAGAAATGAATTTACTTTGGAGAAATATCGATGACTTCAAGACACTTGCCTTTTTTTTCAGACACTGAACTCAGAGTCTGGGGAGAGGAAGGTGAAACTGAAGGAAAGGTAAGAAGCAGTCATGGGCTCAGCCATGAGAGCGCTTTTCCTCAAAGCTGTTTTCCCTGGAGTCTCTGCCTGGGTTTTACGTCTCTAGTCTGCAGAGGCAAGCCTTGGGCCCTGAGTCAAAGCCAAAATCCAGCAGCAGATGGTCATGAGCTTAACAAATTGTCTATAATTTTATTTTCTGGAAAATGGCTTTCTTTCATATAAATTAATGTAAATACATATGGATATGCACACACATATGCATGTACATATGTACGCACGCACCGAGGTACATACACACATGTCTGAACATATCTGTCTGGATTTCTGTTTTATTTTTTTTTGTTCAGGTTCCGTCCTTAGCAAAAGGACGGAACCTGAACTTTGAGTTGCTAAGGAAGCACTCTTAGGGCAGGCTACGTCCCCAGACCTTCGCTTGACTTCATTTATTTTTACACCTTAAAACATTTATTTACTTATTTACTTACTTATGTACATATGTGGAATTTGTGGAGAGCAGAGGACAACTCGAAGGGGTCAATTCTTTCCTTCTACCATGAGTGTTGGGATGAATCGGAAGTCCTCTGGCTGGGTGGCAGGTCTCTTTAACCGCTGTACACTCTTGCAGGTCCTAATTTGACTTTCAATAAAAAGATTTATCAGAGTTATTTCTCATGCAAAACTTGGTGAGCAGATTTAAAAATTTATACTACAACACAGTAAATAACATACTGAGATGCAAACCCTTGAATATGGCCAAAATAATATGTAACTTCATGCATGAGAAGCACTCCATTTTATCCCCAGTGAATTGACATTGTCCTTTTTAGCATAATAGGTGAGTATATTGAACTATCAATATTTAGTATATTTTACCCAGCACCTGAACTTTTATCTACTTTTTCTCCCAGAAAAAAAAAAAAAAGGTATAAAATGGCCTCCCGATGTTGATGGGACAATTAAATCTATAACATAGTCCATGCAGCCCTAAGGGTGACAAGTCATGTCCAGTGCCCACATAGAAACCAGAGCACAGCTACGTGTGCCTGTGACTCACTGCTGGCTGGAGACCTGGAGCAGACAGGACGTTGGCTGCCAGCCTAGCTGGGAGAAGAAAATGGCGGGGCCCAGGGAGGAGGGTCAGTGGATAAATCACTTGCCCTGAATGTGTGAGGACCAGAATTCAGATCTGCAGAACCCACTTAAAAGTCAGGCAGTGCGGATCCACCTGCAATCCCAGCAGTCGGGAGGCAGATGGGAGTTTTCTGGGATAAGCAGGTTAGCAAGAAGAACAGGGTCCGCAGGAGACTCAGTGTCAATAAAATGAGAGCAGTGGGCAGGCATGGGACATCATTCAGGTCTCCACACACATTCAGGTGTGTGCACTCAGCACGCAGTGTAACACACCCTTCCCCACACATGTACGCATGCTTGGGCTCACAAACAGTGTAATAACCCTCCCCCACACGTGTACGCATGCTCGGACGCAAATGCACATGTGCGCATGCTCGGGCGCGCACACACAAGTAGTGATGGCCATTGTCAGCGAGAGACCATGTCTCAAAGGAATAAGGCAGAAATTGATAAAGGAAGCCAGCCATAGTTCTTTGGCTTCCCATGGTACCCCTATCCACCATAGTTACCACCAAATAATTTTATATATATATATAGTAATAGGAACGGTGCCTAGATGAACTTGGGTGGACTTCCCAACGATTATAAACTTTTAAAACAAATTATGTATACAATTATGTAACTGTACAAAAATCTATACCACAGAACAGGTACTATTTACTATTTTAACTTTCTTTTCTGAGCCAGGACCTCATGTAGCTCTGGTTGGCCTAGAACTGACAACTACAGACAAGGCTGGCCTTGAACTTTACTGATCCTTCTGCTTCTGCCTTTTGAGTGCTGGGATCACAACAAGCATGTGCCATCACCCCTGACATCATCATCATTGTCATCATCAGCATCAGTGTCAGCATTATCGTCCTCATTGCCGTCATCGTTGTCATCATCAGGCTCTGAAAGTCATGTCTGAAGCCGCTGCCTCTGCTGTGATGGTTTTGGGATCTTCATTATTTCACCTGCTCTGAAAGATCTCTCTCTCTCTCTCTCTGTCTTTCTGTGTCTGCCTCTGTCTGTCTCTCTCCATCTCTGTTTCTCTGTCTCTCTCAGTTACTCTTTGTTTCTCTCTCTGTGTGTATGTCTCTGACTCTGCCTGTCTCTCTTTCTATGTGTGTGTGTGCACGCGCGTGAGCTTGCATGTGTGTACATTCACATGACATAGCACATGTGCTGAAGGCAGTTGACAACATTCTCTCCTTCCACTATATGGGTTCTGGCGGCTGGACCCCAGTCACCAGACACCTTACCCACTTAGCCATCACCCTTCTCTGAAAGATTCCTTTCCAAATCGGTAGGCCTTATACTTAAAAAATGTGAGATCTTTTTTAATGGTGTTGGGAGCTGAAGAGATGGCGAGATGGCTCAGTGGTTAAGAGTGCCTGCTGCTCATGCAGGGGGCCACAGTTCAGTTCCTAGTACCACAGTGTGTGTGTGTGTGTGTGTGTGTGTGTGTGTGCGCGTGTGCGCGCGCGCATGCTCACAACCATCTAGAACTCCAGCTCCTTATGATCTGGCACTAACCACATAAAACACACACACGCACACACACACACACACACACACACACACACACACAACCCTTATCTTAAAAATAAACTTGGAGCAGGCAGACCTGTTTCTTTTCTGTCATACCTTTACCCGAAATCTGAAGCCTGTTCTGCTGGTCAGAATGAATACCTGGGCTGTTTACAGACTCATTTCATCATCTGGAGAAAGTCACATCAGGTTTTGCGCTTTTCTGGAAAATGAAGAAGCAGAATAAACTCTGAGAGGACTGAAGTGTGTTAGGAGACTACGTTCCTGTCGGTTCCAGGCACAGGAATTGTGAAGACGTTTGCTCTGAGGTCTTTTTTTCCCCCAAAGACGGTCGAGGGAGCCATCCAGCAGCCGTGGGTATGCACCACAAGCCCCTCGGGAGTTGGAGAAGACAGAAGAGGAACAAGGGATATCTTGGAGGTGCTGTTGAGAAAGGGTAAATTTCACTGGGTTATACTGCTGGAAACTTGTCACTCTCAGAGCCCAGAGCTGAACAGAGCTGCTCCCTGCACTACTCGGTCTTTGTATTTTCTCCTGCTTGTATTGATGTGCCGCAGCCAGCCATGGGGACAGAGATGCTGACCCAAACTGTTGCCCCCTAGCAGCCTGCAGAGTTCCTTTATCCCTTCGAGATCCACCGAGGTAAAGCTGGATCCTTTGCAGAAAGAATTTCAAGGTGAGCCAATATGAATCAGGATTGGACTTTATTAAGAGACACCTGAAAACAGATTTAAGCACGGGGTTTAATAGAAAGAGGCCCTTGGAGAAAGAGGGGGCATGCCTCAGAGGCTTGGGGGTGGGCTTCTATGGTCTTCACAGTAACAATATATACAGTTTTGGTGAATTCTGGTTATTATTCCCAGAGGATTTCCTAGAAATTCGTGTACACAGGATGGTTCCTGTCAGGAGTAAGGTGGCTAAGGGGAAACCCCAGATAGAGATGCAGGAAATGAAGATATCTTCACTCTGTTCCAAAGTTGATAGTCTTGACTGTGAGATATCCAGAGAGCATCTGGAGAAGAGGAAGGCCATATGTGAGATAGTATATACTGGGTTTTAATCTTTTTCTTTTTTTTTTTTTTTTTTTTTTGGTTTTTCAAGACAGGGTTTCTCTGTGTAGCCCTGGCTGTCCTGGAACTCACTCTGTAGACCAGGCTGGCCTCAAACTCAGGAATCCGCCTGCCTCTGCCTCCCAAGCGCTGGGATTAAAGGCGTGCGCCACCACTGCCCAGCTATTTTTACATTCTTAAAAGAAATACTGTCTGTATGACCGGGAAGATGGCTCAGTGGTTATGAGCACTTGCTGTTCTTCTGGAAGACAGGAGTTCTATTCCCAGCATCCTTGTGAGGATGGGGGAGGGTTAAGAGATGGCTCACAACTGCCTGTAACCCCAGCTCCAGCGGCTCTGGTATCTTCTCCTGATTACTATGGGTGCAGGCACTCACATGTGCACACATAATAAATTGATAATGATGATGGAATAACTGCCAGTGACCTCCACAGTAAATGTTTATTATATTGGAGTTGATTCTCAGTTGGTTCTCTCCTTTCCCCTCCAAAAATTCCCTTAACTGTCCTCCTTCTGCCTTGCCTCAGATGGGACATGTGTTCTCAACTCCCCAATTTGGGCTTTTCCCATGTGACTCTGAGGAACAGCACAGAGGGCGTGACAACGTGACATTTTCAGAAAGTTGGATCACTAGGCATCCTGTTCTCACTCACCTCCTGCCTTTGCCATCTGACATGAGAACACCCATCCTTGCTGTTTTTAGGGGAATGGAACAAATCTGGGGAACGAGCTGAGCCAGAGCTGCATCCAGCATCCAGGCCACCTTTAGCTCAAAGCTGATTGGTAGCCACTGACTCATTCAGACTCATGAACCAGAAAATGAGAACATCTCATGCTTGCTCTTGTAGGCAGCTGAGTTTGGGGGCTGTTTGTTATGCAGCATTATCATGGCCAGAGCTGACTAATACACAGAACAACTGACAGAAGCCAAAATTAAAGGATAAGGGAAGGAGATGCTGGTGTGTAAGACAAATAGCAATGACGCAGTTCACTCGCAGGCTGGAAGACCAGCTGGAAAGGGAAAC
Organism: Rhynchomys soricoides; assembly: GCA_019843965.1. Taxonomy (NCBI): domain Eukaryota; kingdom Metazoa; phylum Chordata; class Mammalia; order Rodentia; family Muridae; genus Rhynchomys; species Rhynchomys soricoides. The sequence continues at coordinate 7,024,669 of JADRCH010000153.1, read as the reverse complement.
AACCTCTCACCCCCTGAGACACAGACACAGACACACAGAAACACACACTGTGGTGGTTTGAATATGTTTGGCCTAGGAAATGGCACTATTAGGAGGTGTGGCTTTGTTGGAGGAGGTGTGTCACTGTGGGTGTGGGCTTTAATACCCTTGTCCTAGCTGCCTGGAAGCTAGTTTTCTCTTAGCTGCCTTCAGATGAAGATGTAGAACTCTCAGCTCCTCCTGCACCATGCCTGCCTGGACAATGCCATGCTTCCACCTTGATGATAATGGCCTGACCCTCTGAACCTGTAAGTCAGCCCCAATTAAATGTTGTCCTTATAAGAATTGCCTTGGTCATGGCATCTGTTCACAGCAGTAAAACCCTAACTAAGACACAGAGAGAGAGAGAGAGAGAGAGAGAGAGAGAGAGAGAGAGAGAGAGAGATATTATGCTTTTTCTCTGCCTTTTTCCTTGCCTTGGTATTTAACAAAAGCAGAACTCTGATCTAATAGACTGCACTGTGGTCTGAACTCTCATTGGCTGAAAGCAGTGTTCCCTCATTTTTGTTTCCTCAGCTCCTGGCAGCTAACTGGCCTTTTCTTTCTCTCTCAGGGAAATCTGGATATACTTCTGCTTGTTGTAGGTGGACAGGCCCCCGGGAAGCAGACAGCAGTGCTCAGCAGGCCATTCCACACTACCACCAGCTTGGGCTTTGGGGCCACTCGCTTACAGTCACTATGTCAGGATGGGCTGGGTGACTACTCCCCTGCACCAGTGTTGTGACCTTTAGTCACAGCATGAGCTGGACCATTTTTTAGCTGGACAATGCCTTTACACTGCCATGTTGCTTTTCCTCTTCTGTTCTAGTTCAGCTTTACATGCTTGGTGAGGATATCCCACACCGGTGAGGTTGAGGATATCCCACACTGATGAGGTCCTTGCCAACCAGCTTTGCAGTTTTTCTTAGTTTGTGTGGAGAAGACTATTTGTCCCCAAAAGAAATCCTTTCCATCTCTTTCCTAAAGCCAGCTCTTCTGGGGGCTTTTTGTCCTTGGTTCTGGTTCAAAGATCAGCAGAGAGGCAAGTTGTTGCCCTGCTAATTAAGGTCAAAGTCTACCATTGTCTGGACAGTCTTCTGAGCTCTGTGTGATACAGAGGACTGCCTTCACTGGCAGAGATTCTTCTCTGACCTTGTCTGGGGAGTTCAATGCCCCCCTCTACCTAAGGAATGCCATGTAGCCTAGGTTAAGATTACAGGTTCAGTTTCCTTTTTCCTGGTAAGAACCCATTCAGCTAGCACCTGAGATTCGTGAAATGCTTTCCCGTGCTAAGGATGCATTTCTGCACCCTAAGCCTTCAGCCAATGACCTTTGCCCACCCTGGATGTTCCTACCTGAAACTTTTCTCTTTGTTGTTACCAAATATCTGACAAGAAGCGACTTAAAGGAGGATTGTTTTAGAGTCAGGTTGAAGGGATATCACCCATTGTGACAGGGGAAGGCTATCAGCATGAGAGGTGAGACAACACAGACGTTCCTCCATCTTGTTCTTGCAGAGGCCACTTTAGGTTTAACTAGAATTTGATCTCCTTGTGTTAGTTCCACACTAATACGGGAGATCCAAATCATAGTGGCCAAATCAATTAAAGCAAGCAATTAACTAAAGCAAGTTTTAAAATTCATTGACATGGGGTTTGAGACCTCAGCATTGGAGGTGAAGAAGAAAAGATTTTTACAGCTCAGGGGTAGGGGTTTCCAAATGGGGAGCCTGGAGGGTAAAACAGGCAGAGTTACGTGAGCGGCCCATAAGCATAACAAGTTTGTCATAACAACTTCTGCAAACAAAGATATGAAGGCGGGGTGGTCGTAACAACAGGTAGTGAAGGGTTTTGTAGAAGAAAGGACATCTTGGTGATCAGCAGCCAAGGAACGCCACAAAATGACACCAATCAACAACCTTATACAAGAGATTTACTGAGAACAAGGGGGCACAAAATGGCTGCCTCTAAGCGAGGATGGAGACAGTGGCAGGCCAGGTCAAGATGGCGGGCTTTATAGCCAGGTTATGGAGCATGCTTATAGAGGAGCTACCATGAAGGTGGCAACTGTGGAAACACGTTCCACTGGCCATTAATGATGGCAGAGTGTCCTCACTGAGTCATTGAAGGTGGCCTGGGGGTGCTCTGAGGAACCTGGTTTGGGGATGTGGACCAACATATTAGACCATATTACAACACAGTAGACCAACAGGTAGTCACAACAAGGTAACCATAATGACCCTTTTGAAACAAGGTAGGGCTGCAAAGATGTCTATAAACAACTTTTAAAAACAAAGGCATAATTACCATTCTTGAAACAGGTAGTGCAGTACCATTGGTAGTTATAGTTACAGATGGGGTACAGCCTAATCCTTGAAAAACAGACTGAATCATAAAAGAAATGAACCTAGTTTGTCTTTACTGTAAGATGGCTTTTAAGCCTAAGATGGAGGCAGGCTGGTTCTTCACTTGATGGGAAACCCGGTGGAAAATTATCCAACTCTATTCTAGGAGCCCGAGGTCAAGATGCCCCGGCTAACTTATCTTGGCTTCTGTTAAACTGCCTGCTTGTACAATCCTCTGCCTGCAGCTACTGAGTGAGACACCAGGACATGAATTTTACCTTTAAAAAACCTCCCAAAAAAACTTATGCTCAACACTTGGTGCTACATTTGGATCCTAAATACCTGAGTATAGTCCCAGCTAGCTGAATTAAAGACTCTCATTTGGCTATAGTGTGGTGTTCTCTGGTGGGCTTCGTAACAGCAGGAGGGCTAGGGAGTTAATCATACTACTTCTGAGTCTGAGAGCAGAGAGGACAGGAGGAGTCGGGAAACTTCAAGCCTCACTGTCAGTGACCCAGTTCCTCCAGTGAGGCTCTACCTTCTAAATGTTCAACAACTTTCCCACACAGCATTTCTACTTGGACACCAACTGTTCAAACGCATGTGCTTACTCAGGACATGGAAATGGAGGTGGCATGGGGTGGAGGCAGGTGCACACTGACAGGTCATAGGGCTTCCACCAGTGTCTAGCCTCTTTCCTCACAGAATGCCTGCTGAGCAGGGTTAGTGGATAATCTGGGGTTGTGAACCCTGACCCAACCTCGGACTTAAGCTCTGCTCATATTCTGCCTCACAAATAAGGGGCCAGGCTCACGGAAGATTTTTCCGGAGTCAGCATCTTGGTATCCATGTTACCATTTTAATTTTCAAAGTACTGGCTGGTTTGAAATATATTGAATATATTTTCTTTTATATTTATTTATTTTATATGAATATACTGTAGCTGTCTTCAGACACACCAGAAAAGGGCATCAGATCCCATTACAGATGGTTGTGAGCCACCTTGTGGGTGCTGAGAATTGAACTCAGGACCTCTGGGAGAGCAGACAGTGCTCTTAACCACTGAGCCATCTCTTTAGTCCTATACTTTCTTTTTTTCGAAAAGAGATAAAGTTTTGCAGTGTTTAACTGTTTATAGCTTTTTATTAGGCCCTAGGAAGAGTCTGCCCTCTGCTGGCAGCTTCTCTCCCCTCTCCCCCGTGTCTCTGTCTCTGTCTCTCTCTCTCTCTCTCTCTGTCTCTGTCTCTCTGTCTCTGTCTCTCTCTTTCTCTTTCTCTGATGATTTTTTAGAGACAGGGCTTCTCCATGTAGCCTTGGCTGTCCTGGAACTCACTCTGTAACCCAGACTGGCCTAGAGCTCCCCCCTGCCTCTTTCTCCCGAGTGCTGTGACTAAAGTCGTAATCCACCACCGCCACTGGGCCACTGGACTGGATGTTCTCTTTAAAAATGTGGATCACTTCAGCGCATCTGTCATCCCAGGACTTGGGAAGCTGAGGCAGGAAGAACTCAAGTTTGAAGCTAGCTTGCATTACACAGTCCCAGAATCAAAACAAACTAAAAACAAGAACAATAATAACATAATATGGATTATGTAATGCTTATGTTCCAATTTGGAGGGTCAAGTACCAATTCCAGGCAACAGAAAAAAGTTTCCTCCCCTTCCCATTAATATGTGATGTCAACTTTCATGTTGCTTGAATCCAACCTCTGCCCTTTCTAGCCTATCCAGAGATTAATGTCCCTTTACATCCATTTTAAAGACATTTCCCCCAGTCACAGGTCTAGGTGTTGTTTTTGTTACCTATGGCTGGCTTCTCAGCAAGTCCCCTCCGGCCCCCTCTCCTCTTACCAATGTTTCTACCCGGCTTTTCAATTTATCAGATTAATCTCCCTAGAGCTCTTGAGTCTTGTCTTAGGGTTTCTATTGCTGAGACTAGATACCATGACCACAGCAACTCTTATAAAGGAAATCATTGGGGCTGGCTTACAGGTTCAGAGGTTTAGTCCGTTATCATCATGGAGGGAAGCATGGCAGCACACAGGCAGGCATGACGCTGGAGGAGCCAAGAGTTCTACATCTTGATCCACAGGAAGCAGAAGACTACTGTCCACAGGCAAGCCAGGAGGAGGTAATGAGGTGACAAATGCAGCCCTCATTGCAGAGAGCACTCATGTGAAGGCCTGGGACTGTGGGCTCATAGTGAGGACCCAGGCTCACTACGAAGACAAAAGCCAGGAAGACTAGCAGTCTACTGAAGTCAGAAGATAAACGCCTGCCTGGCTTTTATGTGGGCATGGGGAATTGAACTCAGGTCTTTATGCTTAGGGAACAGGCACTCTACTTCCTGAGACATCTTACTGGCTCCCAAGACTGTTTTTTATTCACCTTTGAGTCTTCACTGAGCACTATTCTTGGAACACAGAAGGTATCTAATTATGGGTCCTGACCTAAGTGGACCTCAAGGTCCATTGTAGATCTGGGGCGCAGTATTAGCTGGATCTGGGGTCACCCATACTTTCTTACCCCACTGAAGGTTCAGCAGACTGCCATTCAGCACTTATTTCTCAGCTCCCTCCTATTTAGACCCCCCCAGGAGGCCTCAGCCTTCAGGTTTTGATAGAGGATCAGGCATCCTTTTCCCCATGCCTGGGTTTACACTGCCCCCTGGTGGACACTGATGGTATACACAGGCCCAACGAATGAATTGCAGTGGGTGTCCTTTTTCTGACATTGAGGAAGGCAGGCTTGCTTCCCTGTAGGGGTTTTGGCAGAGGGGCTAGGCCTCCAATCCCCAATTTACCTTGCAGCTCTTGGGCGTTAACAAGCACATGGCCCTTTTACCAATGTATGCCACTCCTTAGATAATGCCTGGCTCAACTTTCTTTTCCCAGCATCACAGCCTGCTTTGCCAAGACCCATGAGGGAGGAGGGAGAGTTTATCTGATATGGCCGGCTGCTTTTCTCTTATCCCCAGACACCTAATTCTCTAATTCTTACTTCTGCCTCAGCTTCTCTCAAAGAGGGGGTGGGGTAGCAGGAGGTGTGGGAAAACAGAGAACACCAGCTGTCTTGTGTTTGTGTGTCTGTCCGTCTGTCCCTGTAGTCTCATGCTCCCCACTCCCCAGCCTGTGACTGCCAGGGTCTCAGCTCTGCATGTGGCCCACAGCCCTTGCTTCCCTGTCTCACCTGGAACCAAACTCCAGGCCACTGAACTGAGGAAAGCTGGGTCCCTTAGAGTGGAGATTAGGGATGCAGGCTCAAGTCCTGTCTCTCTCTGTTTCTGATCAGATGGTAGGAGCTCTGTAGGAATTATTGAATACTGAAGCCACAATCTTCTAGTCCTGGCAAACTGAGCTGAGTGGCCAAACCCCAGAGGTTTAGAGTCCTAAAGCCTTTAGAAGCCAGAGACTCTCGGGTTGGAGGCTTAACTTTAACATCATCAGCTCTGGCTGCGGCAGACCAGAGCAAGCAGCAACAGATGGCTTGCACCTTCTAGGGTTACAAGTCTTGTATAGGCCTCAGGTATTGGGATCCTTCTTCGTGCAGCAACCAATGTCTCGACTGTTGTTTAGGAGGTTGGAATCTTAGCTCTCCACGGTGGATTCTGCTACAGTTCTCTGGAAACCTCGGCCCCTGAGGCTTGGCAGCTCTCAGGAACTCTTGGGCTTACTTTCTTGGTCTATTGCTATAATCTCCACTGCTGTTTGCTCCACCATTGCAGTCTTGCTTTCTGTTACTAGCTGAGTCACTCTGCTAAGGGAGTAGGCAAGAAGGCCTGGGAGCCGGCTTAGTCTGTAAAGAGCATGCAGGCCCTGGTTTGGTCTTCAGAACCTATCTTTAAAAGCTAGGAGAAATGTATCCTTGATCCCAGCACTGGGAAAGCAGACATGAATCACTCCCTGGGGTCTACTGGCCAGATAGTCTGCCAAGTAGGTAAACTATTCAGTAAGAGACCCTCTATCAAAAGATAGGGTGGAGAGTGACTGAAGAAAATGCTTGCTTCGCCCACTGTCCTCACATGTATGCGCGTACACACACACACACACACACACACACAGAGTATGAAAAGATCATTTTCTATTGGCCATACCAATTACTCTAATCCCAACAGGGTGCACAGAAGAATGTCTCCTGCCTACTATATACAAAGGGAGCTTTGTGAACTATGCTTTATATAGCCAGGGATGCTTGCAGCAAGCCCTGGCTGTCCTGGAACTCACTCTGTAGACCAGGCTGGCCTCGAACTCAGAAATCCGCCTGCCTCTGCCTCCCAAGTGCTGGGATTAAAGGTGTGTGCCACCACTGCCCGGCTTTTTTTTTTTTTTTGGGGGGGGGGGGGATCTTAGCTTTTTATAAAGAAAAAAAATCTCATTAAGAGGGATACTTACAACAAGATTTATCATGAACGTAAAAGGCACTTCAGCTGTAATTAATGGTGCTTTTGGACACCAGGACAATGCTCTGCTCCTGCCCCAGAGAGAAATGGGCCCTTCTAAACTGTCAGTGCCTTTGGCCTTGTTGTGGTCCCTGATAGGAAAGCTACTATTTTACAATTAAAATTAATCCCGTGAAACTGACAGTATTCAACTGTTTGATCCCATGAGTGACCATTCTGTCTTTACCACTTCCATTTCTTTCTGAGACACAGTTCCTCTGTGTAGCCTTGGCTGTCCTAGAACTCTCTGTGTAGACCAGGCTGGCCTTAAGCTCACAGAGAGCCACCTGCCTTTGCCTCCAGAGTGCTGGGATCAAAAGTGTGTACCACCATTGTCCAGCTCTGGCCTCTGTTTATAACCCAGTGTCTGTCTCCTACTGAATAACTCCTCGGTAAGGGGTGTGGCCTGGAGAGCACCGCCTCAATCTATGCAATAGTTGGCTAGCTCAGTTTCAAGGTTTCTACACCCCTTCTGTTGTTTCTTTTACAATCAATGAAATTACTAAAAACACAACCACTCTACGGAGAGGGTTCAGTGGGTAAAGCGCTTGCTGAACAAGCTCAAGGACCTGAGTTCGACCCCTAGAACCGACTAAAAGCCATGTGACATGCCTTTAAGCTGGTGGGACAGAGATAGGTAGTTTCCTGCTAGTGCAGCTATAACAATGAACTCCGGATTCAGCGGGAACCTTATTTCAAAAAAAAAGAAAGACCGAGAGCAATGGAGGAAGATACCTGACATTGAACTCTGGCTGCTGCATGCAAATGTATAGGCAAGCGAGCTCCACATGTGCATGCACATGCATACAGTACACAAATAAAAATGAGTATTTAAGTTAATTAAAGATTTGTAGTCTTTTCCACTTAACCATAGGAGAAACTAGGTCTCAATATACATTTAGAGACCAAGCTTGGGGTGGGGGGCATTTCTATGAGAGATTTATTAGGAAAAGGGTTAGAAAGATAAATTTCAATCTATACTATGAAAAGAATGATAGCTTTGGAAGGGTGGGACTTGGGAGTGAATCCGTTTTCTGGATGACCTTGAATGAGCCTTTGCTCAAAGTCAGTTTTCTATTTTGAAAAACGCAGCTGGCTGTTGAGGGAAGACAGCATCCAGCAGGGCGCGTGGCCCAGAAAAAGGCGCCCGTAAGTGGTGGGTGAATCCTGTCTAATCAAAATGCCAATGCTACACCGACATCTGCAAGCTTTGTAGAGGGTGCATCGTTCACGGCCACCCGAGGTTACCGAAGTAGCAGTGACAATTGTTGGAAAAGAGCCACAAGCTAAAGCAAAATCCTGAGGTTCTGCAGCTCTTAGATCTGAGACCCCCATTCTCAACCCAGGAAGGAGCGCTGGGTGCAGGAAGATAGGTGCGTCAAAAGTAGCGCGCCAGTTCGCAGGAAGTGGCGCGTTGTCCTGGCAACCCTGGACCGAGCCTTGCAGGCGGTGGTAGGCGCCCTTGCTTTCGCTTTGCATCCTGGCATTCGGCAGTTCCGCTGCCAGTTGGTGCGTTGATCTGGGCCATGTCCTCCATGGAGTCCTCCAAGGGTAGATGAAGGACTTCCCCCAGGGAAGTAGGGTGGGACTCAGAGGTGGAAAGGACACCCCCGGGTGGAGCGGGGCGAGTACTCTCTGGAGCCCTGAGTTGGGAGGAGGGGAGTGGGCTTGGCATTCAAACCCGTGAACACCGCTAGGAGGGCCAGTGAGAATTAGGATTCCCCCTTGCTCTGCCTCTTGAATTTCAATGACTTATGGAGAATGTTGATTTTGAATGATAGCCTTTCTAACAAGCACCTTTTGGGTCCGTGTGCACTGGTGAGTCCATGAATACTGGAAACAGCAATCATGACCGCCAATATCCCTTTATCTCGAGAGCTGCCTGTACTAGAGAGCCTTAGAAGGTTCCAGAGAAAAGCGACTTGGGCATGACCAAGGTGGAAAAGAAATACAATTGAGTTCTGAGAAATCAAAAAGGTTTGGTGTGTGTATAAGCTTGTGGAGAGAAAAGGTTTATTGGACTCATAGCTTTATAGGGTTTTTTTGTTTTGTTTTGAATTAAGACTAAGCATTGCTACCCTTTTGTAGCCCAGAGTAGCCTGGAATTCTCTATCCGTTTGCTTCACAGGCCCCTGTCGTTCCTGGTGTGGCTCATATTCATGGTCCTGTTGCTTTGGCCCTCTGGTGGCATATCATATTGGCAATCACATGTCAGATCAAAGCATCTCCCTCTTAGTCAAGAAATAATGAATGTTTTGCCTGCCTGTTTGTATGTATGTGTACTGTGTTTGTGCCTGGTGCCTGCAGAAGTTAGAAGAGGGTGGTGGATTCCCTGAAACTGGAGTTAGGGATGGCTGTCCAGCCCTCTGCAAGAGCAATGAGGCTTCTGACTCTCTCTACTTCCATGACCTCCGACCTTTAAAGAAGTTCCACCATCCCAACAGTATGACAGACTGGGAGCTAAATCTTTAAAACATGGGTTTTGGAGAGCATTGCAGATCCAAGCTAAAGCAGTTAGTTAGGGGGGATACACGCAATGAGCTCATGTCTACATTCAGGATCTGATCAGGCAGAAACTTCTATCAGAGAGGAGCTAAGCTGGCTATGCTAGCACTCACGAGGACTGCAGGGTTCAAGGTCATCCTCACCTATATAGCAACTCTGAGGCCAGTCTAGTCTGCATGAGACCCTGTCCCAACAAGACAAGGCAGCGATCTGAATGTGTTGTTGCCTGGAACTTCTACCAGCTGGGAAGTATATCACAAATGAGTAAAGGGAGCCAGAGGTTTGAGCTGCCTGGTGCTTTGTTTAATAAACACAGAGGCTGGGCTTGGCCCTAGAGTCTGTCCATACCCATGTTTTTTTTTGCTTGCTCAGCTATTAGTAGAAATATGGTATTACTTTTTTGATGGGGCACTTCAGATGAAAATTGCAGCTCTCCAAGGCAGGTTTTAAGTAGGCTAGTCTCTTACTCCATAATTGGCTCTTAAGGTAGAGGAGAAAGAATGGAAGCATGTTTCTCTTGAGGGCACAGAGTCCAGATGACACTACAGTTCCCCCAAACCCTTCAGGGTGAATCCGGGCTCAGGCTGTCATGACTGTAGGTCAGTAGCCAGTGTACTGCAAAAGGGGGCTGGAGAGGTCTCAGCCTTGTCTCCAGTCTCCTAGGTCCCAGGTCTTCATGTCTGATTCTTCTTAATAACTTAGATGTGGGAGCGGTTCCCATCCTTGGCTATAAACTGGGCTGGAAGGAGCTGGAGAACTGAGGCCCATTAACTGCCTGTCACGGCCAAGATAGCAAGGAGCAAAGTGCTCTGGGATCCCAGCTTCCCTCTGCAGCCATTTCCTCCCTCCTTCCTGTCTCATGTGGTTCATATTAACCCAGACTCACCATGTAGCTGAGGATGACCTTGCAATCTGGTCCTCCTGCCCCCACCTCTCAAGTGCTGGGATTACAGGCGTGGTGTGCCATCGGGTCTGGTCCTGTGTATGCTGGTGGTTGAACCCAGAGCTTCATGTGTGATAGGCAAGTGCTCTGCCAACTGAGCTATATTTCCAGTCCCTGGGAACCTAACTTTAAGCTTCAGAGCTTCCTGTTTCTCCAGTCTGGTTTGGAGTAAGGAGGAAGCCACTTTAAGCTGGGGGGGGGGGATATATTCATGCTTTGTAATTGGGGATTCCTTTCAGGAGACACATCAAAGGTTCAGTTTAACAGGGAGTCCAGCTGAGGAGCCCCACAAGCTAGCTCCTCGTACAACTTGTGGGTATGTGACTTTTTCAGCAGGAAGGGCCCATTAGTTTCCTTACTGCTGTTGGGTTGATCTAGCTTTTTAAAAAATTATTGTTATTGTTATTATTATTATTGTTGTTGTTATTAATTCACTTTACACCCCACTCATTGCCCCCCTCTTGATCACCCCCTCCCACACTGCTTCCCCCATCCCTTCTCCTCTGAGCGGGTGGGGGGGGCCCCTGAGTACCTCGCCACTCTGGTACAGGAAGTCTCTGTGAGGCTAGGCTCATCCTCTTCTACTGAGGCCAGACAAGGCAGCCCAGTTAAAAGAACATACCCCACACACAGGTAACAGCTTTTGGGATAGCCCCCGCTCCAGTTGTTCAGGACCCACATGAAGACCAAGCTGCACATCTGCTATATATGTGTGGGCAAGCCTAGGACCAGCCTGTGTATGTTCTTTGGTTGGTGGTTCAGACTCTGAGAGCCACAATGGTCCAGGTTAGTTGACTCCGTTGGTCTTCCTGTGGAGTTTCTATCTCCTTAGGGGTTACAATTTTTTTTTCCCCCTGAGACAGGGTTTCTCTGTGTAGCCCTGGCTGTCCTGGAACTCACTCTGTAGACCAGGCTGACCTCGAACTCAGAAATCCACCTGCCTCTGCCTCCCAAGTGCTGGGATTAAAGGCGTGTGCCACCACTGCCCGGTGGGGTTACAATTTTTCCTCCTATTCTTCCATAAGAGTCCCCAAGCTCCATCCACTGTTCGGCTGTGAGTGTCTGCATCTGTCTGAGTCAGCTGCTGGGTGGAGCCTCTCAGAGGACAGCCATGCTAGACGCCTGTCTGCAAGCATAGCAGTATCATTAATAGTGTCAGGGATTGTTGCTTGCCTATGGGATGGGTCTCAAGTTGGGCTGGGGGCTGATGTGTTTGAATAGCTACTCACCCTAGATCTTTAGCTTGCTTGTCAAGCAGATAAAGCAGGAAGTGGGTTACTGAGGGTTTTTTTTTTTTAAAAAAAAAAAACTAAAAACACTCCATATTGAGCCAACATGGTTTGCTGCCTGCATTATTTTTCTCCCTGCCAGACAGAGGGTTTTGAGTTAGCTGAGGAGACAAGTGTAGGAACGTACTTCCATTATGTAAGGCGTTGTTTCCACCCAAAGATGTGCAAATCTTCTTGAGTTTCACAGATGGCACCAAAGACACAGATTTCCTTCCAAATTCCCTTTCCCTCATGAATTCCTTTCTGGTCTCTAGAATCTTCCATTGGTCTTAAAAATGTTTATTAAAAATTACAAGCAAGGCAGTGGTAGTGCATGCCTTTAATCCCAGGACTTGGGTGGCAGAGGCAGGTGGATTTCTGACTTCGAGGCCAGCCTGGTCTACAGAAAAATTCCAGGTCAGCCAAGGCTGCACAGCGGGACCCTGTCTTGAAAAACAAAAAACAAAACAAAAATCAATGTTATGTGTGTGGATATGTATACATGCGTGCAGTCAGCTACAGAGGCCAGAAGAGGGCACTGGATCCCTTGGCGCTGGAGTTACAGGTGGTTCTGAGCCTCCAGAAAGGGGTGCTTGAAAATGAACTAGGGTCCTCTGCAAGAGCAGCAAGGGCTTTTAACAGCTGGGCTAGTTCTCCAGCCCCTACTTTGATTTTTAGGTTATTGTCGTATTTTTTCATCCTACAGTGTTGTTGAGAGTCATAACTTACTTGACATTTATATAAGTTTCTGGCAAATGGTGAACTTCTAGAGGCACATAGTGCTCATCACAGCCTTTGAGCTAGGCAGCAGAAGATGGCTGGAGCTGGGAACTAGGAGCTGGAGTAAGAGGTAATTGGCTTCCCTAGAGCATGGCCAACACTAGCATCAGAAGGCATTCTTCCTCTGCCTGGGCAGGGAGAGGCATCTTGAGGCCATGTTTAATGCCTCCAGTCCATGTTTGAGGCAGGGATACTCCTAGGGAGATCCTGTGTTCAACTTGAGACAGGGACTGTGACATTTAGCTAAGAGATGGCTCTGACCACCCTTGCATTGGACAAGCTTTCTTATTGCAGAAGCCCTGGGTCACTATTTTATTAGAGTGTTGGTACTGTAAAACTTACTAAGAAAGCTAGGAAATATGCTAAAATCTTAGATGTAACTCAGTGTTCACTGGTCAGGGTGATGTAGTACTTTTAAAATCTCCCAGAATCCCAACACAGACAAAATATTTATGAAGGGGCAAGACCCTCTGATACTAACCATAGGGGTCAAATACTTGTGTGTGTGTGTGTGTGTGTGTGTGTGTGTGTGTGTTCTCCCCTGCACACACCTGGAGGTCAGAGAATAACTTTCAGAAGTTGATCCTTCTTCCAGGGTCTCTCTTGTTTTTTATACTCCAGACTAACCTGGCCTGTGAACTCATGGACAATTCTCCTGTCTCTACCTTCCAGCTTACTGAGGGAGTTCTAGAATTACAAATGTACATACCACTACGTCTGGCTTTGAAATATATAACTGTAGAATTATTGTGCATGTGTTTGTGTGTGTAGGTGCATGTTTCCCCACGCATGTGTGGAGGTCAGATGATAAGTTTGTGGTCTCAGTTCTTTCCCTCCAAGCTTACACAAGCTCTGGGGATGGAGCTCAGGTCTCTATGCTTAAGGGACAAGTGCTTGTCCCCTGCTGAACCACCTTGTAGTTGCATTTTTTGAAGTTAGTGCTGGTGTCACCAACTCTTCAGGTTTGGAGAGGAGTGCCACAGTCATGTCTCTCCTGTGTGAGCACTGAAGCATGCCAAATGCCTCCGTGGCTTGGAGGAACATTCCAGAAACAGAGGAGAAAGTATGTGTTGTCAGTACACTGAGGTCTCTATTGGTAGAAAATGTGGAAATCAGTGACTGAGCTAGAAAATGACTTAGTAGCCAGATTTTGAACATAAATAAGGTATAAGAATACCTTAACCAATTGTTCCCCCTCCCTCCCTCCTCCATCTCTTTCTCTTTTTTTTTCTGTGTAGCCCCAGCTGTCCTGGAACTTGCTCTGTAGATCAGGCTGGCCTCAGATTCACAGAGATCCACCTGTCTCTGCCTCCAAGTGATAGGATTAAAGGTGTGTGCCACCACCAGACTTTTATTTAATTAAATAATTGATGATGATGATGATGATGATGATGATGATGATGATGATGAGACAGAATATCTGTGTAGCCTTGGCCATCCTGGAATTCACTCTGGAGACCAGGCTGGCCTCAAACTTAGAGATCCACCTGCCTCTGCTACTGGAGTGCTAGGATTAAAGGTGTGCACCATCACTACCATCTAGCCCCAATTATTCTCTGTATGTGCACCTGTCAGTATGATTAAAACCTACACTCAGGTCTAAAAGAATGCCTCAATAGGGATGAAGTAAAAATTCCAGGTCATCTGGATTGGAAAGATGGCTCAGTGGTCAAGAGCATTTGCTGCTCTTGAAGAGGACCTGAATTAGATTCCCACACTGCTTGACTCCCAACCACCTGTAAGTCCAGTTCCAGGGGATCTGATGCCCTCTTCTGGCCTTCTTAGGAACTGCACTCACATGGTGCCTATACACACTCCACCACACACACATAACACATGAAATAAAACAAAATAAAAAAGAATTCCAGGTCCGGAAGCATTGTGTCATCAACTGACAACCTTTGTTCTTCATGATGCATAAAACAATGCTGTTAAAATTGATGGTGTCTTCTACTCAGTGAAACACAGTATTTGCACTTAAGAATGCAAGTTTCTGATTACTGCTTGGTTGAATCCCATATGTTTGGGTGTTAATGTGATTTCCATCATGATTTCTTTTTGGTGAATTATTCAGCAGTGTGGTTTGAGCTCGCAAGCTTATGGTGAGATTTTTGACTTGGGGCTGTCTTTTTTATTGATTTCTAATTGCATTGTGTTGAATGGAGTCTATATGCTATTCTTTGGCTCTTCTGTGGCCTAGTAAAGATGGTTCACTCTCTGGTTGCTGGAGATTGCCCTGCCCTCCTCACACCTCTGTCCTTTTCCCATCCAGTTCACTAGCTTTATCTCTGGCAACCACTTGGCCTCACTGTACCTATGGTTGCCCTGGGTTCTGGCTCCCAAGCTTTGGGAGTCTGCCACTGTCTCAGGTCTTGTGCCATACTCCAGAAAACCTGAAATTGGAGTGGGGGACTTTGAAGACAGGAAGTAGCTCAACTGACCTTTGAAGCTTGCAACCACAGGCACAATCCTGTGACGGGTGTGATGTGTGTGTACCTCTTCTTTCACTTTCGCTCCCCTCCGCTCTCCCCACTTCCCTTTCCTCCTCCTCATCTCTCCTTCTCATCTCTTTTCCTTCTCCTCCTGTTTTTCCTTCCTTCCTCCTCTTTCCCTCCCCAATTCTTACTCCTCTCCCCCATCCTTCCTTGGTATCACTACGCTGCTCAGGCTGATCTTGAACTCAGGGCTCTTTCTGCCTCAGCTTCCGTCCAGTGAACTGTGGGGTGCATGCTACCACGTCTGTCAGACATGAAGAGTTAGGTGACAGGCCAACATTTGACCAGAGTGGAGAGATAGGATTCTCTGGGTATATGAATTTAAGATGCAATGAAGAAGTTGTGTGCTCTACAGTCCTGTTGACAGATGATGGGGATTCCTGGAGGACCAGTGTACAGCATGGTCCTGTGCAGGGGGACCAGGGAAGAGCCTGAGAATGGACTCTACACTCCGAGAGGACTCTTGAGTTGTGTATTTTTCTTACCACAAGCAATTACATTGCATCTAGTGAGCTTTTGTGCTCTGTGAAGTTATTCACAAAGAAATACAGTGTCTACTAAACTGGACTTAAAAAATAAGTAACTGGAGGGTTGGAGAGGTGGCTCGGCCAGTTAGAGCACTTGCTGCTCCTGCAGAGACTGGAGTTTGGGTCCCAGCACCCACATCAGGTGGATCAACCATCTGTAACTCCAGCTCCAGGGGATCTGACGCCCTCTTCTGGCCTCCATGGGCACTGCACACATGTGGTGCACACACAGGCATGCAGGTGTGCACACATACACATAATAAAAAGCACTCTTTAAAAAGTAACTGAACAGGGAACAAACTGTTGTAAAATGATAAAGAACAGACCTACTTTTACAAAATATAAATAATACAGCAAAATTTTTTTAAAAAGGTTCATCTCTCCATGTGATAGTCTCAGACTTAAAGGACTTCTTTGTCATTAACTGTAGCTGGTGTGTGTGTGTGTGTGTGTGTGTGTGTGCGTGTGTTTCGTTTTCTTTTTTTTTCTTCCTCCTCCTTTTGATTCAATGGCTGACTTTGAACACTTTATGTAGCTGAGGGTGACCTTGAACTTCTGATTTTCCTGTCCCTACCTCCCAAGTGCTGGGATCACTAGCAAGGGCCACTATGCCTACTTTATGCAGTGCTGGGAATGGAACCTAGGGCTTCCTGCACACCAGGCAAGCAGGTTTCCAACTGACCTCCACCCCCCATCCCATAGAATTCTTTATTTATTCACTCAAATACTGCTCGAGATCTGAATCACTCCAGGCACTACTGGTGGCAAAGTTATGTTTGCAAATGAGTGGCTTGGTAATGGGACCTGTGGATATTTCTGAAGGCACTTCTTCAGGTCATGGCCACCGGCTGTGTTCATTCTGACACGGGCAAACTCAAACGCTCTGGAGAGTTGCACCAAGGTGCCCACACAGTGTGCCGTGAAATTAGGTGCTCTCCTCTGCTCAGTTCGGAGCAGGTGAGCAGTGTGGAGGCGCAAGCAGTCTTGCCTAGTGGCTGGGATTTCAGACTCTGGCATCACAAGTATTGTTAAATTTGGAGCTAGGTGTTTATTTTCTCTCTGAACCTAGGCAAGTGTATAACCTTCTGAATCTGTTTCCTCATTGTGCGCTCTCTTTCTCTCTCTCTCTCATGCATACACACATACACACACACAGAAGAATGTGAGACCTAGATGGGATATTGGATAGTGTGTGTGTGTGAGAGGGGTTAACACAACCCCCAAGACAAAGTAACTACTAAATGCTAGCCATTTCATAAATTTATTTATTGGGCATGCGAGTACAGGTATGCTTGCACCATGGTGCCATGTGGAGATTAGAGGACAAACTCAGGAATCAGTTCTCTTTTGCCACCTTGTGAGACCTGGGGATTGAACTCAGATTGTCAAGTTTGGCGGCAAGCCTCTTTACCCACTGAGTCATCTCACCAGATCCCTGCCTTCCCCGATTTTCAAATACAATGTGGGAAATAAAACAGACTGTCCGATATTCCAGCAATACACTTAAATGGTGATGTCTCTGTTGCAGATGCCCAGCACAGTGATGTTCTAGAATCTAAAGGTTGCTTGGCCAACAGGACGTTCTCTCGTCAGAACAAAAGGACCAGCCTCTCATCTTCCGATGGAACAGGTCCGAGAGTCACTGAGTCCCCAGGCCTCCCCAGGGTATTGACTCCCTCTGAGTAAGTGTACATGTCGGGGTATCGGGGTAGGAGTGGACCCTGTTGGGTTGAACTGTGAGCCAGAAGCTGGTGGTCTGAGATCAGTGTGATCTGCAAGGCAAGACCATTAGAGCTAGGCTACACAGGTTCAAATCCCAAGTCTTCCACTGACAATCTGTGTGAATTTAAGCAAATTGCATTACTTCCCTGGGACTCTGGTATTTTGTCTTGTCTTTTTAAAACATTTATCTATTTATTTATCCTCTCATATTGTTGTGAACATGTAGAGGTCAAAGGAGGACTTGAGAGAAACACACACACACACAAGAGAGAGAGAGAGAGAGAGAGAGAGAGAGAGAGAGAGAGAGAGAGAAGGAAAGAGAGAGCATCCTAAGAAGTGCAAAGAGTATGATATCTTTCTGGGTAAGGGGCCCACAGATGGTGCCTGGGCTTCGAGTGAGAGGAGGTGAAGGGAGGCTTGACGTCATTTTGTCTGTTGACCTGGAAACTTAATTAATTTAAAAAGCCCATGACTTTGTAACATTGGTCTATTTATTTACTTCTTTTGTGAGTATGCACAGCAGCACGAGGAGGTTGGAGGTAGAAGGATACCTTTTGGGACTCATTTTTCTCCTTCCTCAATCCCAGGAATTGAACTCAGGTCCTCAGGCTTGGCAGCAAGTGCTTTCACCTGATAAGTCATCCTGCAATTGAATTTATAAGTATTTATAAAACTGTGTTTATGTTTTAGGTATTTTTCCCCACTTATATTTCTGTTAGCAGTAAAATCTTTTTCTAATTTTTCTGTTATAATGAAAAGTTTATTATAGAAAAATTAAAAAATATGAAACCACTTTTACTACAAATGAAAGTCACAATTTCATATGGTAGAGAATGATGTTGGGTTTTGTTTTTGTTTGTTTGTCTTTGCTGTGAGGGGGAAATCAAGCCTACAACATCATACACAGGAGTCTTTACCTGGCTTTGCCATCTGTAATACCTCTAGCCCTGATAAAAGTTCTTTCTTACGCACATACAGACGTTTTTATTTTATGTATCTTACTCGCCTGTAAGACCTAATTTTAAACACTTCTTAAGGCTGAGGATGTAACTCAGTGTAGAGCACTTACTTGCCAGAATGCCAAGGCCCTGGGTCTTACCTGATCCTTCATTATTAAAATGATATAAGAAATCAGAATTATAAAGAGGTATCCGCATCCTCTTATGAAGACCTCAGGTCTTCCAGTTTCACCTCCCTCCCCTTCTTCAGGCTCAGGCAACACAGGAAGATGGAGAAAGTAAGAGGAGTAAGCCAGCGTGGGAGGGAAATGGGCCCCTCACCTGCATGCACATTGGTGAAGTCTCTCACCAGCTGAGAGTCAAGAATTCCAGTGTAATAAAGCTGGAGAGATGGCTCAGCGGTTAAAAAATAAAGTGTGGGGGCTGGAGAGATGGCTCATTGGTTAAGAGCACTGACTGCTCTTCCAGAGGTCCTGAGTTCAATTCCCAGCAATCACATGGATGGTGGCTCACAACCATCTGTAATGGGATCTGATGCCCTCTTCTGGTGTGTCTGAAGACAGCCACAGTGTACCCACATACATAAAATAAGTAAATGTTTAAAATAGAATAAATAAAGTGAGGGCTGCGTTCTTTTAGAGGACCTGGGTTTTATTCCCAGCACCCACATGGTGGCCCACAGCCACATGTGACTCCAGTTCCAGGGGATTTTATGCCCGCTTCTGGCTTCCATGGGCACTGCATGTACATGGTACCTTTACACTGCAGGCAAACACACACACACACACACACACACACACACGCACACCCCGAAATAAATCTTTAAATACATATAAAGCAACAAAGGCATGTTATCTCTTTGTAAGTGTACAATGAGACGGCATTAAGTATATTTACGGTGGCAAACGCAAACTCTGTATCCGTTGAGCAGAGCAGTATTCCTCCCTCTCCAGCTCCGGGAAGCCTCTCATCTACTCTCTACTTTCATAAGAATGCAGTCAGATTGATTTGTCCTCTTATGGTTGGCTAATTTTTATTTCAAATAATTGTTTCAAGGCTCCCCAGTAGTGCAGCACGTTGCAGAACTGCACCCCTCTGTAGGCTGAGTTATGCTCCTCGGTGTAAGTATACACTGAACTTCACTTGCTCACCTACCTGTTGGTGAACACTCAGAGCTGTTACTTTTCTGTAATGCACATCCATATATAAGTGTCTGCCTGAGTTCCTGTTTTCTATTCTTTTGGGTATACACCTAGGGGTAGGATTGCTGGATCATGTAGCAATTAGTACCTTCTTTGTTTTTTCTTCTTTAGTTTGTTTAAATATGCATGTGTTTAAATACCACATGCATGTCTGATGCCTGTGGATGTCAGAAGAGGACATTGGATTCTTTAGAACCGGAGTTATAGGTGGTTGTGAGCTACCATGTGGGTGCTGGGAATTGAACCCAGGTTCTCTGTAAGAATAGCAAGTGCTCTTAATTGATTAGTTATCTTTGCAGCTTGTTTTAAAAAAAGATTTATTTATTTATTTTATGTATAGGAGTACTCTATCTGCATGTCCACCTGCAGGCCAGAAGAGGGCATCAGATCCCATTACAGATGACTGTGAGCCACCATGTGGGTGCTGGGAATTGAACTCAGGACCTCTGGAAGAGCAGTCAGTGCTCTCAACAGCTGAGCCATCTCTCCAGCCCCCTCCAGCCTGTTTTTAAGAATTATATTGCTGGGCAGTGGTGGCAAACGCCTTTAATCCCAGCACTTGGGAGGCAGAGGCAGGTGGATTTCTGAGTTTGAGGACAGCCTGGTCTACAGAGTGAGTTCCAGGACAGCCAGGGCGACAGAGAGAAACCCTGTCTTGAAAAACCAAAAAAAAAAAAAAAAAAAAAAAAAAAGAATTATAGTTTATAAGTTGGGTGGTGGTGGTCCACACCTTTAATCCCAGCACTTGGGAAGCAGAGACAGGTGAAGTTGAGGCTAGCCTGGTCTACAGAGTGAGTTATAGAACAGCCAAGGCTATACAGAGAAACTCTGTCTCAAAAGCAAACAAACAGAAGAATTAAATTCTATCTATCTGTCTGTCCATCCATCCATCCATCCGTCCGTCCATCCATCCGTCTATCCATCCATCGTGCGACAGAGTGTACATCTGGAGGCTACAGGATAACAACAGGAGTTGGTTCTTTCCTTCCGCCACAGTTGCTACCAGGGACCAAACTCAGGTTCTCTGGCTGTACAGCAAACACCTTTACCTAATTGTTTGAAAGTGAACATCTTTTGAATAGGACCCATCAAGCTGTGAGTCAGGAAACCACACTCAGGGACTTTATTTATGGAGGAGCGAGGCCAGTCCTGTTGCCAAGGACTCATGTACTGTGAGTATAACATCAGAGTCTGGCTGGCAGGCTGAGCATAGTGATGATTCTAACCCTGCCCCTTGCCTTCCAGCACTGCTGTGGGGCTGGGGCAGAAGATCTCCTCTTCTTCGTCCTCTTCTTCGTCGTCCTCCTCTTCCTCTGCATGCTCTGATCCCTCCTCGAAAGTTTCACTGCCTGAAATCCAGAAGGAAAAACATCCAGAAGAACTCAGCCTGCTTAAGTCACAGACGAGTGAGTGCCGAGTGAGTGCCGAGTGAGTGTCAAGTGAGTGCCTGAGTGCAGGCCTTCCTCACACACAGCCCCCCCCCCCCAGGGCCTTTCAAGAAATCTGTCCTGATGTTCGATGAGTCACAGAACACCTCCCCTGCCCAGTGCTAGGCAGTTAGCATGTTTCTTCTCCAGTCCTCATGGCGGCTGTGTGGGAAGTGTGGTCACATGGTTTTCAAATGTGAAATGCCTTCATGCCAGAGCCATAAAAGGTTCTAAAGCAATATGCAAGTGTCTAGAACACTCCTATTCGGTATTCTCCAACAATATTCTGCCCTATAACCGTGAAAAACTGAATTTTGAAATGTATGTATGACCTGTATATACATACATACATACATACATACATACGCAGTCATATGCTGTATAATGCAGCTCTGGCCAACAGTGACCTCCATATACGATAGAATTTCCACCAAAACATGATGATGCAGCTGGAAGCTTCCCATTGCCTAGTAATGTCCCAGCTTTCCTAATATGGTAACACACACGTGACTTGTGTCTGTGCTGCTCCTGTTGGCCAGTTATATAAAAGCATGGCGCACACATTATATCTGAAAACGATCAATAACTACACTACTGCTTCAGATATTTAGTACACTACACTATACCATCATTATAAAATGTGCTCTTTCTACTTGCTACAAGTTAAGGGGGCTGGGCAAGGCAGCCCAGTGGGCAAAGGTCCTCATGGCTAAGTCTGACCACCT
Source organism: Rhynchomys soricoides (assembly GCA_019843965.1). Taxonomy (NCBI): domain Eukaryota; kingdom Metazoa; phylum Chordata; class Mammalia; order Rodentia; family Muridae; genus Rhynchomys; species Rhynchomys soricoides. The sequence goes on along the minus strand of JADRCH010000153.1, from coordinate 7,003,317 downwards.
GGGTTTAGATCCCCAGAACACACGTAGTAGAAGGAGAGAACTGACTCCCGGAAGCTGTGCTCTGGCCCCCACCACGGAGATGCAACACATGAGCATGCACACATGTGTGCACAGAACATAAACTGTAGGACACTGTGCTTGGCTGTCCTGCTCCCTCATACACATTGTGCTTAGGACTGATTACTAATTACTTTTCACACCTGTGAAGAAGCAACTTAAAAAGGGAAGGGTTTATTTTGATTCAACAGACCACACAGCAGATGGGAAGACATGGAGACAACTCACACTGTGTGTGTCCACATTCAGGAAATGGAGAGAGACAGACAGACAGACAGACAGACACACACACAGAGAGACAGAGAGACACACAGAGACAGAGAGAGGGTCAGACATACAGAGAGACAGAGACATTGGAGACACGGGGACAGACTGACAGACACACAGAGAGGAGAGAGAAAGCAACAGATAGGTAGGTAGGTAGATGGGATGGGTGATGCTCATCTTGCTTCTCCTCTTTACTCAACCCAGGATTCAGTCTACATCCCGGCCTTTCTACCTTAGTTAACCCAATCTAGAAACCCTCACTGGTGTGCTCAGAGGTGAGTCCTGGGCTATTCAAGATCTCGTCAGTTGAGACCAGACAGCGTTTTGGTATGCGGAGCATTTCCTTCTAGTTGCATAGGCCCTGGGCCTTTACCTGTAACAATGCTTTAGGTCTGTGTGGCCGCTTCCTTTCTGTCTATATGGCCATTTGCATTAGTTATTTTTCTCATCCTAAAAGATTTATTATTTTTATTTTATGTACGAGTGTTTGTTTGCATCAGATCCCCCGTAACTGGAGTTACAGATGGTTGTGGGCTGCTAGAGACCTTTCCATTTTACAGAGAAGGAAATGGGGTTACGGAGAGACTCAGTCCTCCACACAAGCACACACAGTCAGGACTCGGAGCATAGGGAGCAGAACCCCCCAACCACCCCCTCCCATCAGAATACACCCCAACTCCCCAGGCCTCCCATCCAACCTCTCCTCTTTGCTGGCCACCTAAGGGCTTCTCCGCAGCTCTAGAAGGACTGGATTCTTTTGTTGCTTAGTCACCATAATTAGTTTTATAAGGATAGATTCAAATGAAGCAGGCACCAAAAAGCCTGAGGCAGTTTCCCTTCTTGGATGGCTGTGTGTCCACAGGTCACTGAGGTACACACACATGGGGCCAACACCATGCTGCACCCAGATAGGATGTCATGGCTGGTCTACATTGAGCTCTCTCTCTCTCTCTCCAGCCATCAGTGGGAAGGCTGATCACAGGTAGGATGTTATGACCCTTCCCAGCCTCTGTAGCATGTGTGAGCATGTACTTTCATGAGTTTTGAAAGGGAAGGGAAAACAGAAACAACTGGGCAGCTTTGAATAACTTTCCTCTTCCTCCTCCCGTGCCTAGTTTCCCAGAGTTTGATGCCGCCCCCGATGAAGAACCAAGGGCTCATATGCACTGAGAAAGGCTCCACAGTTTAGCTGGGTGTGATGGCCCACACCTGTAGTCTCAACAGTTGGGAGGCTGAAGATCAAGAGAGCAAGGCTGGGGGCTGGGAAGATGACTCAGTAGGTAAAGCTTACCACACAAGCGTGAGGATCTGAGTTTAGATTCCAGCACCCATGTAAAAAAGGTAGGCACGAGAGCATGTGCCTGTAATCCCAGTGAGGTCAGGGGTAAGAAAATCCCAGCAATCAAGTCAGATGAGTGAGCTCTTGGTCCAGTGAGAGACCTGTCTCAAACAGTAAGGTGGGCGGGGATGCAGAGGTGGCTCGGCTGTTAAGAGCATGGACTGCTCTTCCAAAGAACACAGGTTAGATTCCCAGCACCCACCTGGTGCCTAACAGCTTAACTCCAGTTCCAGGGGAGTCAGTGCCCTCCTCTGACTTCCATGGGCACCAGGCAGGCACACACATGGTACACAGACGTACAAGCAGGTTAAGCACCCAAACACATAGAAGCAAAAATAATTGTTTAAAAAAAGGTGAAAAAGCAATTGAAGAAGACATTGATGTTGACCTCTGCGACATAAACAAACACCCCCCCACACACATATGTACCTACCCAAACATACATGTATATATACACAGACACACACACACACCCAACAAAAGAGTCTCCCCAGTCTAGCCTGGACTACATAGTGAGACTGCATAGGTGGTCAAGAGCACTGGCTGCTTTGCCAGAGGACCTGGATTTGTTCCTGACACCCACATGGTGGTTCATAACCACCTGTAACTCCGTGTCTGGAAGACCCAAGGCCTTCTTCTGGCCTTTGTGGGCACTACATGCATGGGGTGTACATATGTACTTGCAGGCAAATGCTCATACACATTAAAAAAAAAGTATATGTTGGCTGGAGAGATGGCTCAACAGTTAAGAGCACTGGCTGCTCTTCCAGAGGTCCTGAGTTCAATTCCCAGCACCCATATGGTGGCTCACAACCATCTGTAATGGGATCCGATGCCCTCTTCTGGTGTGTCTGAAGAGAGCGACACTGTACTCATATACATAAAATGAATCTACAAAAATAAAAGAAAAAATTGTACACGAGAAGGCTGTAAGCCAAGTAGAGCCTGCGGAGGGGCGGGTTTAACATCTTGTCATCTAATTGTCTTGAGGGCCAGGAGCAGTGCTCATGGAAGGGTTTCTGATGTCTTGCAGAAGATGGGCAGCGTCCTGAGTGGACATTTTATCCAAGGTTCAGCAGCAACATCCACACCTACCATGTCGGGAAGCAGTGTTTCTTCAATGGGGTCTTCCGGGGCAACAGGAGGTCTGTGGCAGAGAGGACAGTGGACAAGAGCCTCGGCAAGAAGAAATACGGTAGCGTGTCTCCTCCATCAAAGATGGACAAAAGATAGCAAGTCTGAGCTGTGATCTATGGAGCTGGCTTTCTCTGGCTGGGAACAGCTCTGCAGGGCCACCCTGTCTTCCCACAGTGCAGCCAGGAAGACAGGAAGGCAGGGAGCCTAGTTCACAGGTGACAGGTTTTGAGGAAGGGCTCAGAATGCATGCTGGTCCTCACTTTTGTCTCTCTCCTACTCTCATGAAATGCTAATGTGGCATTTAAGTCACCAGATGAGTCCTTTCAGATTGTTATTAATAGCAGCCTCACTGAAGTCCGAAGGAAATAATGTACGATTCAGTGAGAGACCACCTGTCACACACATCTAAAGTAAGCCTTAGCATGAAGTATCTAGTGCTATTTTTGAATTTACTAAACAGCAACGATGATGAAAATATCTAAACACACGCCATATCTAAACCCATGAAGCACCTTGGTTTGTAACTTGGTGAGTTCTCTGCCTCAACCCACTCTGAATTAACTTCTCAAAAGATCCTAAGAGGTTGCTGAGTGCCAGAAGTCCATTTATGGCACTTCTTATAGAAATATCCATGTAGGAGGAGGCAGCCAATGCCTCAGCAATGAATACGGTCTTTGTAGAAGCTGTGCAAAGAGAAGTTAAGTAGCAACTTCTCTTGGAAAAACTCATGTAAAGGACAAATGGATTTTCAAACCTAGGCTTTGTCTGGATAAAGAACACACAAAAAACTAACCTGGGGAAGCTACAAGCATGGTCCAGATGTGAGGTCCTCACAGGAGTCCTGTGCCTTGCCCTGATCCTGGACTTCCTGTTCATTAGGAGAAAATGCAGGGCTGCAGAGATTGCCCAGTGGTTAGAGCACTGGCTGCTTTTGCAGAGGACCTGTTTTTATTTCCAGCACCACATGGTGCCTCACAACTGTCCATAATTCCAGTCCCAGGGGATCTGATACCGGCTCCTGACCTCCACTAGGCACCACATGTAGTGCACGTGAAGGCATACATTTAGGCAAAACACTTATATGCATAAAACTAAAAAAAAATTAAGAGGAAACGCAGGGTGGGAAGAAGGGTGTGGAACAAGCATGAGGACCTGAGCTCAGATCCCCAGTACCTACGCAAAAGCCAGGTGCAGTGGCCATCCTCTGTAACCCCCAAACTGGGCAGGCTGAGATGGGCCGATCCTTGGAGCTTGCTGGCCAGCCTCTATAGCTGAGTGAGTTCAGTGAGAGACTCTGGGTCAAGAAATAAGGAGAGTGCATCTGAAGAAAACATCTGGCATTAACCTTTGGCATTCACATGCAAGATCACACATGCTCATGGTACACGCCCACAAACATGTATGTGCATGTATACTACACACCCACATGCATTTAAAATGGGAAATGCATGGCATTTAATTAAGACCCAGAATGTACACAACTTACTTTTCCCTTCACTCCAATGTTTTACTCCTTGTGTTATTTAGAGTTGAAGCCAGAATGCTCTACACACACGGACCACCGTAACAAAGAGAACTTAATGAATTTAACTAGCAAATTCAGTACCTTATGATAATCACGTCTCTGTTTTTAGTCTTAAAAATACCAATCATAGAATAAAATGGAGCTCAGTTGGTAGAGTGCTCACCTAGCATGTATGAAGCCCTGGCTCCACCTCCTGCACTGTACAAACCAGACATGGTGGTAGGCCATGCCTGTAAATCCAGCAGATGGGAGATGTCCTCAGGGGGATCAGTGGTTGAGGGGTCATTCTCAGGTATAGAGGGAGTTCAAGAGCAGCCTGGACTACATGAGACCCTGTCCCAAAACACAGAGTTCCAATCCAAACTTCAGATCTGCACATGCTTCAGTTCTCATCAGGCCCACAACTGGACAATACGCAGAGAGTGAGAGACTTGGGAGTGCTAGGTTGAAATGGAATGTCTGTATCACACCCCTCCCTTCACGTTCAGGGATAGGTGTAGGAGAGGGGGCAGAAAACTTGTAAGATCCAGAGATGGTGGATGACTTCAAAAAAGGCAATGTTTTCTTGATCTAACAGTGAAGATGCACATATGAACTCAAAGAGTATGGACATGCCTGCACAAGCTCAAGCCAGACAAAATCCCGACAGAGGAGGGGAAGCAGGCACACGTCCCACCCTTAGCTAAGAAGCTGCTGAAACTGATATCTGCTGGGAGAGGGGGAATCAGTTTTGTTTGTTTGTTTCTTCCAGTGGCGTGACCCTGGGTATGCCAACCACATTCCAGAGCAGGCCACAGGTGTGGGAGTAGTTGGCCAAAAAAATCAGATTTCATGTTTGTTGTTGTTGGTGTGTATGTTTAAAGAGGGCATCAACTTCAGCCTTACGTGTGACATTTTCTGATGTTTCCCATAGATATTGATCCCAGAAATGGAATCCCCAAGTTGACACCAGGGGATAATCCGTACATGTTCCCAGAACAGAGTAAAGAGTTCTTCAAAGCAGGAGCAACACTGCCACCGGTGAACTTCTCACTGTGAGTCATTCCACAGTTTCCTTAACTGTCTCTGCTGAGTGTAAATTAGTAGTAGTTAGTTATTTTGTTCCATATCTTGGTGGGTCTGTGTGTGTGTTAAAAGCACCTATATATGCAGGTGTGTATACTCATGCATGTGCATGTGGAGGTCAGAGCACATGGAGTGTTTTTCTCTGTTGCTTTCTGCACTTAGGTTTTTAGATTGGATCTCTCTGAACCCAAAGCTTGACATTTTGTCCAGGCTAGTTGGCCAGTGAGCTTCTGGGATCTGCCTGTCTCTGCCCCTATCGCTGGGGTCACAAGCATACCCCGTTGTGCCTGGCTTTTATGTGGGTGCTGGGAATTTGGAACCCAGATCCTACTGCCTTCACAGCAAGTCTCATACCCACTGAGCCTTTTCCCTAGTCCCTGTATAGGAATGATCTTTTAAAGGGGTGGGCAGCAGTGAGATATGATGGAGTGAAAATTCCTTAAAGAGTGCCTATAAGATACAAGGAGGGCTGAGGATATAATTCATTGGTGGCAAACTTGTGCAAGGCCTTACTATCAACTCCCAGCCACAAAAAAGGCATCATACTTTTAAAAAGCACATATATATATAATATATATATATATAATATATATACGTGTGTGTGTATACACATATATATGTATGTGTACATATATTTGTATACACACACACACATATACACACATTAACGTCACTAGGAGGGAGACTATTTCGGGAAGAACTGCAATAGTGAGGATGGTGTAAGAGAAGGTAGTGGGGGGATGAATGAGTTAACTCCAGTGATACATACATATGGAAATGTCACGAAACCCATCACATTGTACTTTTAAAACCTGATAAAGCCAGAAATAGTAGTAGTTCATTTTGTCTGATGTATGTTACCACACATTTGTAGACTTGGGCGCTTTCGCACCAAGTCTGATTGCTAGTGACTAGTCTCCGGGTTGACTTTAAAGATGGAGGTGAACTTAGGACAGTGTGATAGAGAGAATAGAGAGTCATTCATCTAAAAGAACACACAGCTGTTGTGTTATTTTGAAAATATCTAAAGACCAGTCCCATGGGAGTCAACGATCTTGATGAAACGTAATACAAAATGAAAGTGTTCCCTGTACAGCCTTGAAGCTCACTTTTGAGACTGATGCCAGAAGGTAGGACTGGTTTTGGACATGATAACGTGTTGCTCTCCACGCTTTAAGAGGTCATAGCAATTTTATGGTTGTTTTTACTGTTTTCTCCCCAGGGGACCTTATGAGAAAAAATTTGACACATTTATCCCGCTTGAGCCACTTCCGCAAATTCCCAAGTGAGTTTTTTTTTCCCCCACCAGGTTTTCTATGATCCCATCTCTGTGGAAATGACATACTTTTCTCCCATGGAGCAGCCTGTAGACAGTCAAAGCACGGGGACCTTTTGGGTCCCAGGAGGAGGGTCAGTGCAGTATATATGGTGGACAGTTGGAAAGACCCACAGAGATCAAGGGTCTATGGCATCTGGCAATGGGTGGGGACAAATTCTACATATGACACTGGACAACTACCAGATGCCATGGTGTGCTTGGGTATACATGGGGAGTTTACACGGAGCAAAATGACTGATATCCCATTTCCAGAATATGAGAGAGTTCTAGAAAAGAAAAAAACACATATTTAATGATTCCAACTGGGGGAACTTGGTTAGTGTTTCAAAACCAAACAGAAGGCCAATAGGACATCCCCATACTCGAGGGAAACACTTGTCCTCTGGCTTTATACTAAAACTAAGAAAAAAAGGTGTGCATGTACAGAGGCACATGTACCACGTGTTAGGGAGTTGGTTCTCTTTTCACTCTGTGGGTCTCAAGGCTTGAACTCACGCTGTCACATTTGGCAGCAAGCACCATTATCCATGGAGCCATCTCAGCGGGCCTAATTCCATGCTTATAGAATTGAATAGTTTTTAAATGAAAAATTATGTGTAGAGGTGTTTTGCTTGTGTGTATGCCTATGTACCATGTGTATGCCAGGTACCCTGAAACTGAAGCTATAAATGGTTTCAAGACTTAGCATGGGTGCTGGCCAGGAATCAAACCAGGATCTTCTAGAAGAGCAGCCAATGCTCCTAACTACGACTGAGCCTTATCTCCAGCCTCCTGATTTCAAACTTTTGCTCTGCCCATGAATTTATTTATGTATTTATTTGTTTACCTCTTCCCTCTCTCCATTTCTGAATACAAATAGTCTCATGTAATGTGGTGAGGTAGGCACGTGTGCTCTTGAGTCTCACACACCAGGATTCAGTGCTGGGTGGGAATAAAAGCCTTTTGTGCTAAATTTGGCACTTCTAATGCCTTCATTATGCTTCATCATTCCTTACAACACATAATTAAGCTTCTCATGCCTGTACTCTCTAGAATACTCAAAATATCAGCAACTGCCTAGTCTTACCATTCTACCCAACTATTTTAGTTTTTGTAAATTGCCTTTTATAAATATATGAAAATATATTTGTATGTATAAATCATAAAATACCAAGCAGAATGGTTTTTCTATTGTGTAATGTTATATTGTATATAATATATATATAATATATATACACACACACACTTATTTATATTTTTGAGACAGGGTTTTTCTGGGTAGCCCCTGGCTGCCCTAGAATTTGCTCTGTATACCAGGTTGGCCTTGATCTCAGCAATTTACCTACCTCTGCCTCCTGATTGATAGGATTAAAGATGTGTGCCACCACTACCCAGCTTGAGTTTTTAAAGGCGTGATGCTTTTGAGTATGTTTTGACTTAGGACTTCTCTAAGGATAGTTTAGAGTAACTAACTCTTTACCAAATGTTTGCAATAATCAATGAAGAGTTTTCAGCTTTGTTGGTGGGATCTAGAAGGATTTTTCAGTTTTCTGTGAGAGCTGGGAACAATGCAGCTCATATCTTAGGGCTTATTTACTGTACACTTCCATATTGCAGTTCATCATCAAAGGAAGTCAGGACAAGAATCAAATGGCAGGAACCTGGAGACCTGGAGGCAGGAGCTGATGCAGAGGCCAAAGAAGCTTACTGGCTTGCTCCTCACAGTTTGCTCAGTCTGTTTGTTTTGTTTTGTGTTTTGTTTTTTAATAGAACCTAGAACCACCAGCCCAGGGATGGTGCTACCCAGATGTGGTAGGCCATCCCACATCAGTCACCAACTAAGAAAATGTCGTACAAGCCTGCCCACAACTCTCATCTTATGGAGGCATTTTCTTAATTGAGGCTCCCTGCTCAGATGATGTTAGCTTGTGTCAAGTAGACATAAAACTATCCAGCACAGCGCACAATAGACTATTTTATTGTCCTGTGGCACTCCACCCTACAATATTTGTCTTAACATTCAGCAATACTCAAGCGAACTGGTATACAAATTTCAGAATTTGTCTTCCCCCCCCCCCCCAACTTTGCCCTGCTGTTTCTGTGCTTCTAAGGTTTCCTAATGACATTTCTCTGGCTCTTCTTGTTGAGAACACTGTGCTCTGTCTGCTTGGATTGCCCATTTCCTCAATTATGAAGCCAAATTTGCAGGTGGCCTCTTATTCCCCATGTTATTGGATGGGTAGGCTTTATACAATTGCATTACTCTCATTATCCATTATCTATAAATCTTAAGAGTACAACTCTCTGGGGCTGGAGAGAAGGCTCAGTGGTTAAGAGCACTGGGCATTCTTCCAGAGGACCCAGGTTCAAGTCTCAGCACCTACAGGGTTGCTCATAACCATCAGCAATTCTAGTTCCAGAGGCTCTTCCATCTTCTGGCCTCTGGGCACTACATGGCACATGGTGCAGCTGCATACGAAACACTCATACCGTTATAAAACTTTTAAAAAAATACTATTTATCTAATGTATATGAGTATATGTTAATGTCTTCAGACACACCAGAAGATGGCATCAAATCAAATCACAGATGGTTGTGAGCCACCATGTGGGTGCTGGGAATTGAACTCCAGGACCTCTGGAAGAGCAGTCAGTGCTCTTAGCCGTGGAGCCATCTCTCTAGCCCCCTATAAAACTTAAAAATAAAAAAATTACAACTCTTGTTCTAGTCCATTTGCATTTAGTGAATACAACATAGGTTATTCTGTTGCTTTTGAATCACTCTGTGTTTAGGTCTGTCTTTTTAAATCTATATTTTTATTTTTACATTTACTTAGTGTGTGTGTGTGTGTGTGTGTGTGTGTGTGTGTGTGTGTTTGATCATGTGCTATTCTTAGGTGCTGGCCACACCCTGCCTTGTGTGGGTCACATTACAATCACTTTATTCACTGAGCTATCTCCCCAGATTCTTGATGTGGAGGCCTCGTTCACTTTATGGTTACATGGTCATGTAGTGCCTTCCCATAGATGGTGTTTGTAAATTTAACAGGGCATACCTTCAAACTCAGCGGGGTTGTGTTCTTCCTGCAGTTTGCCTTTCTGGGAGAAGGAAAAAGCCAACAATTTGAAGAATGAGATAAAAGAAGTTGAGGAACTTGACAACTGGCAGGCGCCGATGCCATTCCTACATGGTTTTTTCTCCGCTGGTAGGTTCATGAAATCTCAAAAAAAAACCCTACAGAAACTGGAAGAGTTCAGAGGAGCAGTCCTTTGGAGGCTTCTGTGGAGTTCAGAGATGGTAGTGCCTCTCCTGGAGTGGGTGTGCCTTCTGCCTCCAGGAGGTCCTCTGGGCAGAGGTCCTCACAGCGCTGGCTCTGGGTCTTGAATGTGTTGCTTGTGAACTGTGTGAGGGAACACGCTCTTTAATGCTGTACCTCTATCCACAGGTGCTTCCAACTTTTCAAAACAACACTGAGCAGAGACATGAGCCCCCAAGCATGTGCTGTCTGCCCTCCCAGCCAGCCTCTGCCATTTGCTGGGGTTTTTTATTCTTTGCTTTTGACATTGTCTTTGTCCTAAACCAATCGTTTGACTCCAATGAGGAATCACTATGTTTGGCCTGGTTTAACACTCAACTGTGAAAACTTTCAAGATGTGTAGAAAAGTTGCACTAATCATAAAGCAGACACCTGGGCACCCTCATCTAGATTCCCATGGACAGCATGTATGACGGTGCTTTTTATCCCCCACCCTCTTGCTTTGTTTTGCTGACCCATTTGACAGCCAGTGACACACATCAGAATCCTTTACACCTTCAGACCTCCCTCAAGCATGTCTCTCTTGAAGTGGGGGATATTTTCTAACCACCAATTGCAAATTTCCAATGCAAGCTTGGTATTTAGAACTGGCACTAATATACAGCTCATGCTTAGTTTTACTCAGACACAGGATGCCTGCAGGTTAATAGTAGCAGGCAGGCATTATGGAAATGTTTCTCATCAAACCACTATTACAGAATATTAGAGATTGGGTAGCTTATAAACAAAAGGAATTTCCTTCTCATAGTTCTAGAACCTGGAAATTCCAAGGCCAAGATGATGGCATCTTTGGTATCTAGTGAGGCACTGCCCTCATAGAGGGGGACAGGCAAAACTGGATCTCTCAGATCTTTTTCCTTTTGAGATGGGGATTGTGTTTGTGGAGTGTGTGTGTGTTGCTATGACAAATGCTCTAACAATAGCAACTTAAAGAAGAAAAGGTTGGCTGGGCAGTGGTAGTGCATGCCTTTAATCCCAGCACTTGGGAGGCAGCGGCAGGCAGATTTCTGAGTTTGAGGCCAGCCTGGTCTACAGAGTGAGTTCCAGGACAGCCAGGGCTACACAGAGAAACTCTGTCTCAAAAAAACCAAAACCAAACCAAACCAACCAACCAACCAAACAGAAGAAGAAAAGGTTTATTTTGGCTCCATTACTAGAGGGATGCAGTTGACCATGGTGGAGAAGACATGGCAACAGGCAGGGAAGGCATGTGGCAGTAGGAGGCCAGCTGCTCACATTGTATCTATAGTCCAAATATGAACAGGAAGAAGTACCAGGCTATAGGGCCACAGCTTGCTCCCAGTGACCTACTTCCTACCCTGAGGCTCTTTCCTAAAGGATCTAATCCACTCCTGAAAGACCCCGTGAAACCAGCATTACCTCTCACAGGGACAGTTGACACCAGATACCTCTCATTAGGCTCTACCTAACCAAAATCCTATCAATTTTCTTGGTTTTCTCCCACTCCCCCTACAGGGTTTCTCTGTGTAGCCCTAGCTGTCCTGGAATTCACTCTGTAGACCAGGCTGGCCTTGAACTTAAGAGATCTTCCTGGCTCTGCCTCCCAAGTGCTGGGATTAGAGGCATGCACCACCAGCCAGTCCTATCAGTTTTCAACGTCACTGTATCGGGGACAGTATTAATTTCACTTCTGATTGCTGATCAGATGAGAGGCAACTTCAGGGTTATTTTGGCTTACAGTTTTAGGGAACACAGTCTATCATGTCAGGGAAGGTATAGCAGTAGCAATATGGAGCTGCTGGTCACACTGCACCTACAACTGGGAGCAGAGAGGGGTGAACACTGGTACTCAGCTGGATTTCTCATTTTTTTTTCATCTGTGACCCATAGGAAGAGACTGCCCATATTCAGGATGGGTCTTTCCTTCTCCGTTACACGTCTCTGAGGAAAACACCCTCAGATATACAGAGTATGTTTCCTCTAAATCTAGTCAAGGTAACAATGAAGGCTGATCACCATACGGACCGAGTCATATCCAAATACAGCAATATGAAACTTAACAGATTCCATAAAAGATTTATGAGCATTCTGTAGCACCCCACAGTACTTCCTACAGTTTTGCTTTGAGGGATTTACTTTGGTTGGACTGTTTCCTTTTGATCTTGAGCAAATGGCTCCCAAAACTTTGCTCAGTGGTGGCACTGTCTGACAAGGCAAAGTATTTTCCAGTTTTACTCTCAAGGTCATACAGCAGGTCTATGAGGCTTTTCTTGCTTGGTCTGACAATCAAGACACTGTATCTGAACATATAAGAACCTCTCCCTTGCCTGGGGAGTGTGCCAGACAGGGGTGGTGCACTTTTTTAGTGCCCCTATCGGGCACTAAAATTCCCAGTGGATTTGGAAAACGACAGGGAACTCAGATGATTGGCGTCCTTCCCATGCAGGACGGTCCCACAGTAAGTATCCAGGAGGCCACCACTGCCTGAGAGCCTGAACACTGAAGCTCCTTTACTTGAACTCTGTAAGAACCTGTATGTGAAAGGCAAACATTCCTGGGGGTGTACAAAGGAGCCCGGCCCACGAATCTCTTAAACTATCAGCCAAACGGCCCAATGCCTTATTTTCTGAATAAAAGTGCCTGTCTTTAACAAACTTGGAGTGTGTTCAGCGGGCAATGGATAGTTCTATCCCAATAGTAAAGGCAGTAGTGTGGCAAGATTATTTGGCTACAAATATGAATAAAAATAGCAACAGAGATTTCTGCTGTGAAATGAGCAGAGTGGATGGTCCGAGCACAGCTGCACTAAACTGAGTTGTTCTTCAGTGGGATTTCAAAGAGAACTCAGAATTCTGCATTTGTATTAGCCAGACTCGGAAACTTACAGACCATAGGGAGAGAACATAAGGAGATGCAGGGACTCAGTGAGCCTTTGGGATGATGTAGCTGGATGTGAAGGAAGGACAGGTGGTCCCAGAGAGATGGTGGTGCTGTCTATAGGGTTCCTTGAAGCCCATATGGCATTATATAATTAGAAAACAAAACAAACCTCCCTCCAGTGGACACAGCTGAGGGATGTACAGGTAAGCTGTTTCTCAGGCAGATTTAAACCCATTTGCTCATTTTTCAGTAAACTTCCTGTACACTCATTCAGACCAATGGCACCCTTTCCTGAAATAAGAAATTCACACGGAATGACAGGTTTTCCAGAAGTTCAGTATTGGGCAAGCTGATTTTGAGATGCATGTGACAGATGCTGATGAAAAGGCCTATGATGTAGTTGCCTAAAAGTCTGGGGTATAAATATATGCATGTGACAAAAGAAAACCTCTCTGAGACATGAGCATGAGACTTATGCATTCAGGGTCTGGGAGATACTGGTCCCAAACAGAGCAATGAACTCAGATGACTCTTGAATCCCTGGGGCCTGAGAAAAAGCAGATTCTCTTTGGGAATACTGTCCCACCTCAGGGCATAGGAGACTCTCTAGAAACACAAAGATGAACTCCTGAGGAAAGAAAGATTAAAAACCACAATTGGATCCGCCACAAAGAAGTGCTGGTAGCTGAAACTTAAGCCACGTTAGGTGACTAAGACTGTTTTGCAGGGACTGGGGAGATGGCTCCACGGTTAAAGGTGCTCGCTGCTCTTCCAGAAGGAACAAGTTCAGTTCTCAGCACCCAAGGGAGGCTCACAACCCCCTGTAGCTCCAGCATCAGAGGGTCTCAAACCCTCTTCCTGTCTCATCGGACATCCTCACACGTGTTGCGTACACATGCACACACGTTACATATAAATAAAAAACCTTAAAGAACATTGTTGTAACATGGTATTAATTACTGTGGTAGGTCATGCAATTCATTTTGTAGTAAAGAAGCTAGGCCATCGGTTTTCTCAGTGCCGGCTAATGTGTAAATGAGAGGAAGGGTCTAGGGATGCCAATCTGGATGTTGGGGGTGGAGCTAGAGGGCTTGTCTTTAATTGAGTACGTTTATTTGGGGGAGATTATAAGGAGTGATTATTACTCTTCCCACCCATGTCCTGATGCTGCTGTTGCCTTTCATCCCTAATCTTAGGGGATTAAGAGTTTTCTGTGTAGTCTCTTGGTGTTAAAAGATAGGTGAAGGCTAGGAACATGGCTCACCAGGGAAAAGCACTTACCGAGCAAGCCCAGTGACGTGGGTTTGATCTCTGCAGCCCTCTGTGGAAGGGGAGAACTGTCTCCTGAAAGCTTCTTCTGACCTCCATGTGTATGCTGTGGCTTTCAGCACCCCCTCTCCAGGAGAAATGAAAATGAAAATAGAACAAAAGCAAAACAAGTGAGCTAGAAGATGATATTTAAATATCTTCCTCAGGTAAGTGAATGTCAACTCAGGCACACATGTATGACTCGAGTCAGGGACATGGAAGAGTAGATAACTCAAGACTATAGCTATGTGTTAGCTTAATCTGGAGAAGCTGATCATATGGGTTGGGCATGATGGTACACACTTGTGAGGCAGTGGTACGAGGATTTCTTTGAGTTGGAGGCCAGTATGGTCTACATAGCAAGTTCGAGGACAGCCAGGACTACAAAGACCCAGTCTCAACAACAACCCCCCAACCCCCCAAACAAACAAACAAAAAAACCCCCAACCAAACAAAACGATCCTATGCCGGGCGTGGTGGCATACGCCTTTAATCCCAGCACTTGGGAGGCAGAGGCAGGTGGATTTCTGAGTTCGAGGCCAGCCTGGTCTACAGAGTGAATTCCAGGACAGCCAGGGCTACACAGAGAAACCCTGTCTTGAAACACCCCCCCCAACCCCCCCCCAAAAAAAACAACCAAAAACAAACAAAACAAATAAAAAAACAATCCTAAAAGTTGATCACAGGGGAAGTCCAAGGCAAGTAAAGTTGATTTTAATATTGTTCTCTTAAAGGCAGATTAAACAAACAGGCAGAGTACATAGTAGGATAGCAGTCTTAAGTGACCTCAAGGTGTATTATTAACTCTGCCTGTGAGGCTAGCAAAAGTTCCAGTCTCTTAGGATGCAAGAGATATTTTTATCACAATGCATTGCCACAGTTCCTCCTCTTTGTTTTATTAAAGAAAAAACCCATGTGGATGGAGGTGGCCACTGGTGAAGAACTGGTCAAGGCATGGTGTACTGTAGGGATAGCCTGAATGCACCACTTCATTCTAGGTGGTCCTTCTGAAAAGTTGGCAAAAGCATACCAGGACTTTGAGGAGGAAAACAGAGTGGCATTTCCTGTAAAAGATCACACCTTAAGAGTCAGTCCTATACTAGTCAGGGTTCTCAAGAGTCATAGAACTTGAAGAACGAATTAATCTCTCCCAACCCTCCCCTCCCAGAGGATTTATTGGAATGATTTACAGGCTGCAGTCCAGCTGATCCAACAATGGATAGCTGTGAACAGAAAGTCCAAGAATCTAGTAGTTGCTCAGTCCCACAAGGCTGCATGTCTCAGCTGGTCTTCAGTAGATGCTGGAACCCAGAAGCTAAAGCCAGTGAAGGAATGGATGTGCTAGCAAGGCGAGGGCAAGGCAAGAGCAAAAGCTTCCTTCTTCTATGTCCTTCTATAGACGCCCAGCTGAAGGTATGGCCCAGATTAAAGGGATTGAGTCTTACCACCTCAAGATCTGAATTAAATGCCTGTATCTTCCCACCTTAAGATTTGGATCAAAGATGTGTGCCTTCTACCTCAAAGGTCTGGACTAATTTCAAATGAAACAAAAACACTCACAGATGTGGTCTCCATTCCTGGACTGTAGTTCAATCCCAGATAAAGTCAAGTTGACAAACAAGAATAGCCTTCACAAGTCCAGCTCTTTTCAACTTGACACACAATCATAGCTTCTTATGTCATAATTTCCAAATGAAAACAATTATCAGGTCATGATAATACCTAAACATAATATAACCATCCCACGTACAACTACAGATGCATTATATACTTAACCAGGTCATAATTACACCTAATATAACCCAAACAACCCTCATTCAACTGCACGCAAATTATACATTTAGAATAGGTGGCGATGTTCTTTAGGGGACATACTTTTAGTATCTCAAACTTAAACATAATTATTGATATTCTCTTAATTGATGTTATAACACATGATAAATTGAAGGAAAACACAAATATCTGAACAAATGCATTCTTAAGAAAATACAACAGAAGCACTCATGTCAACTATAATCCTCATGAGGCGGCATTAGATGGTATTTCTAACTATCTTCCTCTACTACCCATTATTTATTTCCTTTACCCTCAGTAAGTATCTCAGCAGGTCTTGGCTCTTTTCCTGAAGGAGTCACTCATGCCTTCATTCCTGAAGGGTCTGTGCCCTTTGTCATCCTGCCTGGATTAGGTTGTTGTAGTTTGCCATTGACTTTAATTACATGTTATGATAGCACCAAGAGACATTCTGCACTCCAGATATAATCTTTCTTACTACTGAGTGGAGAAACAATCCAATTTCCCCATGGTAATCTGGATCAATTACTCCTCCTAACACTGCTATTCCATTCTTAGCTTGTTGGTTTAAGGGCATTAGAAGCCCAAAGTTGCCAGGGAGAAGTCTGAGTTTCCAGTTTAATGGAATTTTTGTTATGGTTCCTGGCAGGAGCACTTCTCCCTTTGGAACCAAAGAACTTAGGGTTGCGGGAGTAGAAAGCATTTTTTTCCCTGGTGGGTCATAGTGAGTGGAACTATTCCTTTTTCTAGCTCTTGATTCCTGAACCCATGGATCCTGGCTATGGGAGAAACTGTACGTTACACTGAATGCTAACTCAAAGTATATACTGTCTTCTGAAGAACCTTGCCTCAGCCCTCTAGGCTGCTGCTAATTGGCACTGTAACTGTGTCTTTACAATTCCATTTCCTATTTCTATCAGGCCAGCTGCTTCAGGATAGTGGGGAACATGGTAAGACCAGTGGATTCCATAATCATGGGCACAATGTCACACTTCTCTGGTTGTGAAGTGAATACCTTGGTCAGAAGCAATGCTGTGTGGAATAGCATGATGATGGATAAGGCATTCTATAAATTCATAAATTGTGGTATTGGCAAAAGCATTATGTGCAAGAAATGCAAATCTGTAACCAGAATAAGCATTGCCCTTTCCACAGAGGAAGTGGTCCAATGTAGTCAGCCTCCCACCAGGTTGCTGGATGATTACCCCAGGGAATGGTGTCATATCTGGGTCTCAATGTTGGTCTCTGCTGTTGGCAGATTTGGCACTCAGAAGCAGTTGTAGCCAGGACAGTCTTGACAAATGAAAAGTCCATATTGTTGAGTCCATGCATAACCCCCATCTATGCCACCATGTTCATGTGGACATTTGTCAATGACAGGAATGGCTAGGGAAAGAGGCTGACTGTCCACAGAATAGGTCATCCTATCTACTTGATTACTGAATTCCTCAGCTGAAGTCATCTTTTGGTGAGCATTTACATGGGACACAAATATATTCACTTCCTTTGCACAGTTGCTAAGATCTATCCACATACTTCTTCCTTAAATGTTTTTCTCATCAATTTTCCAATCATGATCTTTCCATGTCCATGACCAACCAGCCAATCAATTTTACAGCACACGACTCAGTGAATAATCGTTCATCTGGCCAAGTTCTGCCCACTGTGAAGATTTCCCTTCATCAGCATTTTTCAGAGTTGGCCCAAAAAAGGTTTGTAATGCTGCAGCTGTCCAATTCTGGGTGGTGCCTGTATAAAGTGCACAGCCCTAGTTGTCTCTTCCTCAGTATGTAGGGAACACCCCATGAGGCTATAGGAGCATGCTTGGCAGCAAGACTGCACTGTAATGAGCAAACCATGGGAATTAGGGCAACTTCTTCATGTGTCTTGCTTGTGCCATCAGGACCTGCTCAGGTCCAATTATGTATACACCAGTTCCATTTTTTAAAAAGATTTATTTTATGTATATGAGTACATTGTAGCTGTCTTCAGACATACCAGAAGAGGGCATCCGATCCCATTACAGATGGTTGTGAGCCACCATGTGGTTGCTGGGAATTGAACTCAGGACCTCTGGAAGAGCAGTCGGCACTCTTAACTGCTAAGCCATCTCTCCAGCTCTATACCACTTCCATCTGATAACGGATTGCTGCTGTGCATATTCTACTTTTATGATTATTCTACTTTATTCTACTTTATGTGAGTCCAATAATACTCAGCTCATGATGGGCACCTCAGGTTGCATGGTAACTTGGTGGCTCACTGTCAAATGTTGTTTCCACTGAGGCCCAATAGCAGGCCAAGAACTGTCTTTTAAAGGGAGAATAGTTGTCTGCAGATGACAGTAGAGCCTTGTTCCAAAATCTCAAAGATCTTGTCTGTGATTTACCTTTAGGTATGCCAAAGTGCCAAACAGCATCCCTGTCTGTCACTGACACCTCAAGTACCATGGATCTGCTGGATCATACAGTCCAAGTGATAGAGCAGCCTGCACAGTAGCCTGGATTGTTGAACCTTCTCCTGTTGCAGGCACCACACAAAGCTAACAGCCTTCCTAGTCACTCAGTATATGGCCTAGAGTAACATACCCATGTGAGAACTGTAATGCTTCCAGAATCCAAATAGGCCCACTAAACATTATACTTCTTTCTTGGTAGGGGGTCGGGTCATCTGCAATTATTTATTCTTCACCTTACAAAGAATATCTCTGCATTCCCCACGCCACTGGACTCCTAAGGATTTCACTGAGGTAGACAGTCCTTGAATTCTGGTTGGATTTCTTTTCTATCCTCTGATACATATATGTTACCAATGAGTCCGAAGTGGTTGTTACCTCCTGTTCACTTGGTCTAGTCAGCATAAGGTCGTCAATATAGTGCACCAATGTGATATTTTGTGGAAGAGTCAGACAATCAAGATCCCTTCTAAGTTATGACACAGAGCAGGACAGTCTGCATATCTTTGAGGTTAAACTGTGAAGGTATAATGCTGGCCTTGCCATCTGAAAGGGAATTGCATCTGGTGGTCCTTATGAACAGGTTCTGATAAAAAGGCATTTGCTTGATCAGTAGCTGAATACCATGTACCAACAGATGTGTTAATTTGCTCAAATAAGGACACAACATCTGGTACAGAAGCTGCAATTGGAGTTAATACTTGAGTTTTTGATGGCCAACTGCCATTTAACTGGCCAGATAGCAGAGTTAAAGGGAGATGTAGTAGAAACCACCAGCCTTGCACCTTTCAAGAACTTGATGGTGGCAATTTCCGCAGTTCCTCCAGGGATGTGACACTGCTTTTGATTCACTATTTTCTTTGGCAGAGGCAATTCTAAAGGCTTCCATTTAGCCTTTCCAACCACAATAGTCCCCATTCCACAGGCCAGGGAATCAATGTGAGCATTCTGCCAACTTCTAACTGTATCTATTCCAATTATACACTCTGGGACTGAGGAAATAACCACAGGATGAGTTCAGGGACCTACTATAGGACTTCAGCCAAAACTCCATTAATTACCTGGCCTCCATAAGCTCCTACTTTAACTGAAGGGCCACAGTGTTTCTTGGGATCTCCAAGAATCAGTGTCAATTCAGAACCAGTATCCAATAGACCCTGGAAAGTCTGATTATTTCCTTTCCCCCAGTGTACAGTTACTCTTGTAAAAGGCTGTAGGTCCCTCTGGGGAAGGACTGGAGAACGATTAACAGTAAAACTTTTAGGTGTCTTATCAAGATCCTTCCTTGGGGAACTTGGCCACTCCTTCATTCAAGGGGTTCTGGGTCTACAAACTGGCTCAAATCTGAAAATTGATTCACTGGCTGAGATTGCCTTTTGCCACGATCCAATGTAGCCTTTCTTTCATTTGCTTGAGAATTTTCCCTCATTTACAGAGCAAACAAATATTCGGTAGGTTTCTTATCTACTTCATGCCTGGAAACACCATGACTGATAAGTCAGTACCAAAGGTCCATACAAGTCATGCCATTATGAACATTGTGTTGTCTATGTTTCCCATACAGTAGTTATGATCATCTTGTCTCTGGCAATTCAATGCTGCCACCTGGCCCCTGCTACCCCAAGGCCCAATTAAGCCCATTGCATTTAATTCATCCAATTGAGCAGCAGCATCTCCAACCCTAAGGTTTGGTACAAGCAAAAGGGAGAGAACAAAGCTCTTCAAATGTGCTGGTGCCCCTCTCACCAGTTTTCGTCTTATTGGATTAGTGAAGGGCATGTCTTCTGGGCATTCCCATTGTGGAGGATTAGGTTTTACACAGTGTATCCATTCTAGCATTGCAATTTCCCTGAGTCTTAAAATCCCTTCATCAACACTAAGCCAAGGGATATCAGGCATCTCCAACTCCTTTTCAGTAGGCCATCTTTTGACAAACACTTCAGCCAACCATTTAAACAAACTTTTGACACCTTTTTGAACTGTGCGAGCTTCCATATTAAACCTAGAATCTCCACTCAGAGGGCCCATATCAATAAACTCAGCCTTATCTAGTTTTATGTTCCTTCCACCATTATCCCACACCCTTAAAATCCATTCCCACACATATTCCCCAGACCTCTGCTTGTATGAATTAGCAAATTCATTAAGCTCTTTAGTAGTGTAGTACACCTCCTCATGGACCACACTTTCTACCACCCCTCTAGGAGCCTGCTTTGCCTTAAGTCTGGTTATAGGTCTAGAGGCAACTATTTTGGGACTCTGAGTTACATCAGTATTGTCTTGTCTGGCATTTCCTTCAGAGATAGTCACTGATGGTTTAACATACAATAAAGGATTAATTTCCTTAGTGAAAGGTGAAAAAGGCAGTATTTCAAGGGGTGGGGCTGAGGGTACTACTTCCTCAGGTGAGGTAAACCCTTGAGAATCTGAGGATTCAAAGTTCGAAGCTTCAACAGGGTCCTCCCACACATCTCCATCCCAAGTCATAGGATCCCATTCTTTACCAATTAATGCCCTTACTTTAACTGCTGACACTCTCCGAGGCTGGGACTTGAATTTTCCCTGCAATTCAGCTAACCTTATAATAAGAGCTTCAGTTTGATTTTCCATAACTTGAGCTTTGTGGCTGCTGGAGAGAAGATTCTCTTCCAGGGCACACTTAGAAACCTTTAGATTGTTTACGAGCATCTGGAGATGGTCAATTTTATCACTAAGTTCTTTGTTGTCCTTCACCATATTCTGAAGTTGGTTAATTTTATCTTGGAGCTCATTCCTATCCTTTATCAGTTTATCCAGAGATACTAAAAGCAACCAACCAGCAGCATCATTTCCCTTATTTTCCGCCAAACTGTCAAAAGTTCCATATACAGAGTCATCTAATCCATTATTGCTCATGATTGGTGAATCAGGATAATCAAATTCATTTATCTCTTTAAGTTTGTAATACAGTTCACACCATGGGCTTTCAGTACTCTCCGAGCTGCCAGGAGAGAGGGTGACTGGAGAGGCTTCAGTAGCTGAAGGTGCTGGAGAATTGAAATGTCTATTCCAGATACTTAAAAGATTCATCCTTATACTTCTGTTTCTCGAGAACCACTTCTCGTACCAAACTCTGTATTAGTCAGGGTTCTCTAGAGCCACAGAACTTATGGAATGGATCTTTCTCCTTCCCCTGTAATCCAGCTGATCCAACAATGGATAGCTGTGAACAGAAAGTCCAAGAATCTAGTAGTTGCTCAGTCCCACAAGGCTGCATGTCTCAGCTGGTCTTCAGTAGATGCTAGAATCCAGAAGTGGCTCTAAAGCCAGTGAAGGAATGGATGTGCTAGCAAGGTGAGAGCAAGGAAAGAGCAAAAGCTTTCTTCTTCTATGTCCTTCTATAGAAGTCCAGCTGAAGGTATGGCTCATATCAAAAGTATGTCTTTCCTGGACACACCTCAAAATTTGGATTAAAGGCTTATGTCTTCCCACCTTCAAGATTCAAATTAAAGGTCTGTGTCTTCCCACCTCAAGATCCAGATTAAAGATGTGTGTCTTCCTTCCTTAAAGGTCTGGACTGGAAATGGATTCATCCACTTTAAGCAGACAATCTCTCACAGGTTGTGTTCTCCATTTCTGGGTTGTAGTTGATTCCAGATATAGTCAAGTTGACAGCGAAGAATAGCCATCACAGTCCTGAAAACTATAGAAGAGTCAAAGTAGTTATCAAACATCATTTTCAAGTGTTTATTTTGAATAGGGTAACTGTGGCAGCTATGATAGCTACAAAAATCATTCCAATGAATCCTTTTGTATGTGTATGTCTTGGAGCATAACTAACTTGTTTTAAAGCAGATCCTCTATGCCACAGATCAGTCAGATATACAGGAATCCAGGCATGAACTTTTTGTTTAAGAATTAAAACAGGAGATAAAATCAGTGCAATAAGAGGAAGTGTGGTGAATGGGTGAGAATTAAAAGTACATGCCACTTTCCTTATGAGGACACTGATCGCTGGCTGGAGAGTTAGCTTCACACTAGCATGGTCTCACCTTAACCCCATCACATCTGTGAAGACTCTACAATATTTCCAAATGAGTTCACATGTATAGGTACCAAGGGTTAGGATGTGAAATGTATCTAGTTGGAGATGTATTTCAACTCACAACAGGGAAAAAGAGATTTCCTCATCTTACAAGTTCTTATTGGCTTTCATTTTGGTAAAGTGGAGGATGGGAAATGTGGGGTCTTTTTTTGTTTGTTTGCTTGAAGTGAAGTAATCATGAAACATGTATTTATGGAGTTTCCCATGCAACTGATTTTCTGAGGGACATTTTGGAAAAATGTATGTTGGGTGAGTGAAGATGAGGAATCTATCTCTTTGTTTCTGGATATGGGACTCTGATCTCAGAGGTCCCAGACTTTTCATCTACTGCATCCTGAGGGCATACCATCTATGTTCAAAGGCATTCAAGGACAGTCGACAGGGCTGCTGTGCACAGAGGGGCCTGCATGGCACTTGGAAGACTGATTCTCATAATAAAAGGGGCAATGTTGGCTCATCTGACTCGAATCCACACCACAGACATGGTAGATCTCAATAGGTTGCTGAAGTATGTTCTGTTTTCAAAATACCAATCCTTTTTAACAATTTTCTAGCAGGAGACATTAACGTGTCTTAAGGAAGAAACACCTTTTTAAAGTTAGTGTAAAGATGACCAAAAGTTTAGTGGCAGTCCTGAGTAGAAGAAGCCATTGTCGTGAACCTCTGGAATAGCCTATGTGAAAAGGCTCTGGGAGAGGACTGGTTCAACTGTGAATTTATTAGGACTCTCGATTACAAATAATGGAAAGCTAACTCCAATTGCTAAATCCAAAAAGGGAAATATGGAAGTAGCTATGACTTAGGAATGTTCTGGATCTAGGGACCACGTTGTGGCCAGAACCTACTTCTAAGTCTCTAGAGTTTATGCTTTGATCCTTTCACTGTATCTGTCCTTTCGTCCCAGCTTGGTCTCCAAAGTTCAAAATATAATCATTAGGTGTCCTACAATTGGTAGGTTAGAGACTCATCAGCCAGCAGAAACACTGACCTCTTTTGGATCCCCATGGTGGGGTCTTCAGCTTTGCTATGATCTGGTCAACTAAGTGGTGTGTGACCTGGGTGTGTGTGATAAGGACCATACAACTAAGTGATGTTGGCAGGAGATAAGGGTTACATATCTTTACAAGGAAGCATTGCAAAGAGTACCAGAAAATGGCTTGTCACCTGTTATCCTGCCAGCTGACAAGAGTGAAATGAGACTGTAGATCACAAAACCCAAGTGTTCTTCATAATACTACACTACCTCCCTCTCAACTGAAAGCAGTGATACTTTGATACAATTTCCAATTTCAAGGAAAAAAATAATAAAAATCGAATCAGAAAATTCGTCATGTCTTCGAGAAGAGGCAAACGGAAGCACAAACAATGGCAACAAACCAGAGCCGCTATGTACGGAATAAAATCTTTCCCTAGGGACCAGGGGTGGCACCAAGTAGCTCTGGAATAGTGAAGAAATCTGCGGGGTAAAGAGGGTGAAGAGATGGCAGAGAGTTTGACAATTTCCACCTCACCGAGTTTTTGTGGAATCGCAGCTGTCCTCTGATTTTATGAACAAGTGTTTACCCTTGGTTCCACTCTTCAGATGACAACACAGGATTCCAGGGGCAAGACTCCCGCAACTGACGGAGTTTGTTTCCCAGAGACCCAACGGTGGGGGATGAGTGAAAACCGCTGGCGAGACACCTTCTGAGGGTTCCTAGGGCATCTTCTCGAACCCCTCGGGGGTTGAGGTGACGTCTGCGTGGCCCTTCTAGGAAGGATAACGAACGCTTTGGGAGAGCAGCCGCGTCACTCAGGTTAGAGTCAGGATCTTGAGTCCGTCCAGCATCCTCGGCGCTTGGCACTGCGGGTTGTAGATCCCAGAAGAGAACAGACTCACACTATTGCATCTCCCTGAGGATTCTGCGAAGTTCTTGTCACTGACATGCCCAGCGCGGCGCTCGGTTAAATAAACCAACAAAGCTCCCTTCTAATCAAGCGTGCTTCGGAACGCCACACCCCTGACATCTCCCTCCCGTACCGCCCCCCGCGTGACGTCAGGACCAATCCCTTCACTGCGTTCCCGGCCAAGTGCCACCTCTGTCATCTCGCGAGAGTTTTGTTTTCCTCAAGCCTGTCTCGGACCTGCGCACGACGTCGGGCGCTTTGGCCCCTGCGGTTTGATGATTTTCTGTCAGTCTTAAGGGTCCAAGCAGGCCGCGTCTTCTGCCTTCGGCCGCTAAGATCTCGCGAGATTTACCGGGGCTGCCCACGCCGCGCCTGCGCAGATCTCTTCAAAGCCGAAGGTCGCTCTTGGAGGAAGTGGTCTCTTTGCGTCCCGTGGCCGAAGCGCCGTTACTACTTTCTCGAAGCTCCTCTCGGCCGCTTGCCGGGACACTCCGCTGCCAAGATGCCCCGGATTATGATCAAAGGGGGCGTATGGAGGAATACGGAGGTGAGGCAGCTTTTCCCGCCGTCCGCAGCCCTCCGCTGGGTCCGGTAGCGTGTGCGCACGCGCGGCGAGCTCCGGGAGCCGTGGCTGTCCCGTGGGGTCTGCGTGGGGGTCGCGACTGCGCGGACCTCGGGGACCCTTTCCCTGCGTGGGTGTGGACGCGGGTCACCTGGCTCACCTCGGGGGCGAGGTCATGGCTTGTCGCTCGGCGCTCCCCGCCTGGCATTTGCTAGGCCCTTGAACACTTATTTGTTGAGTTAGGGACGCACCCCCTTACTGTCCCCTGCAACCCTGTGGCGGCCCCAAAGGGACCTCCGCGGGAGCCTTGTTTTTCTCCAGCTCTTTCCTTTCTCAGCTCGTACACAGCGCTTCGCTCTGCTAGAAGCCACTGTGGCCACAACTTTGTTTTTCAGTGACTTCTTTACAGCGGGGCAGGCGCCTCTGCTTATCTGCTCCCCAGGCCTAGTCTCTCCGTTCTGCAGATCCCCAAGGTCCTTTCTCTTACCTTTCCAGTCACTCCACCCTTGCTGGGATAGAAGCCAGTTAGGACAAACTTACCGTACTGTGGTGTTTGTTTCCAGAAATGTAGTAGATTGTGTCACCGTGAATGGTACGGGAGAAGAAAGGAAGTAAAATAGAAATTAAATTAACGTGCATTTCATCGGATGCGCTGAATGCCTGCGTACCTTTCCGTCTTGTGCTTTCTTGAGATAGCTTCTTATTGTTGGCATCTTTCTGACCATCCTCCAAACACTTCTTGGAGTCCTTGCTCGTTCATTAATTGTCCTGTCCAGAGTTAGTAGTTTTGTTGGCACCTCTTTCATTTGCTGCCCCTTACTTTGTCTTGGCAAGCACTTCTGTGTGGTTCCGGCTGAGTTTAACTTTTCAGAGCCTCAGTTTACTCATTTTTATAAGACAAATAATAACATTCAAGCTCTTGAAATGAGTTGCCAGTTTGGAACATTGCAAACACAGCCGGGCACATTAGTAGGCTTTCGTAAAAACGAATTGCCGTTGTCTTCATCAGACCAGTACAGGAGGACTAGGCTTTGGCATTCTAGTATGCAGCAGGTTGCTTGGTGATGTTTGGAAATGAATCTTGAAGGATAGGTACCTGCCATATGTATTTGGTTGAAGATGTGTTGAAGTATAGAAAAACCTTATTAAAGTTACAAATGGAGGCACTGAAAAGGGACTTGCATGCACCGAGGATATTTAAACTAGAAGAGGAGACTTCTGAGGAAGAAGCAGAATCAAAAAATCAAGTAACAACAGGATTCCTCTGTAGTGGTCAAAACCCTGCAGAGGGGTGTGTGTGTGTGTGTGTGTGGGTGTGTGTGTGTGTGTTTGAGATAGGGACTCAGGTAGCTCAGATTGGCTTTGAGCTTGCTATGTAGATGAGGGTGACCCTTAATTTCAGCTCCTCTTGCCTCTACCTCTCCAGGGCTGGGATTATAGGTGTGTGCCGACATGGAAAGACTTATGGGAATCTAACCCAGGACTTAATGTATACTAGGTGGGTACTCTACCAGTTAGTAATGGGAGAGAAGATGGACTGGAGGGGCTTAAGTATAAGGCAGGCAGTTCAAGTTCATTGGAGAAACAGCCTAAAAGTAAAGGGCTCATCATCTATGATGCTTATGTGTGTGAGTTCGCTTGGCAGGTTGTCTGGGGATTGGATTATGCTTTGAGTACTCTGGTGAAATAGTTTTTGGAGATTGCAGTAGACAGGGTGCCGACTGATGAGGTAGAAGGAGCTGTGGGTCTGGGCTGTTGTGAGTAGGATGCCAGAGGGGAAATGCTGTGTTGAACCAGAGTCTCAAGTTGCTTCTTTGATTCTCTTTCCTGGAGTATGTAAGACCTGGTTCAAGATAGATATTCAGGAAGATTTGTTTTTGTTGTTTTTATTTTGAGTAAATATATAAAGGTATGTGAACTTTACCTTTGTGAAGAGAATGGCAGGTACATACAGGTGAATAATTTTGTCTGTCATAAAGTAGTGTTTTCAGCATTGACTTTTCCCACCTCTAGTTTGTTGAGGGACAGGTAAGATGTCCTTTTTCTGTTTTTAAACAAAAGATATATTTTTATTTTTAAAACGATGTGTCTGTACATGAGTACAGGTGCCTTCAGTGGCTAGAGGCTTTGGATACTGGAGCTGGAGTTATAGGTAAGCTCTCTGATGAGGGTGCTGGGAACTGAACTCACATTTTCTGCCAAGAGCAATACACTCTCTTAACCACTGAGCTGCCTCTCCAGTCATCTCCTTCTGATTCTTCTATGTTAGTTATCATTAACTGTTAATAAAGTTTCCATGCCTTTTTTTAAAAAAAAATTTTCGTGTGTGTCTCTCTACAGGAACTCTGTAGGGACTAACTTAAGTTTTGTCTTTTCTCATTTGGAGAAATGCTTTGTGACTGAATGCATTCTCTTTGGTAACTTTCTAGGATGAAATTCTGAAAGCAGCGGTAATGAAATATGGGAAAAACCAGTGGTCTAGGATTGCCTCATTGCTGCATAGGAAATCGGCAAAACAATGCAAAGCCAGATGGTATGTACCAGTCTGTAAGTGGAAAACAACATGATCTCGATCCCCACTGTGATGAGTGAGATGGCTCTTTGACACCCACCCCCAGCCCTTGAACATGAACTGTGACATGGATGGAAGTATGGAGAGAGGTGCCTTTAGATGTACTTACCACTTGCTTCCTGTATCTTGAACAAACCATTTTTCCTCTTCTTTTCCCTGCCTGTTTTCTCACAACTTAACATTAATTGATCAGTTGTGAATCCTTGTCCAAGTGAATTAATGTATTTATTTGAGAGTGCTTTGTGAGACACAATACAAACTCTTAGGTAGCTGGGCCTCAGTTCATTGAATGCGTTGTGATCTAAAAGTTTATAAATTGGTTATTTTAGGAGTTTCCCAAAGAAATAAATGCTAACAGTGCTTGATTTATTTATTTATTTATTTTTAAAAAGGGCCAGGTCATAGTGGTTAGTTTCCTTGTAATAGGGCAGCAGTATTGCATATTTGCTACACTAAAATGCAACATGTGTCACCTTGTTAAGTCACAGGGTGGTGGGCATGACTTGAATGAACCCATCCCAGCTGCAGCCCCATGTGCTGTGAGGAACATCATTTGGATTGTATGAAGTGACCCAGAGTCTGATGGTGGAAAGGGTCAGATGCAGAGCAGAAGGAAGGTGACTCTCAGGCTGCAATAGTTTGATTCCCTTCCTCTTAGTAGCCTTAAGCCATTAAGCTTCAGCCTAGCTCAAGCACCAGTGGTAGTGAGGACTTAGACATATGGACAGATTCTCACCCAGCTAAATACCTGATAGACAAGGCAGAGTGGGCAGACGTTGGAGGATAGAGGGTGCTGTGGGAGTTGTACTTTAAATTTAAATACAGCAGATGGAAGCACACAGCTCTGCAGCACTGAGTGGGTTTAGGCAGATGCTTAGAGACGTGAGTGAAGATGCTGTGGAACTCAAACATAAGGCAGTTAGTGAAATTGTAATAGAAAGAATACAAGGTGCTGGTTTTTCCAGATACTTTTAGAACTTCAGAAAAACTAAGAACAAGTGTGGAAGGTAGAGGCAGGCAGATTTCTGAGTACCAGGCTAGCCTGGTCTACAGATGGAGTTCCAGGACAGCCAGCCAGGGCTACACAGAGAAACCCTGTCTCAAAAAACCAAAAAAAAAAAAAAAAAACCCAAAACAAAACACTAATTACCAGCAAAAACCAAACTAAACCAAACAACATAAAAACAAAAAAAGGTTAAACAAAAATAAATACTAGTTAAAAAAAGAAGTCACATGATTGCATTTTGCACTTCAGTCTATTTAGGTTTTTAAGTATTACTAATCTTACATACTTAAATTACATTATAATGTGAAGAGGGGAAGATGAGTGAGTTTAACTTCACAATGAATTCTCAGAAAGAATAGTGTTAGTGATTGAGGATGAGAGCATATGATCTTAGAGTCTGTACATGGTAGCTGACTAATGTTTGCTATGTTGTCTTTAATAGGTATGAATGGCTGGATCCAAGTATTAAAAAAACTGAATGGTCCAGAGAAGAGGAAGAAAAACTCTTGCACTTGGCCAAGCTGATGCCAACACAGTGGAGGACCATTGCTCCGATCATAGGAAGAACAGCAGCCCAGTGCTTGGAACACTATGAATTCCTCCTGTGAGTGGCCCTCAGAGCATCTTGAAGACTGTGTATATGTTAATGTACTGAACAAACTTAGAGCATTTTCAGCTTAGTTGTGTCTGTGACTAAAGCCAAAGAAACTAAAGTCACTGAATTCTGTATTCCAATGTCTCATGGTTGAGCAAAATTACATCTTTTGCCTCTCTTTTAGAAGGGTAGTTACAAAGTGTGTAAGTCACATGCAGGAGAGTGAGAGTGAGTGCATGAGGCCCCATCACCAGCACTGCTGGGAGTTTATTAGGACCTTCTTGTTCTGTTCCAGGAGTGTATTTGTCTGGGTGTTCAGCATTTGTGAGGAAGCTTTGCTTGTTTCATCATGGGTGGAAATACTGAAATTAGAGAATTTTAATGCTGTTTTATTCACATGAAGCAACTGTAAAGATGCTGTTTTCCATAATGCTCATCTGTTGGTTATTTTGGGAAAGAAAGAGTGCCAGAGCTAGAACTGTGGTAATTCTCATACTAAATGGTGTGATACTGTGACTAACTCATCTGGGTTTTGTTTTTTTTTCTTCCAAGGGATAAAACTGCCCAAAGGGACAATGAAGAGGAAACAACAGATGACCCCCGAAAACTTAAACCTGGAGAGATAGATCCAAACCCAGAAACCAAACCAGCCCGACCTGATCCAATTGACATGGATGAGGGTGAGTGGATGCTGGGGAGTGTGTCTGCTCACAATATATTTTTCAGGCCTTCCTCACACTTCTTGGTTCCTCCTGAACTTCTGACTGTTTAGAGTCCCAGTTCTGTTAGTGGTTATTCTAGGTATCTTCCTGAATATGTCTGCTCCTATTAGAGTGTCTGCTTTTTTGATGATGCCCCTAATTTTCCAATTCTTCATTTCATTTAATGAATTGTGCAGTGTAGTAGGCAGATGTCTTAGAGGTGAGTGGTGAGCCTGGCAGGATCCTGTCTCTCACTCCCTTTCTAGAAGGAGAGGCAACACGCTTGAGTATTAACCTTGCTGCACTGCAAGAGCTGTGCTGGAGACTCACTGATTCTGTGACACGTCAAGTCGAGAGTCGGGGAGTGGGCTTTGGCTCCATCTCTGTTGTTTATTAGCTATTTGACCTTAGCTAAGTCATATAGGCTCTCTGAGCTTGAGTCTTCCCTGCTGAGGGTGGAGAATTAATACCTACTTTACCTTTTTGCAGGTACTTGGTAGTTTTTCAGATTTAAAGTCTGAACGCAGTGTTTCCCAAGAGTGACTAGTCTGTGACGAAGCTGTCTACATCCTTTCTACTTGGGAAACTTTTAAAGCTAGAGGCACCAGCTCCTTTCCTGGAGATACGGAGTTGGTAAATCTTACTGAGGGAAGAGAGAGGACTGTGATCTGAGTGGGATCTAAGTCTTGTCCATCATTATGACACTTTTGTTGTTCGGGAGAGCTGTAGAAAATGTCTTGGAGAAGAAAGAGTTCTGAGGGAAAAAATGTCTATGAAGGTTGCCAGGTCCCTGTGTTTAGTTGCTGTGTCATTTCTCTACTGGCGATGTGCCATTTTGTTGATGTGGATGTCCCTGTAGTAGAGCTTTCTGTGAGTGAATACTTGCTACTTGCTTGATATACTTCAGTATTCTTAGCTCTTCTTAGCATCTCTGATTTTAATGGAACATATTCACAGAGGTAAATATGGGACCAGGCTTATAACTAGCAAGTTAGTGATGGGATGACTTGTAACCTGACTTTCTCTCCACAAGTTTTCTGTGCCTTGTCCCAGTAGTGAGTACATCGATGCTTTTATCATTGTGAACACCAGGATATATGCCTGACTGCTGATGTTGGAGAGGAACTTACTTTATCATGTCTTTATTTTTTACAGATGAACTTGAGATGCTTTCTGAGGCTCGAGCCCGTCTGGCCAATACTCAAGGAAAGAAGGCTAAGAGGAAAGCAAGAGAAAAGCAGTTGGAAGAAGCAAGGCATGGTTTTTCATTCTGTGTCCAATAATTAGTTGTGCGTCCTTAGGCTCAGGAATCTATGGCTGTCTGCTCTAGTTGGTGACTAGTCTGAGCTGATCAATTCCCATTTTGCTATTACTCCTTAGTGACTTTATTGCTCTGGAACAAACAGAACTTCTATGTTTTCTCCCTAACATTTCAGAATAGTTATAGGAAAAGTACACTGAAGAAGTTTACAAAGCATAGCAGAAATTACGGGCAAATATTTGACCCAGTGTGCTATGTTTGATCTCTTGTACCATCTTGGCATCAGGTGGCTTTTACATGACTGTCAGTTACCAGTTCCTTATCCTCCTTGATAAGTGTTGGGCAGGTACTGGCTGTGAGGCAGGAATCTCAGCTGATCATAGAGGCAGTTAATGAGCCTTGAACCAAATTGTAGGCTGTCAGGAAAATCTTCATTTAAAAAGTGAGTGAACTGTATTAGGCATTGTTCTTTACTCAGGCTTTCCCCCACCATCTCCTTGCTTCCTTTTGGTTGAATTTATATCATTCAGATGCCCAGAAGCCAAGATAATGTTGGTAAAGATACCATCTGAACTGTGTGGCAGCCTGTGGAATTCAGGTATTGTACCAACTCCCCACCCCACAGTCTACCTAGAACCTTTTTTGGCTTCTGTGCTGTCTAGAACTTGCTGCTTGACCTGGTGGGTAGCTAGCACTGTGTTTGTTCCCAGTGTTGAATCCTGGGATGGAGGATGCTTTTTCCATGGCTGGCCATTCATTAGTGTAAGAGTAGTGAGAATTGATGGGAGTGTGATACACGTGGGGTAGAGAACTATCCCGTCTAAGACAAGGTGCTGCATTTTCTTCACATCTAGCTACTTTTCTGTTCCATATACTGTTGAGAGTTAAGTAATGTGAAATTGGAAAAATACGTTTCCCTTTTTTGTCTAGGGCTGTTTGGGAACCCAGTTTCCTGAAAGCCATTTAATCATATGAGCCGGCAAGGAATACAATAGTCACATCTATGAAAGGCTTTTAGGTTTGGTTAGGATTGATTGATTAAAGTACATCTGTGCAGATTTTAATTTACTCTACCATTTCTTGCAGCATCTGTGTGTTTATGTAAGTTGTGTGATGCATATGTCTTGCAACAGAGGAATGACCTGTGTGTGAAGCACGGTATAAGACTACTCCAGATATCAAATTACTTACCTATTTCTTAAAACTTAAAATCACTTTTATTGATTATAAATGAGTATGCTTTCCCTTCCACTAATGTTAATATTGTTGTTTTAGGACATGGTTGATACAGTAACATATGCTTTAGTTAGATTCACTAGCATGATGATGGCAATGTTTTGACTGCTCTTCCAGAGGTCCTGAGTTCAATTCCCAGCAACCACATGGTGGCTCACAACCATCTGTAATGGGATCCGATGCCCTCTTCTAGTGTGTCTGAAGACAGCTACAATGTACTCATATACATTAAATAAACAAATAAATAAATGAACAAATCTTTAAAAAAATTTTTTTATTGATGCTTTGTAAGTTTCACACCATGCACCCCAATCCCACTCATCTCCCAGTCCCTTTATATCCACTTTCCACCCTTGCAACTTCCCTCTCAAAACAAAACAAAAAAAAGCCCCCCTAAAACCAAAACTACCACCACCACCAACAAAGAAACCCATCTTGTTGTGGAAACTGTACTGTCTCACTGTGAGTCCCACAGGTATATATTTACTCAGAGAGGGAGGACACACATTTACTTACAGTTTCTCTACTTTTCCCTTTTGCCTTACTGTGTTTTTAAATCAGAATTGGAGTTTGGTAAATGCTTTGAGGTAAGGCTTGAGTGAATACTTCTTTCCCAGATAACCGTATAGTTTTCTTATGATGTTGGATTAACCCATCTCTGCCTGGCAGTGTTAATTTTCAAGGTGACTTTGCATTTTTTTTTTTCTCCAGGCGCCTTGCTGCCCTCCAGAAAAGACGAGAGCTTCGAGCCGCTGGCATAGAGATTCAGAAGAAAAGGAAAAAGAAGAGAGGAGTTGATTATAATGCTGAAATCCCATTTGAAAAAAAGCCTGCTCTTGGTTTTTATGATACTTCTGAGGAGAATTACCAGGCCCTTGATGCAGATTTCAGGAAGTTGCGACAGCAGGATCTTGATGGGGAGCTAAGATCGTGAGTCCCTTTGAGTTTGGAAAGAAGTGCAGTAGGACTCCGGGAAGCCTTTACTGTCTGCCTGCCAGGTTCTGAGGGTTTAGGGTGATGGAGCCTCCATATGCTTTTAGTGTTTAATGTTTATCTTGGTGAGGAAATCCGTGAACCTGGGCTGTATTGTTGTTAGTATACAAGATACATTTTATCTACTTCTGTGTAAGTGTGTAAGTATTCTGTACATATTTGTGTGGTATTATGGCACCCATGTGGATGTCAGAGGGCAAGTTTTTTCTTTCCTACCACGTGGGTCATGGGGTTGTCAGGTTTGGGAGTCATGTACCTTTTGACCTGATGTGTGTTTCTTAATTAGTGCTTGTTTTTCAGTAGGCTGTTTACTCACTGATGACATCTTTCTTTTCTTGAGCCTGTATGGGTGTTTTGCCTGTGTGTATGTGTACCACATGTGTGCCTGGTGCTCATGGAGGGCAGAAAGAGGACATTTAATTCCCTGGAGCTAGATGGTTGTGAGCTACTCTATGGGTACTGGAAATCAAACTAGGGTCCTCTGGAAGAGCAGCCACCTAGAGCCCTAATCACTGAGCCATCTCTCTAGCCCAGTTACTATTACTAATGACATATATAGTTTGTTTGATTATATATTACTTTTTTTTTGAGACTGTATCTCATTATGCAGCTCTAGCTGTCCTGGAACTCACTATGTAGACCAGGCTGTTCTCAATCTTACAGAGATCCACTTGCCTCTGCCTTCCTAGTGTTGGATTAAACAGCACTATGCTTAACTTATTTATTTTTTTCACCAATGACATCTCTATATTTTTGTACATTTGTAACAAGTTAGATCTTTTGCTAATGACTTGAAGAAATCTTACCAAAATCTAGTCTGGCTTATTTTATTATCATTTGTTTGTATGTGTTCCTTATGGGTGTGTATTTGTGTTGGTGGGTGTATGTGAGTATGTGACTGTGTATTTGGAGAAGAGAGATTAACTCTGAGTGTTGTCCTTTAGGAGCTGTTCATTTTGTATTCTCCCCCACTACCACCCCATACTAGGCAAGAGCTCTGTCACTGAGCTGTAATCTCAGCCCCACTTTGTTGAGAAGAAGTTTTTCATTGGTCTGGAATCCACCAATTTTGGTGTATGAGGTTTAGGAATTCACCTGATTCCATTTCTCTGGCTCTAGGAATTGGAGTATTTGTGTTTCCCCCTTGAGTCCATGTGGAGGTCACAGCCAAGACACTCTTGTGAAGTTGGTTCTTTCTTTCCACCTCTGTTTCAGAGTTCTAGCAGTCAGTTAACGTCATTGAGCTTATGTGGCAAATGCCTTTGTGTTGAGCCATCTCATTGGCTTAACCTGCTCTATCTATCTTATCTATCTATCTATCTATCTATCTACCTATCTAATGTATATAATAAGCACACTGTTGCTCTCTTCAGGCACACCAGAAGAGGGCATCAGATCCCATTACAGATGGTTGTGAACCACCATGTGGTTGCTGGGAATTGAACTCAGGACCTCTGGAAGAGTAGTCAGTGCTCTTAACTGCTGAGCCATCTCTCCAGCTCCAACCTGCTCTATTTTTAAAGTGAAAAATATTTGTCTTTTTTTTTCTTACAAAGAAAAGAAAAAAAATGTTTGCTGTATTCTTAAATCTTTATACTTGATGCAGATAGGTTAGGCTCATTTATGTTTCTATTTCTCTTAACTCATTTTAGAGATATCGAGGAGTTTCTGTGAGTCTATTGATAGGAATTTTTACTTAGTTATCAAGCTCTATATAACAGAATTTTCTTGAGTGTTTAGGGCCTTTGTGTAGGTAGGCTCTTCAAATAGATTAAAGAAGAAAGCTAGGTATTTGGAAGGGGTAGACCTGTCTCTGGTAGGGAAGAAAACAGGTAGATCGTAACATTCTGCCCGAGGCTATTTTAAGCATCTAACAACCTTTGGGTGTCATTATGAACATACCCTTTTTCTTTACTGTTTTTTTCTTTAGTTGGGCAGCAAGATGACCCAGCATATATAGGAACCCACTGTCAAACCTGATGATCTGAGTTTAATATCTGGAACCCACATGGTGGAAGGAGAGAGCAAGCTCCTGCCAGTTATCTCTGAATGTCACACGAACACCCTTGCACATGGTGCACTCCCAATCTCTCAAAAAAAGATAAATGTGAAAAATTTCTTGTATGCATTTAAAAATCATAACAATAATGAGGTTTAAACATTTGATATATTTTAGTTCTGTCTCCTTCATTTATCTTTTTCTGCATGCATATCATTTTCTTATGCTCACATGTTTCTATGTGAATTTAAACATTGTAAACTTCTTGTAGTTTTTGACATATATGTTTTACTATTTTTATAGTTTTAGACTTTAAGTTTTAGAACTTAAATTAGTGTTTCTCTTTTGTTAATAATTCTGTAACTATTCCAAGTTTATTTTTCTCAAATGTACTAGATTAGTTATGTAGGAATAGCTTAACATTCTACTTTTGTTTTTAAAAAAGTTCCTTAGAAATGAAATTGCTTTAAGTCTTAATAGTTCTATAGCTTTTGATATTATTGTCAGTGTCTAATCTTTTTTTTTCTGTCTTGATCATTACAGTGAAAAAGAAGGAAGAGATAGAAAAAAAGACAAACAGCATTTAAAAAGGAAAAAGGAATCTGATTTACCATCAGCTATCCTTCAAACTAGTGGTGTCTCTGAGTTTACTAAAAAGAGAAGCAAACTTGTGCTTCCTGCCCCTCAGGTAATCAGAACAGTCTGTCATCCTGTGAATTTACATGCTTATATCGTATTCAGCAAATATTGGTGGGCTGCTATCTCAGGCTTGTGCTTAATGCGCAAGAAGCCACAGTCTTAATTGAGAGCCACATGGAGAAAGTCCATTGATGAGGCATAAACACAGTTTTGTTATGTGCTTCTGCTTTGAGTGGTGGCAGCTCTTGGTAGTTGATTGAATTTTTCCTTAATATTTTTAAGGATATTTCCTTTGGTAAAATTATAGAAGTAACACGTTTAGATTTTCCTAGAGGTCTTGTGGTTTAGTGGACTGTGTGATATTTAGTTGATTTTCAATAGTATTTTCTTCTCATTAATAGTTTTGTACAAGTACTTATGTTCTTGGTGCAATCAATCTGTTAATATATTGATTTAAAACATTTTAACTATGCTCAGCATGTACACATCGTTGGAACAATACAAAGATTAGCATGGTTCCTGTGTAAGGGTAGCATGCACATGTATGATCCATTCTATATATTTAAAAAAAGAAAACATGAGTTGGGTGGGTAAGGAGGGTGGAATAGATTGAGAGGAATTCGGGGTGTTAAATATGATCAGTAAACATTGTATGGAGTTCTGTAAGAATTAATAAAAATACTAAAACACTTTTAAGTACATAAATACAGCTGTTACAGCCAGTTGTTTATAATGTGAATTTTTTTCCCCCCATAGTAAAAGGAAGACTTAAAATTTTATTTTGGAAATTTTAAAGCTAGGCAAAGTTAAGTAGTCAGAGAGGTCTTTCTGCCCTTGACCCAGCTTCAGCAAGTCATTCTTTTAAACATGGAATGTCCTATTAAATGGTTTACAGGTCTTGTCCTTTAGATTTCAGATGCTGAACTCCAGGAAGTTGTCAAGGTAGGCCAGGCCAGTGAAGTTGCTCGGCAGACTGCGGAGGAGTCTGGAATCACAAACTCGGCTTCTAGCACTCTCCTGTCTGAGTACAATGTCACAAACAACAGCATTGCTCTGAGAACACCACGGACACCAGCCTCCCAAGACAGAATTCTTCAGGTATGCTGGCACTGCTGATCATCTTTGTGTCACCATGGGGGACACCATGTGGTTTGGTTGTGTATGGGTAGGGCCAGCAGTTTGAACTTGATGGGCATGATCCCAGAGTATTTCTTAAAACACAGAAGCTGAATCAGGAGGGTCATTGGTGACCGTCTGCTCACTAACAGCATTGGGAGCTGACCTGCCCCTCTGCCTTCATTTTGTACTTGTCAGGCAAGTGCAGGTATTACAGTTTCACACTTTTAAGTTTTGTATGGGTGGTTTCTCTGCATGTGTATATGTACACCATTCGTGTGCAGGATCTTCATAGTTAAAAGAGGGCAATGGAGCTGCTGGAACTTGAGTTACAGACACCTGTGAGCTGCCTTTCAGGTGCTGGGAGTTGTGCCTGGGTCTTTAAGAGCAGCCAGTGCTTCTATCCTCTGAGCCATCTATCCAGCTCTTCCTTCCAGTTGTTGGTGCTTGGTAACCACTGTGCCTGAAGGATTGTGGAGCTTCTGCTGTTAGTCCCAGGGCTGCCTCAGAACACTGGGCATGGAGCAGAGCAGTGCAAGGCCACTGCATGTGCCAGCGCCTCCCACAAATGGCAGCTGCTGCCTCCTGGTACCTTTACCTTCATTTTTCTTTTGAAGAACTTTAGGGGAGGGAGATTGTGAGAACATTTCAGTATAACCCAGTTGACAGACTAATTCCCTGAGTAGGAGACAGTTCTCAGAAGAACCAGTATTTTACTGGGTCATTCGATTATATTGTTTTGGGGTGTTTTTGAAGGATAGTATATTTTCTACCTTTGTGTGTTTATTATTGAAGTACATAAAGCGAGTCATGTAACCTTTGCTCTTCTGGACTCGTCATTTGGTCCTTCCTTCTCTTCTTATGCAGAAGTTGTAAGCCTGTCTCTTTCCAAGAGACACTTTGTATTTGGAATGGCAAAGCATGCTCAGGCTTATGATAGTATGAGATTGTAGATTCCTCATGAGAACAGATACTCAGAGTCATGAAGCAAGTTTTGCCCCAGTTGTCTGCATTTTGCCTCTTAGTAGTTTAGCCCACTTACCATCCTCGAGATTGCTATTGATTAGGAATTTAAACAGGGCACATAAAAGGTGACTTTTCCCTGCCTTAAGATGTCTAGCACCTCAGCTGGGAACACTTCAGCATTTGAGGGTGACTTGGTAGATAGTGAGTGGCTAGAACTTATGAGATGTCATCCTCCATGTGTGTTAGTGATGCTGGATATAGGTTGGCAACTCAGCATGGTTCATGGCATGAGTCTACATCTGCATCTGCATGTGGTGTATGCAGTCTTCAGCTTGGCAATGGTATCTCAGACTGATGTAAGGTGTGAGTGTGGACAGAAGCTATATCAGGGTTCTAAGCTAACCTTGGAAATCAGCTACTCTTGCTGTATTCTCTGTCAAGCCCACCTACATTTAAGGGTAGTGGGAGGAGAGGAACACTGAAGACACACAGAGTAGGAGAGGGAAGCTTATGCCTGACTTTGAAAGGTAAAGTCTGCCTTAGACACTGATCTGGGAACTAAGATTAAGGAAAAGACAGTTACAGGAGGATGAGGACTAAAAAGAGCCTGATCATTTCAGTCTTAGCCAAGAGGTTGAGAAGGCTGGGACATGATCAAGTCTTCAAAGAGTCTGGGTGAGACTTCTTAAAGAAATCTGATCTTATGAGTTTTGTGGCATGTATTGGCAGCTTAGGTATGTCTTCTCAACAGAAGAAGCAGAGACTCAGAGTTCCTTATGAACATTAGATAAAGAATTAGTGACGAAACCAGACTAAAACCTGGGTGTTGTGACATTTGGTCTCAGCTCATATTTTGATCTCTTAGTACTTGATGGTAAAAAGATCTGGCATGGATAATGGGAAGCTCTTTTCATAATGAGCCCACAGCATTGTTTTCCCCCTTCCCCTTAACAGAGTTTTAGATGGCTTCAAACTCACTGTGTAACTGAAGGTATCCTTGAACTGCTGATTGCCCTGCCTCTCCATGCCAGGTGCCAGGATTGCAGGCATGTTGCATTCATACCCAGTGACGGTAGTGTATCTTGACTCTGTTCAGAACTCCTGATATGATGCATTAGGTGGACAAAGGACTGAAAGTGCCGAGATTTGTTCTGAAGCAGTATTCTCTCTCTTGGTTTTTTGGTGAAAGATTGTGTACAAATCCTGTCTGTATCAAGATTTGTGTAATAGGGCCAAAGGGAGGATTCTACTAGCCTTTCTGACTACTGTTCACTCTCCTTTATCTCCAGGAAGCTCAGAACCTCATGGCCTTGACCAATGTGGACACTCCATTGAAAGGTGGGCTTAATACCCCACTGCATGAGAGTGACTTCTCTGGTGTGACCCCACAGCGGCAGGTTGTGCAGACTCCAAATACGGTTCTGTCTACTCCTTTCAGGTATTGTAAAAATCAGCATGTTCTGTATTTTAGAAAAACTTAAATTTAAGAACCTGGGCAGCATGCTTTTTTGAGTAATGTTGACAGAGATTGGAATAACTTTAACTTCAGTTTACCTTCTTTTTTTTTTTTTTTTGGCTTTTTCGAGACAGGGTTTCTCTGTGTAGCCCTGGCTGTCCTGGAATTCACTCTGTAGACCAGGCTAGCCTCGAACTCAGAAATCCGCCTGCCTCTGCCTCCCGAGTGCTGGGATTAAAGGCGTACGCCACCCCTGCCCGGCTTGAGTTTGCCTTTTTGATATCTCCTAATTGGGTTGCCTGGGGTCTTTGGAGGTTAGAAGAGGGTATTGGCTCCCAAAGAACTGGAGTTAAGGTTGGGAGCCGCCATGTGGGTGTTAGGAATTGAACCTGGGTCCTCTGTAAGATCAGCTGGCACTCTTAACCTGAGTCATCTCTCCAGCCCTGGTATTTAGTTTTAGGTGTTAGCTCTGCCCTCTATGGGTTATTTAGGATAGAAATCCCTACAGTCCATTATACTTGTAGATGACAGCAGAATCAAGAATCATTGGTAACTAGTCTTTGTATAGTAGTTATTGCTTCCTGTGAGGCTAAAGAGAGCCTAATCTCTATTTTCCTGTGTATATCTTATCTCTCAAATAGATTGTAAGCTCCTTGGGGGCAGGGACCATGTCTTAAATGATAACACCGCACCTGTTGGGAACAGATGTCTGGCAGTACCATCAGTCTGGAACACAGCCAAGATACAGGAAGTAAGCAACCAAAGCCAGAAAGGCTTTGAATAATTAAAGTATAAGTTGCTGCTGGACTTTATTGTTGAGAGTCTAAACTCAGAGCCTGTTCATCCTTAGATGTGAATCTGAAAATGTGGTGTTTGATTTCCAAACAAAATATAAAGCATAAACCATGCAAAGAGCACCTTTGATGGGAATGGAAGGGACATGGAAGGTAAAGACTTAAGAAGGGAGGCAGCACACGATAAGCATGCAGAGCTTGGGCCACCTGGCACTCCAGTGAGTGCGGGGTCAGCTCCCTGCCAGCTGCTGCTTTTTCTTAGTTACCCTACTGCATCAAGGTTGGAAAAATGTTTGGTGGACCTCGTACAGGAAGGCAAAACATCAGATGTCAGGGCTGGAAGCCAGTGCAGTACATATAAATGCTATGTTCACCAAACCCAAGCTTCAGTCTTTAGATAACACAGAGAAAGCAGGAGAGAGGTTTTGGTGTCTTTATTCCTTACTTTATGCATTTACCATGACTTAGATTTCTGTTTGTATAGGACTCCTTCTAATGGAGCTGAGGGGCTGACTCCTCGGAGTGGAACAACCCCTAAACCAGTCACTAATGCCACCCCAGGTAGAACACCACTTAGAGACAAATTAAACATTAATCCAGAGGATGGAATGGCAGACTACAGTGACCCCTCTTATGTGAAGCAGATGGTAAGTGTCAGCTCTTTTTTTTTTTATTTATATATTCAGTGCATTGAACCCAGGGACCTTCAACCTGCTGAGCAGGTGCTCTACACTAGAGATACCTCCAGCTCTAAATTTTTAAATTAAATTCAAGTTTTATTTTCATGTGCTTTGGTGTTTTGCTTGCATATGTGTCTGTGAGGGTGTTGGATTCCCTGGAGCTGAAGTTAGAGACAATTGTGAGCTGCCTTGTGGGTTTTGGGATTGAACTTAGTTCCTCTGGAAGAGCTGCTAGTGCTCTTAATCACTGAGCCATCTCTCCAGTGCAAGCGCACGCTCTCTCGCTCTCGCTCTCTCTCTCTCTCATAATACCAAATCAAGGCAGATCCCAATGAGCTTTTTTCTCTAGACCACAAAGCACTGGTTTATTATAAGTCAAGGTTTTGTTTGATGTTAATGAAGGAAGATAAGAGAATAAAAAAGTTGAGGATCACTTTAGAAGAGTAGCTACTAAGTTAATTGTTTGATTTTTACATATTAAACATTTAAATTATACTTTATTTCTTATTTAGTGTATATTCCTGTGGCATATGTGGGTGCACATTTACCGTGGTATGCATGGGGTTGGTTCTCTCCGTCTACTATGTGCATTGTGTGAATCAGACTTAGAGGCAGCACTTGTACTGACCCCAAGCCAGTCGTTTCAGAAACTTTGGTTTTGTTTTTGAGGTCCAAGCTGGTTTTGAGTTTGTGGTGATCCTGCGTCAGTCTCATGAGTTTTGTAATTATAGGCATGTGTCACTGTGCCCTGCTGTTTTAGAAGCTCTTAGAGAATTTGTTAGTTAGTACTGACTGAATTGACTCGGACCATTTCTCTTCCACAGGAAAGAGAATCTCGTGAACATCTTCGTCTAGGGTTGTTAGGCCTCCCTGCACCTAAGAATGATTTTGAAATTGTTCTACCAGAAAATGCTGAGAAGGAACTGGAAGAACGTGAAATAGATGATACCTACATTGAAGATGCTGCTGATGTGGATGCTCGAAAGCAGGTGAGCATCATTAGAAAGCACCATCAGTATGGTCATGCATCTGTTGGTAGGCTGTAGAGCAGTGTTTCTTATCTGTGGGTCACAACCCCTTTGGGGGTCACATAAGAAAACCTGTATATCAAATATTTACATTGCAGTCATAACAGTAGCAAAACTACAGTTATGAAATAGCTGTGAAATAATCTTATGGTTGGGGTCACCACAACATGAAGAACTGTATTAAAGGGTCGCAGCATTAGGAAGGTTGAGAACCTTTAGAGAGAGGCATGGCTGTCAGTGTTTCTAGGTTGCTACTTTGGCTTATTTTAGTATTTTAACAAAATTCCTCAAATTATGTCATTTAACAATAATATACTCACATGAATAAATGATCGTGTACTCAGAATATCTTAACGGGTTTTTAAAAAATGTTTGCATGCATATGTGTATTTAAACACTGAAATTTACTATGCTTTTCTAAATAAAACACGGAAGTGGCCTTTTAATTGCTTTAATCTGGTGAAGAAATGATGTTAAAAGTAAAAATCGGATTAGTTTTGAATAATCTTAGATCTGTACAGACCGACAAAAACTAGATTTGGTAAGTGGGAAATATTAGCAGCCTCTTAACACTAATGCAATAAGTGTCCAGTGATATATAGGGTTTAGCTCCATTTGAAGGAGAAAATGGGTTCGAGTTATTTTTTCTTAGATACTGCATGGCCCCTTTCTGCCTTATCGTCTCAGGATTGTTGCAAGAACAAAATCACTGGAGATCATGCTTTATTTGTTGTCTCTGTAACATGCTATAGTTTTTTTTGCAACTGGGCAGACGTCAGGGTGCAGAGTTTGAGGCCTAAACTGTTGGATAAAGTTTTAATAAGGAACTGACATGATGAAAGGATCAGCACTGTGTTAGTGCTGCTGTGTGGTAAATGTCAGGCTCCTGCCTGTCTCTTCACTAATGGAACTTGTGAAATGTACTAGCTCCCACAACTGTTTCTGTGCAGGTGAGAGAAACACTGAGACATTGCGATCAATTGATAGGATGGTTAGCCAAACTTAATTGGCATTCCTTGAGGGTTACATGCCTTACAAAACAAAGTGCTTTTAACACATAGTATTTTATTTGTGCTGCTATGTCAGAAATAGGATTGTCAGGGCAGGTGGTGCCTGAGTGCTCTGTCATTTCATAGAACTGAAGCCAAAGGTTCCTCTGAAGAATACTGAAAACTCAGACTCTGGCCAGTGGCTAATACTTCCATGATATTAAGTTAGTTTGCCTTTTGTATTATTCTAAATCATTTACATTGACAGTCACATTAATTGTAGTGTGTACTTCGAGCAAAACATACTATTAATTTTGAAAGTCTAATGGCAGCCATTGCCAGGCTGCTTAAATACTGTATCTCTTTTATTCAGTTCTTGAGAGGGTCTAGAGGGGAGAGAAAACAAATATAAATCTAGTACTCTTCCAGTGAACTAAACTGGAGAAATGACATTTCCTTAAGGTTCACATGACACTTGACATTTTCCTTCAAGTAAAATTGCTGTGTTGTCTCCTGGATTGTACCCAAGTGTTGATTATCAGAGTTGTTTGTGCAACCTGCAGACGTCCTGTAAATGGCATCTTTAGAGGAAGCCTAAACTTGCTTTTTAGGGGTGTACTCTTAGAAGCCTAGAATATAAATGCCTATCTTTTATTAGACTCTTTGGTGTCCATATGGCATTATACAGAGTATGCTGGCAGCAAGGGGTGGCACTTTCACAAATGAGAGGTAGGGATCCTCTTCAGTATCACAGATATCGTCCACCAGGGTCTGCATTGCTTGTTCTGTGAGTTTTTGCTTTTTGTATCATCACTTAAAAGGAAGAGAACAACTTTTTTTGATCTCTTGTGGTGATTTCTTTCTTTCTTTGAAACTTTGATGTCATCACTGGCTATAACACCAGATGCCTCAGTGCCTGTGGGTTGTAGCTGAGGAGGCTGCTGTTACTTAACCTAGAGGTAGATCATCATGCCGGGGAAGAAGTGAGTGTGGGGAGCAGAGGTGGATACTTTTTCTGGTTTGTTTTGTTC
Organism: Rhynchomys soricoides; assembly: GCA_019843965.1. Classification (NCBI taxonomy): domain Eukaryota; kingdom Metazoa; phylum Chordata; class Mammalia; order Rodentia; family Muridae; genus Rhynchomys; species Rhynchomys soricoides. Next base: position 6,959,300 of record JADRCH010000153.1, on the reverse strand, counting down.
TTGCAGATACTTCCAGTTACACTCACGTTCTCAGAAGTGGCATGGAGTTTTAATGTGTTGTCACACCATTGTAACTGGAGGGTCAAGGAACATTGGCTGGCTTTAGCTTTGGGTGAAAGCAAAGAGTTGTGTTGTGGGAATCTCTTCTATGTTTATGATTGCCATTTAGACAAGAAGGGTGGTTATCTAGTGGGCAGAGTCATGTAAGTCTGGAGATCTCACTAGTACACTTGAGTTGTCCTTAACATCTTTTGTGTAATGATAATGAATAGATTGATTCCTGGAGCCTCGACATTATCTCTGCACCCCTACACAAATTTCTGTAGTTTTTAAGCTTTTGAATATAGCTGATCAGAAATGTCAGCTGCTGTATAGCTACAGTAATGGATATAAATTCCCTTTTTAGGCCATACGAGATGCTGAGCGTGTAAAGGAAATGAAACGAATGCACAAAGCTGTTCAGAAGGATCTACCCAGACCGTCTGAAGTAAGTGGTGCAATTTCTGATTTACATAGTTTGTTTCTTTACCTGCTATTAGTGCATTTTTAAAAAAAATCTCATTCATAAAGACTGTAACAAAATTTCCTCTGCTTTTTTGAATATAGTAAAGTAGTTCTCAAATCTATTCTTGAAAATATTGCACTAATTACCATTATGGATTTAGAAGTAGGGGAAGAGATTGCTGTTGAAAACATGAAAGTGCTATTTAGTTTACGCTGTAAAAGTAGGCACAGTATATTGCGATATGTCTGATCATTTTGCTTGTTTTAAAATTTTAGGTAAATGAAACTATTTTAAGACCTTTAAATGTAGAACCACCTCTAACAGATTTACAGAAAAGTGAAGAACTTATCAAAAAAGAAATGATTACGATGCTTCATTATGACCTTCTACATCACCCCTATGAGCCATCTGGGAATAAAAAAGGAAAAAATGTCGGGTTTGCTACCAACAATTCAGAGCACATTACCTATCTTGAGCATAGCCCTTATGAGAAGTTCTCCAAAGAAGATCTGAAAAAGGTGGGGTTGATCAGGAGCCTCACCATCGGGACATTTCAGCTCTTGTTAGGTGCTGTGTGTCAGAGTCAAAACTTATGTGGCCACATTGCTACTCAGAACCAAAAGAAGCTTGACTAGGACATAAATGCCATGTGAAATGCTATGCAAAGAATATGTTCTTTTAATTTGTATGTAGTGTGTGGATGTGGGTGTGTGGGTGCTTGAGCCCCTGTGCATGGTGCAGACGCCGGAGGATGGTGTCGGGGTTGTCCTCTATTGTTTTCTACCTTATTTGAGACAGTATCTCTCTTACCAGATTTGGGGCTTGCCATTTGCCATTTTTGCTAGAATGACTGGTACAAGCTGCAAGAGTCCTCTTGGGCCACCCTACCATCTCATGTTGGGGTTATAGGGGTATACCACCATACCCAGTTTTTTATGTGGGTGCTAGAGTTCTAAACTCAGGACTTTGTGCTTGCAGAGCAAGCCGAAAGAAGGAAACTGAGCTGTTTTCTTAGCCTCCAGGATATGTTTTTTAATGCTCTCTATGTTATTATTAGTTACAGAGGCTTTAGTAGCAAGGTAGTTTTAATTTTTGGGTGGTGTTGCATGGTTGAGAATTTTGTTGATTGCTATTTTCCTGTGCTAAAGTCTGCATTTGAATGCCTTTAGTAGTTAAGTGTTAGTTACTAGTATAAAAGGTATGACTTTTATATTAAGCAGTTTCTAGTTGTGAGCTCTAATGGTTTGATTATCTCTTCTAGGACTCCTATTGAAATTTATTACTATTGTATCAGTATTAAGAAGTGGGCTCTCAAGAAGTCAGTAGGTCTTGAGGGCTCTGTCCTCATGAGTGGGCTAGTTTTGTGAGTGAAGCTCTCTGCCACTTTGTGATTCAGTCAGAAGGTCCTCACCGGATGTGAGATTTGAACTGATTGATGGGATTATTTGAAACAAATGTTCCACGGTTTATCTGTTTATATTCATCTTTGTTCCAAAAGCAGTTTAAAGCAGCTATTTGCTTAGCAGATTCTTTTGTTTATTTTATTTTTTTAAGATTTACTTTTTATGTGTATGAGTGTTTTGCCTGAATGTGTGTCTGTATGCCACATGTGTGTAGTGCCTGTGCAGGCTAAAAAAGGGCATGGAATCCTCTGGAACCAGAGTTGAAAATGGTTATGAGCCACTGTGTGGGTGTGGGGAACCAAACCCAGGTCTTCTGCAAGAGCAGTAAGTACTCCCAACCACTGAACCATCTTTCCAGCCCCTGAAAATCCTTTGTTAAACATTTTTTAATTCAGTTTTTTAAAACTACATTAATTTTTTTTTAAACGTTGTATGTGTGTTTGAATGGGCATGTGTAGGGGTTCATGTGAAGAGGTCAGAGGACAACTTGGTATGAGTCATTTCTCCTCTTCCACTATGTTGGATTAAGGTATTGAACTAAGGTGGTCATGTGTGGTGGTTAGTGCCTTTACCTGCTGAGCTGTCTTGTAACCCAAAGCATTAGCCCATTTTACAGTTGACAGTTGGGCTCAGAGGAATTAAGCCTTGCAGGCAGCCACTTAAACAGGGAAGCTGTGATGGAACCTAGTTTGTTTCTCTCTCATTCTGCCACCTAAAACTGTTTCTTCAGTAGAGAACTCAAACTGGCTTAGGCTTCTCTCTACTTATGTCTTCAGTCTTACTCTCATGATACCAGTGGTGTTCCTTTGGAATGAGAAGGCTTGTCAGAGATGCCTGGGATCCCTTTTACCTTGTGAAATCATGAGTAGAAGGTGGGATCAAGCACCCCTAAGCCAGCATTGGTGCCTTTGGCTTAGATTCTGCCTCATCTGATTACTACTGGTATGGTCCTGGACAAGTTTGTTTAATTTCTCTGAGTCCATTAGTTTCATTAGCTTTAAAATGAAGTCAGTATTGGCTAGTTATTGGTTAGAATTTTTTTTTTTTTTTTTTTTAAGAGAAGGTGTCACCCTGGCTCTGGAACTTGGTCTGTAGACTAGGCTGGCTTTGGACTCTCAAAGATCTACCTGCTTTACATCTGCCATGGTTAAAATTTTTGGAGGTAATGGAAGTTGTAGTTTTGAACCCAGTTTCTGGCCTGTAGTGACTGGCACAAACTTGAGAGAGATGCTGTGTAATGAGTGATAGTGATGTTGGTGCTCTTGGAGAACTGTGGATGCTTGACCTTTAAACATCAGTTTGCATCATAGAGCCCTTGCTCTCTGTGTGTGATTGTATGTGTTTGTTGTATGTGTGTGTATGCCCATGTACATGCTAGAGGACATAGGATAGCTTTCTCGGTCACTCTCAGCTCTGTGTCCTTGAGACATAGTATATATTCTATATTGTCTTTCACCGAACCTAAAGCTTGCTGTTGCTGAGTTGGCTGGCTGAGGCTATAGACACATGGTCATGTCTGTTGTTGTCTCTCTTCTCTCTCCTTTCTCCTTAAAGGGTTCTGGGGATTCAAACTCAGGCCTTCAAGTTTGCAAAGTAGGTACTCTTACCCACTGAGTCATCTCCCTAGCTCCTTCTTAGAGGCTTCAATCAATTTAGCTCAGGTATTGTCCATCACCTTCTAGAGAACAACCAGCCAAACCTTACCATTGGTTTAAGGAAGGAGGGAAATAAACTAGTCTTAAGCTTTATGATGGTGGAAAGTGTATGTATGCTTCAACTTAAATTATTACTGTAAACAGGCCCAGGATGTTCTGGTACAAGAGATGGAAGTGGTAAAACAAGGAATGAGCCATGGAGAACTCTCCAGTGAAGCTTACAACCAGGTGTGGGAGGAGTGCTACAGTCAAGTCCTCTATCTTCCCGCTCAGAGCCGCTACACACGGGCTAATCTCGCTAGCAAAAAGGACAGAATTGAATCACTTGAAAAGAGACTTGAGGTTGGTATCCATTTGCTTATATGTTTAAAAATTTATTATTATTGTGAGTATGTTTGTATGATGTGTATGTAAGTGCTCAGGTGGGGTTTGCCTTGGATTCCTGTTGCCAGGGTTGTGCTGCAAGCAATTTTACCTGCTGAGACATCTTCACTGCCCTTGGTGTCCTCTTAAGATTCTAATTCAGTTAAAATTGTGAGCCAATTAATACCTCTGATGACATAAGTAAACTAGGCCTGGACAGCTTATTGCTTTGTAGTTCTTGAAAACTTTGCTGAGTACCCATCCATCAATCAGAACCTTTTACAGGAGGGAGAAGGAATTACTAAAGTGATGCTGGTTGCTCAAGTCAAGGTGGGTCAGTGAGATCTCAGCAGTGGGAACTTTGATCTGTAGCTCGCAGAACACCGGAGTTTACAGAAATTCAATACATTGTTGTGTCTCCTGAAGTTTGGAGTTAGAGTGGAGCTGTTAGGCAGACAGTGGCCTCTGTGATCTCCTATGTCTGTGAAGCAGCAAAGCCTGTTAACAGCAGGTCTTGGCATGTGCTTTCTTAGTATAATCTTCATATTTTGAATTCCAGAATCTCTGTAGACATTTTGCCAGTGGCATGTAAATTGTGTGACCACCAGGCTGCCTTGTGGATTCTGGTTTTTTTTTTTTTTTTTTTTAATATTTTTGAGACAGGGTCTTACTGTATCACTATGCCTATCCCTGGAACTTAACTGTGTAGATCAGGCTTGTCTCAAACTCAGACATCTGCCTGCCTCTGCCTCCCAAGTGTGATTAAAGATGTGCGCCACCACACCCAGCATGCTTTCTAGATTCTTAATGGTGGTCCTTTGGGACGTGTCTGAGGCCAAGGTGGAATAGGAAAGGAAAAAGGGATCTTCAGGATGCTGGATGCAGAAAATGGCCTCAGCTTCCTCTTTCATGTGATTGTTAGTTTTTCTTTATAGAAAGTAAATTTGAGAGTATTTTTGTTTAGGGCTAAATCTAGATATTAGAATTATTTGTGGTAGTTAGGGACCGTGTGGAGCTAGAGAAATGAACAGGAAAAAACAGTGTTTTCTAATATAATTATCTTAATTTAATCTTTATGACCACATGTATAAGATACCTATGCTCATGCCTTTGTGCCTGTTGAGTTAGGAAATTAGTCTTTCTTGCAGTGCCAGGGCCATGAGTGGTGTAGTTTTATGACTTCCAGCAGGTGGCACTGTTGCTCTGTTTTAATTCATATTTAAAGCTCTTGGAAACAGAACATGAGTGGTTAAATTGTAGATTATACTTTGTGTTGTGCAGGCTTGTTTCTTATAAATGACAGTTATAGATCTAAGGGCAAATTTGTAATTGATTGGTAGGCTGTTTGGAATGCTTCCTTGTAACATATAAATACTTCAGTCTCTCACTTTGTTTGAAAATCTTCTCAGTTTGAGGTGGGTAAACTCTGCTGCAGATGGCAAGGACATTTTAATGTTGTTTAAAATAAAGAGAAAAATTTCCCTGAATCTCATTTACTCTGTTGAGGCACTAGCTTTCACGACAGCAAATAAATGTCACAAAGTGAGTGCTGCTGTGAAGTACAGTGACTCTTGTCTGTTGAGTCAGCCCTGAGAATTCTGAAGGGAAAGCACAGAGAGCGTCTCTGCTGTTTTGTTGGAGATGTACTTGGGTTGTTGTGAGTAACCATTAAAAACATGTGGTTCTCTTTGTTCAGTTCATACCAGGAACTGAAATCCTCTGTTGAAGGATTGTTGGTGCTGAACGAATATTCATAAAACAGTCTAAAGTACTTTTTCTCTTCTTGACTCCTGGGTAACTTGGCTTATTGTTAACCCAGCTAGTTATTCCAAAAGAACATTTATTAAGTCTTCAGGAAGAAGAGAAGCAATTCAAAGATCCAAATAAACAAAGCTTCCATCTAGTGTGTATCCATCTGTAATTCACAGCTAGATTTCTCAGAGCTCCTGAAGACACAGTTTACTGGCTTGAAATATATAAATACTTTATTTCAATTGTGTGGTGATTCTTTCATCATCTCAGTTGATTGCTAAATTATAAACATCATTCAGTTTATTGTGGGAAGGAACTGTAGGTAGATGGTATAAACTAACTGCTAAACCTCACTCGAGGCTCAGGGAGGTGGGCTTTCTGGGCAAGCACAGTGCACCATAGCTGCCAGTGTTGACTTTTGCTGCCATGAACTTTGGAATAGTGATCCAAATTGTGGCTCCATCTCAAGACCATCAGGCAAGAACACATGCAGAGTTGTCATGGCTGGTGTTTCCTAAGTGTACTTAAAAATGTCCTCTGAAGTTTATACTGTGGGTCATTGTTTTGAGCCACCACTCAATGATTAATATTTGTAACTTGGCACTTTTTTTTAAGTTCTTAAGACTTAAAACTGGGGCTCAGCATTTAAGAGCACCAGCTGCTCTTACAGAGGACCCAGGTTCAAGGCCCAGCACCCACATGGCAGCTCACAACTGTCTTTATATAACTCCATTTTCAGGGGATCAACACCCTCACACAGACTTACACGCAGGCAAAACAAAATAAAATATAAATAAATAAATCATTAAAAAAGAGATACTTAAAACTAATAGAACCAGCTCATTCGATGCAGCACATGGTTGGGTGTGTTGATGTGCTTCAGAGCCTGTTAAGTGTTGTAGTCACAGATCAGGAGTGAGTGGGAAAGAGTTCTGAATTGTAACTGAATTCGGGGATTCCATTTTTCTTTGGAGGCAGAACTAACTGGAACCTTGTCAGACATTTGTAAAGGGGCAGGCAGAAATAAGAGCTCAGGAAAGTTGTCCAAGTCCAGCTTACAGAAGGCAGTTTAACATGCAGCAGAAAGTCCCAGCCTTGGAATAACTTCTGGGGCCGTTATAAGGTCCTGTGGGAGGACCCATTTTACTGTTTCTAGTGATTTCCCCCAGAGTAACAGAGAGGCTCAATTTCTGTTCCTTGCCATGACTCTTAGAAAATAAGGGATGGCCGTAATTTATTGTAGAAAAACTTGAACCAAATTGTTAAAAATAAAATGCTTTCCCCTTATTTACTCACACATTTGGGGAATATTACCAGATAGCTGCTGTGTTCCAGACACTGCTCTAGGCTGGACACATAACAGGGAACAAGACAGACAAGTGCTTCACTCTGTGGGCTTGGGTTATCTGGGAACACTAGCAGAGGGCCTCATTTTCAGATGATGCTAGCATTAAGTCATTTCTGTATTTGAGAAGTGCAAAGAGAATCTGAAGTGTTCTAAGTTGTTTCCACTTTGAGTGGAAATAGGAAATCATCTGAAGAGATCATTAGTTTGAGTGGAGCAGTTTCCATTAGGTGCAGAAGTGAAATGAAAAGCCAGAATTTAGGCCTTGCCATTAAGTTTAATAATATTTGAAATTGTAACTACACTGCTGTGTTGAGGAAGCTTGGCTAGAAAGTGGGTTTTGTCATGTTAGCTATAAAAATGGGAAAGCTTCCCTCAGAGGTGGAAACCAGGCCCAGTGGGGACACTGTTCTCCATATGTTACTTGCACAGTCAATGTAGTCAAGAAATATTGTGTAATGTAGACTTCTTGGAAAATAGGTGGCTTAAAGAACATAGGTAGCAATTTAAAGACCTTCTTGGTATATTTTTTAAAGCTCTGCCAAGGACCCTGACTTTCTGAGAGTTACATTTCAGCAGAATTGGCTGTACTGTGGATCCCATTTTTCAGTGCTTTTCATTATAAAGGCAGATATTTTAACACAGGAAGAGATGCACTTGTTATGCCAGAGTGAAAACTTAGGCTAAGGATTAAGTTGGTCAGCATTGCTGGATAGAGAAGTCTGCTGGAAATACCTCTGTAGCTGTTCATCTGTTCTGAGGCTGGGATGGCTGGAAGAGGTGGCATGGGGTACAGAGGAGGACCTTCAGTCCTTGGTAATTCTCTTTCCCAAATTCTGCTGTCTGTCATCTGTCATGCCTCTTCAGGGCACTGGCAGATTTCTTAGTTGTCTCCAGCAAGAACTCAGATAAGAGCTGGACACTCCGGTCAGAGATTTGAGCAGGACAGCCATGTTGCTCAGTCCTCCTCTGCATGAGTTGAATTTGTATCTTACCTCCTAATCTGAAGATGTAGCGTGCTCTGTGGTGCTCTGACAGGCGACTGACTGCCTTGCTGGCTATCTAATGCTTACTAAGTCTCATAGATACCGACTGTAATCACTTGAACCTGCAGCTCATCAGTAGAAGGGTCACTGGAAAAACTTGATGTTAGTAAGGAGTATGTTGATGACCTGTCTGAGAGTGTTGTGGTGATTGAACTCCATTCTTACTTTGACAGGATCATGTAGCTGAGTGATGGACTGTGCAGTGAGCTGCTGTCTGCTGTGTGTTTATTTTGGGTACCCCCTAAACCTTTTTTTATATAAGGTTATACTCTGGACCCTTAAGCAAGTTTCAGTGAGGGATGCTCTGAATGTTTCTGAACCTCACTGGAATGGGCTTAAAATGCAGACAGTACAGGAGACCCAAGGAGAATGTGTTTATTTTGGAATTACTTAAGTTTAGTAACCTTAACAAACTCAGTGAGCTTGAAAGTAACAATTACACTTTTATAAGTCCCATACAGCTCCCTTTGTAATGACCCGAGGAAACACTTACGGGTCCACTGATTCATCTCCTGGGGACCATCAGTTTTCCATTGGTCTCTGGCCAGTCTGTTTTAGACAGTTTCTCTTCTATGCACTTAAAAATAACATTTCTAGACGTTTTTCTAAAAATAATACCTGTGCTTTGTAGAAAATGTAAGAGAAATAGAAAAAACTACAGAAGAAAAGAAGCTTATTATTCAGAAGCTTACTCTGTAGATACAGTCACCTCGGATTTTTTTGGTACAGTGCACATGTGTACACATACTTTTAAATTTTTTTACTTATTTAATACTTAATTACTTAATTTTAATTTATGGTATGTGTGTGCATGTGCTGCCTGATTCTATGTAAGTGTGTCATGTATGTGCCTAGTGGCCATGGAGTGTATTGGATCTCCTGGAACTGGAATTATAGATGATCCTGAGCCTCCATGTGGATTCTGGGAATGGGAAGAGCATAAAGTGCTCTTAACCACTGAGCCATCCCTCCAGCCCTTTTTTTAGTTTTTTCTTTGTTTTTTAAAAACTTATTTAATTTTATGGTGAGTGCTAGTGTGAATGTGCCTGATGGTCTGTGTACCATGTGCATGAGAAGCCCAGAGGGGTCAGAAGAGGGTGTTGGATCCTCTGGAACTGGAGGTATAGCTAGATGGTTGTGAGCTGCCCTGTGGCTGCTGGGGACCAAACCCAGGTCCTCTGCAAAAGCAGCGAACATCTCTCCATCCACACTCAAAACCTTTCAGTGTGTAAACTCATGGCGTAAAGATAGGAACGTTTTAAAGCTGAACTGAAATTATGTATACCGTGTTTTCCATCTAATAGCACAATAGTGTATATAGTAGTTTAAGAAAAAAGAACATTTACTCCTATTTAAACTCTATAGGAAAGTATAGCTTGTAAAGTCTTTTAAATACCAGTTATGTTTATGTGTGCCACTGCTTACAAAGTTGTGAAATGTCACCTTTTAATCCGTCATCTCATTAATCCGTCATTTAATCCGGTGTGTATTTTCTATAGTTTTATACCTTCTTTAGAATAAACAATTAGACACCTTTTTAAAAACAGATTTATTTTATGTATATGAGTACACTGTAGCTGTCTTCAGACATACCAGACGAGGGTATCAGGTCCCATCACAGATGGTTGTGAGCCACCATGTTGTTGCTGGGAATTGAACTCAGGACCTCTGGAAGAGTAGACAGTGCTCTTAACCACTCCCCAGCCTCACAATTAGAAATCTTAATAGCTTCATTCAAGCACTGAAATTCTTGTTATGTGGGGACATACAAGTTCATGTTTTGTTTATGTGTCTGGAAAGTGTTTTTGTTTTTTAAGGGAGTTGTCAGGTGGCATCAAGCAACTCACTCTCCTCCTCCTCCCACCCCACTCCCATCCCCATTTGAATTTCTTCAGGGATGTTTGCACTTCAGCCCAGGGAGGACATTCTGTTTTATAGCCTTGTGCTTCAGTCCAGGCTACTCACATGGTGAGAATGCATGGAAGCAGGCTGACTAAAGGCTAGCTTGTTGTTTAGAGTCCATCTTGTGGTGGTGGTGGTAGTACTGGATATTGAGTAAACCTAGAGTCCTATGCATGCTAGGCAGGTGCTCTACCTCATAGACACATCTCCAACTTGCTTCTGACTTTTTGAGACAGGGTCTCACTGGGTTACCCAGGCTGACTTTAGATTTAAATCCTCTTTGTGAACTGCCACAGGCCTGTACTTCGAGCCCCTGATGGCTGTTCATCTTGCTAGGGAACCGGAGTGGTGGTTTGTGTAGAGGTGGATGCTCCCTGTGGGTGGGAACATTCACAGGTGAAGCCTTGCCTCCTTACACATGTGATCCTAACTGGCTATACAACATACTCTCAGTTCTGCACATCTCAAGGACCAAAGATACTTACTTCCTTGGGCTTTTGTCTTGAGTAGTTTGTACACATGTAGTTTCTGACATATACAACAGACAGGCAGACAGTTGCTGAAAAGCTTTCCACCAAATTCAGTGTAAGGAAGGAAAAGGAACTTCACCTGACAGTTGTGAAGATGGGCATGAGGTTAAAAGGGAGGCAAAAGTAGAATGCTTCTCTGGTCACCCTGCTGCACACTGGCTGTGCTCCCCTTGTCCAGATGTTTGGAACTCAAAATGTTTTGTGTTGCAGAGTGTGCAGTCCTTACATATATGTGTAGTGAGAAGCCTTGGGATGGAAATTCTTTGTTTCTTATGCAAATAGCCTTGTCTTAGTCAGGGTTTCTATTCCTGCACAAACATCCTGACCAAGACACAAGTTGAGGAGGAAAGGGTTTATTGAGCTTACACTTCCATGCTGCTGTTCATCACCAAAGGAAGTCAGGACTGGAACTCAAGCAGGGCAGGAAGCGGGAGCTGATGCAGAGGCCATGGAGGGATGTAACTTACTGGCTTGCTTGCTACTCCTGGCTCGCTCAGCTTGCTTTCTTATAGAGCCCAAGACTACCAGCCCACAGATGGTACCACCCACAAGGGGCCCTCTCCCCTTGATCACTAATTGAGAAAATGCCTTACTCCTGGATCTCATGGAGGCATTTTCTCAACTGAAGCTCCTTTCTCTGAGATAACTCCAGCTTGTGTCAAGTTGACACAAAATCAGCCAGTACAATTGACCCCTTGTCAACTTGACATACAAACACATCACCATTAAGCCTCGACCCTTACTTTCTTAATCATTTCCAAGATCTAAATAACTTTAAAAGTCCCACAGTCTTTGCAAATTCTTACATATTAACGTTTCAATCCCTTTTAAACATCCAATCTCTTAAAATTCTAAAAGAATTTGAAAATTCTTTTAAAAATTCAAAGTCTCTTAATTGTGGGCTCCACTAAAATACCCTTTTTCTTCAACTTCAAGAGGGAAAAATATCAGGTCACAGTCACAATCAAAAGCAAAATCAAACTCCAACTGTCCAGTGTCTGGGATCCACTCACAATCTTCTGGATTCCTCCAAGGGCTTGGGTCACTTCTCCAGCTCTACCCTTTGTAGCACACATCTTGTCTTCTAGGCTTCAGATGCCTGTACTCCACTGCTGCTGCTGTTCTTGGTGGTTATCTCATGGTACTGGCATCTCTGAAACACTGTTGTCTTCCGCTGCAACTAGGTTTACTAACAGCCTTTCATAGGCTCTCTTCATGGTGCCAAGCCTCACCTCCTTTGCATAACCCCTTCAGTCCTGGGCTGTCAATTGCAGCTGAGGCTGCACCTTCACCAGTGGCCTTCAACAGCCTCTCACAGTGCCTGAACCTCAACTCCTTTGCATGACCCCTTCAGTCCTGGGCCATCAATTGCAACTGAGGCTGCACCTTCACCAATGACCTTCCACGGCCTCTTCCACAGTGCCCAGGCTTCAGCTGCTCTTCACGACTTCTTCATGCCTTCAAAACTAGTACCACCTGGGTGACTCTTACACATTACCAAGTCCTGCCACAGCACAAGGTACAACCCTGGATATCTCTGAAACGCAGCCTCTGTGCTCTCAGAAAACACTTCTCAGAAGATTTCACCTCAATGATGCTGGTCTCTTCTTATTCACCGCTAATATCTTAGCTCCAGCTAACCAGCATCAATAGTCCCAGCAATGCAGTGGTTTTGCTTTAGTAGTTCTGGTATCTTGTTAATCACAACTGATTTCTTCAGCCCCAGCTAACCAAAACCATCGAATCTTAAATCAAACTAGCAATGGCCCTGATAAGAGTCTGTAATCTTCCCTCTGAAATTTCACAAGCCAGGCCTCCATCTTCTGCACTGTTTTCAACATTATCTTCCAAGCTCCTACACAACATTCCACAGAGCTCTTAACACTGAATGGATCTTCTAGCCCAAAGTTCCAAAGTTCTTCCACAGTCCCCCCCAAAACATGGTCAGGTTGTCACAGGAATACCCCACTATGCTGGTGCCAATTTGTCTTAGCCAGGGTTTCTATTCCTGCACAAACATCATGACCATAATGCAAGTTGGGAAGGAAAGGGTTTATTGAGCTTACACTTCCATGCTGCTGTTCATCACCAAAGGAAGTCAGGACTGGAACTCAAGCAGGGCAGGAAACAGGAGCTGATGATGCAGAGGCCAAGGAGGGATGTAACTTACTGGCTTGCTACTCCTGGCTCGCTCAGCTTGCTTCCTTATAGAGCCCAAGACTACCAGCCCACAGATGGCACCACCCACAAGGGGCCCTCCCCCCTGGATCACTAATTGAGAAAATGCCTTACCACTGGATCTCATGGAGGCATTTTCTCAACTGAAACTCCTTTCTCTGTGATAACTCCAGCTTGTGTCAAGTTGACACAAAACCAGCCAGTACAAGCCTGAAAAATAAAATAATCTTAATTTTTAAACTTTTATAAAACAGCATTTTAGATAAATTTGAGGCTTGTTAAATAAGGGTACATATAAAGTTTTTGATGTGCATGCCAGTGCTCAGAACCTGTTAGGCTTTAGAATTTTTTATATCTCATATTTTCAGATAGAAAATGTTCATCCTTTAAAAATAATTGAATAGCATTAAAAAGAATTTGTTTTGTTTTTTTAAATGTATGTGTCAGTTTGTCTGTGTGTGCGTGTGTGCACAAAGCCAGAAGAGAGTCACAGATCGACATGAGACTCCATGTGGGTGCTAGGAGCTCAGATGTTCTGAGACAGCAGCATGAGCTCTGTAACTGGTGAGCTGTCTCTCCGGCCCCCTTGAAGAGTAGGTTTTGAATGTTGTTGACAAGTGTAGGTGGTGTGTTTTTTGTTGTTGTTTGTTTGTTAGTTTGTAAAGTGTCTCACTTTGTTGTCCTGGCTGGCCTGGGAACACTCACTATGGCCTTAAACTCACTCTGATCAGTCTGCTTCTGTGTGCCATCACTTTTGACTATTTAAGTAATCTTTAAAATGTGGTGGCTTGAAAGGGCACTGCAGTCCCTCTCCAACCCCCTTGTTTTTAGAAGAGCATCTGGTAAATCAGATGTAGGAGGCTGTATCATTTCCTTAAGTCAGGATTGGGGTTTTTGTTGTTTTTTGTTTTTGTTTTGTTTTTTTTTAATATAAGTTTCAATGGGACAGCTGCTAATTCTTAATTTAAAAAAATGAAGTTAGCATCCAGAACATCAGGCTTCCTTCTGACAGTTAAACACATGTCAGTGTGCTTTCCTGCTTCCCTTCCTTATCCTCTGTGTGCTTATTTTCTAAAGGGCTAGGATGTGAATTTGATAGCAGCCTTATTTCTGTCAGAGTTGTATCTTTTAAACTACCAGCTTTTACCTTCTGGCACCTCAGGTCTTAGAGACTTTTTTCCCTAGTGTGCTCAGCAGTCAGTAGATTGTGTTTTAAATGCTTATTGATATTTTCCTTCACATTTTAATAATTAGATGGCAGATGTCCAAAAGCTAAAATTTAATACTAAAAGCTACTTTTTAATTTTTTTATGTTTGATGAATACACAGAGAGAGAGAGAGAGAGAGAGAATATATTTACTTAGTGAAATTAATTTTTTATTGTGTTTCAGTTTATTTTATCTAAAGCTGTAGTTGAACCAGAAGATTTTTATGAAGTTTGAGGTGAATGAAATGTAATTGTTGGCAATAACTGGAAGCTAACAACTTTGAAGTTTTAAAACCTCTGGTGGTTTGGGAATAATAAACAGCTGAACTCTGTGAGTGAGGTAATTCTCAGAGACAGGGGGCTCAGTGCTGAATGCACCACGATGACTAATTAAATGGTTTCTGCACATAGGTATTATGCTGTTAACCAGGCTGGAAATGGAATATCTATGGAGTGTGGTCAATGTAAAGCTAATTGAGATATCTTAACCAATGAGAATGTTAATTTGTATAACTAATTTTTAAGACACACCGTATTAACTTGAAATTCTGTGCTTTTAAGGGTTTTTGGATGTGTATTGAAACCCACATGTGAGTGAAGTCTAATACGGGTGTTAGATCGTGTTGAGTTACACACAATACAGATCTTGATGTACTCTGGAATTTGCTGCTCAGCTCCTGTGTGTGTGTGGTGGTGGTTGAGAAGACAGTTGGTACCAGTTCTATGCTGATCCCAGCTGGATCCATTCTCCATCCTGGCTGCTCATTAGAACTTACTGGGGACTTGGGAGACAGTGTTCTGAAACCATTGAATCAGAAACTGGGGCTGATTCATTTTGAAAAGCTTCACAAATAAGTATAAGTTTAGTCATGGTCTAAATCACTAGTTAAAAAAGACCTGCTCCAGAAATGTTTGACATGGAAGAGAGTAGATGTAAAGTACTGTCTTCTCTCCTTTACTGCATTGTGAGACAAAATTAAAATATTTTATTTTGCAAAATAAAATAAATATTTTTATTTTTAATTATGTGTATGTGTGTGTGTATGTGCACTTAAGTACAGGTGCCCAAAAGGGCCAGAGGCCTTGGGTCCCTGGAGTTGGGACTTAGAGGAGGTTGTGAGCTGCCTGGCTTGGGTGCTGGGTCCTTTGCTGAGCTATGGCTCCAGCCCCACAGGAGAGCCATTCCGGTTTCTCCGTACCACCTTTGTAGAACCTAGATCCAGACAGTTCTGCTTTTGATCTCAAGGACAAGGGAGAATTCTTGTTTTATATCTAGAAGAACTGAGGGTGAGGATTGTTCCTCTCTGGAAGTACTCTTTCCTTTGTTCGGGTTCTTCTTTGAGGTGTAAATCACACAGCTCACACAGTTCAGACAGCTGCTTTTGGGTAAAAAGAGAGCTGTTTCTCCTGTATTCATGAGCTTTGCAAATGTTACTACACCTTTAGGACATTTCCTTCACCTCAGGAGGAAACCCTATATATACCCAAGGCATTCACTTCTCTTCTCAGCCTGTGCGGCTGCAGGCTGCAGACTACCTTTTCGTGTGGATTTGCCCATTCTCCATACTTGACAGAAGTGAAGTCATGTTGTGTGTTGGCATTTGTGATTGGAAGATTGTGATTGTTTTTATTAAACATTGTGTTCTGCAAGTTCATAAGTAGCATGTGCTAGTACTTCCCTGCTTTTTATGGCAGTGTGCTGCTCTCTTGTGTAGGTAATAGCTCATTTTGTTTACCTACCGTGGGTGGATGATCGGGCTGTAATAGTGTTGTTGTGAACAGGGTGTTTATGTTTCTGCCACAGCATGTCTTCACTTTGGTATATGCTGGAAAGGACATTGTTGGCACCGAGTACTCAGGGATCCTTCACCTCAAGGTTAAAAAAAAAATCTTCTCATCAAGTCAAAGAGTACCAATACTCTTATGTTCTCATAACATTGCGTTTTAGAACAGAGGCCCTGTGTATGTCATTTGATATGGTGGTTTGCAGAAGACGCACTGCCCATCTGAAAGAAAGCACAGCTGTTTTCTTCTCTTTCTCCCAGTAGGTCTTTTGAAGTTGGAATTTAGAGATTTTCAAGTCTTTTTTCTCAGTTCTTTACTGATTAGAGAGGAGTGAAATGGTTGGCCTCTTCATATCTATAAAGCAACCCTTGCAATTAGCTCATAACTGTTGATTGCTTGGGGTTTTGTATACATTATCTCCTTTCAGTGTCATAGTTAACTGTCAGCAGTGACTACCATTTTACTACTGCTGGAGAAATGGAGGCACAGAGGTTGGTTGCTCCATCAGAACAGTTGGGTAGTCCCATGGTTCTTACCCACTGTTTGAGCTGCCTGCCTGATCAGTAGTTGTTGGTTCTTTTGGCAGATGTATTATGCTGTGAACTTCCTAATTTATTACCCATGAGAGAAAAATAAGGAACAATATACTTGGGTTTAAGTCAATTGCAGAAGCATAAAAGCTTAACCTGTATAAATGTTGAAAGAATGATGGACTTAAAGGAGCTTTTTAAAAGTAACTTTAGCTCTATCCCACGTTCTAAGACACACACATGCAGTATTCTTCCCCACCCCTAGTAGCTCACTTTGACTTCTAGTAAAGTAGGCTGGAGGTGGGTGGGTACAATACCAGTTTTCAAGTGGCCTGCTGTACTTGAGTGGAATATTGTTTGGCGTAAGAGGAGGAACACATATGTGATACTGAAGTGAATTTTATCATGTAAAAGAAGATGGCTAGGTGGCAGTCTAGGATGACTGATGACTGATCACAGAAATCATTTGCACAAGGTACAGAACAGTTTCCCCATGCTCTGAAACTCAAGCCTGTTTTGGGATTGAATTTTGGGTGAAGTTATGGAATATTTGAGTATAAGGTAAATTCCTTCTTGAGGCCAATTTTGTGTTACATATTAAGTGAAGGTGAGAGGAACCCTGGTGTATTTTGCTTTAGGTACTTAGTTTAGCCCTGTTATATAATAATTTGCTTTTTCATGTATATTGATGTGATTCTCCACTCCTTCCCCAATTCCCCAGATAAACAGGGGTCACATGACAACAGAAGCCAAGAGAGCTGCAAAGATGGAAAAGAAGATGAAAATTTTGCTTGGTGGTTACCAGTCTCGTGCTATGGGGCTCATGAAACAGTTGAATGACTTATGGGACCAGATTGAGCAGGCTCACTTGGAGCTACGCACTTTTGAAGAACTCAAGAAACATGAAGACTCTGCTATTCCCCGCAGGCTAGAGGTAACAGCGTGTGTTGCCTAATTTCTCAGGAGAACTGTGAAGAGTCACCCAGTCCTTTTTTCTCCTCCTCCAGCAGGTGATCTCTGAAGTTAGTATTGGAGTGGGTTTCTGACTTTCTGATCTACACCTGCCTATGCTTAGATGGGTATCAAGCAAACGATTGCTGCTCTGAAGACTCTTCTCATTCTCTTTTGTATTAAAGGATAGACTGTGTAAGAGAATAAGTCAATTTTATGACTAGTTTCCTTGAAACTTAATGGCTTGCCATTTATGTGGCTCTGGGAATTAGCATCTTTTAGTTTTGTGATCAAAGATGCTGCACATCACAGAACACCAGATCCTTTGGCCAAATTGGGTTTAGATTTATCTTCTTAGTGTGCACTCTAGCCCCTGCCCAGCCTCAGGGCAGTTAGGGCTTTTTGCAGTGTGTTGTGGGTATTGAGAAGACTGCAGAGGTTTGTTTATCCGAGAGCTGCAGAGGTTTTACCGGACGGTAATCACAGGACCAGAGCAAAGAATAGTTGAGGTGTTAGTTTTCTAGCAAAGATATTGGCTGTTTGTTTCTCTGTAGACGTGTCGTTCCTGAGAACTGTGAGAACCTGAGAACCTACCCAGCTGTCTGTAAGGTAGACCGCTGCCATAAGTGGACTTAGGTTTGCAGTAACTGGAGTATTTTTCTCTCTTCAGTGTCTAAAAGAAGATGTGCAGCGGCAACAGGAACGAGAGAAAGAGCTTCAGCAGAGATATGCGGACTTGCTGATGGAGAAAGAGACTTTACAGGCAAAGTTCTGAAGCACAGTTGATGCTCTGCCACAGAAGAACTGGTTGCTGGTTCCATACTCAGCAAGGCTGAAACTGACCTTTCTCTTCATTGACAAAGTTACCCAGCACCTGCGGTTTTTCAGTTGTTTGTTTTGAATGATACTGATCTTTCGCGTTCCGTGTTACAAACTTGGACTCCAGGATAATGAGGGTTTAAATTATCCAGATGCTCATTCTTTGCCAGTGTCATATTTACAAAATTTCATAGTTTAGGCCTTTAATTTAAAAAGCCTGACTTTAAATCCTGCCTGTGAGCAAACCCTTGAATAAAAAGGACATGTGAAAAATGGAGTGTAGCTTTTTGTTTGAAGTAATTAGATACTTAGGGTGCCCACAAGCCTGCCACTGCTTACTGTGTGCTACACTTAATGAGCACCTCTGTAATGAGAAGGATGCCCGACTCAGTGTAAGTCCTAAGAGCCAGTCCTTTGCGCTCATTTCTCTACACTGGCAAGATGGATAGACTTGTTAAAACCTAACATTATCTCCCCAGTATCTGTTAGAGAAGTTTCTTTTCTTCTGGCTACTGACATGAAAACCTGTGGGCTATCACTCAAAAGATTTGGGTTTTTTTTTGACTTTTAGTACTTTACATGAATTTTTTAAAACAGACATTTTAAAGATTCATTTGACAAGGCCATCAAACTTTGTGTAAATCTTTGCATTTAGCTTAATATACTTGCATAAATTTGGAAATTTGAGGATGGGTAGCTGTCGGGAGACCTATAATAACCCCTATAAGGTGACTTAGAGGCAGAGTGTGCTGGTCAGGCTTCAACACAGTAACAACAGAACTAACAACCACAACAGTGTAGGCCAACAGTGGGTTGGACTTAGCAAAAATGTTTGCCTGACCATAGCATATTAGGGACTAAAGGAAGGAGGAAGCATGCATCCATTCATTCATTCATTCATTCACCAACCAGGTATTTGCTGAATAAATATACTATGCCAGAATCTTGGAGCTAGAACAATGGATAAAATAGGTTCTGTTTCTGTTTTCTTGAACATAACTGTCTCTTAAGAATGACAGATACCTTTTTGGGTTTTTTGTTTGTTTGTTTTGTTTTTTTGTTTTTTTTTTGTGACAAGGCCTAGCTCTGTATCCCAGGCTGGTCTAGAACTTACAGTCCTGATTGGCTTGGAATGTGAAGTGATCCTCCTGCCTCACCTCACCTCCTGAGTTCTGGGATTAGAGGCATGAGTTGCTATATGACATATGGGTGAAAATGCAAATACATATCAAGTGTTGGATGGAGATGGTGTTAGTTACAGCAGAGCTCTTGCTGTTGACATTACTTAGGGCATACTAACTATGCACAGGGAAAGAAGCCTGGTGAGTGTTAGATTCTGTGAGGAAGTTAAAGAGGGCGACACCAGTGTGGCTAAAGAGGTTACTTTGAAGAGGTGTAACATGAGATAATAACACTTGGTTGCCATGTTAGAAAGCCAGAGCCTTGTCAGATCCAGTAAAGACTATCCTGCCAGGATGGATTGCCAGCTCTGTGCTGCTACCGTGTATTTGGTACACGGTACCAAAGCAAGAAGAAGACAGTGTGGCTTCAGTATCAGTGGCCTTAACACAAGGCCTGACCATATGGACCCACGTGGGAGGAGATTGGGCTTTATCTTAAATTGTGGAAGCTACGAGAATACTCCTAAACACAGAGTGACAGGTCAGCTGTGGGTTTAGATTCATTGCTGTGGCCATATTGTGAAATGTCTCACCTGGGTGGCTGTCGGGAAGCCAGTTCCTCTAGGAGCTTTGATGCAGTAATCCAGACAATGCCAGGAAGCTGTGAAGTGGAAACTTGAGGGTTCTTTGGAAAGTCGGTTAGATGGTGTGTTGCTGAGACAAACATGTGAAGGAACGATTCGTTAAAGACACAGGTGTGAAAGGCTTAAGGCAGACTCGTGAAGGGACGTTCTGCTGACACAGATACGGGAGAGAGGATGCTTTGCTAAAGCAAGGACATGTGATGAAAGATTCTTTGCTAAAGACACGCATGTATTAGCCCACCTTACATTGAGCTGCATTTGTCAGGACTCCATAGAAACTCACCAAAAAGCTTGTGGTGTACTACAGTTTGCTGCCACTTCCAAGGACTTGGGCTGATTGGATGTACGTGCTGAAGCAAGACTCTCACTGAGGCAAGGCACCTGGAGAATACATGATGTTTGGAGGGTATAAATAGGACTCCACAGAGCGACAGACACAGCTTGGCTTGCTGGTACAGCTAGCTGTGCAACGCTTGCGGGTCTCATGTCTGCTGATGAGAGAGGCACAGCCGAGAACTTCTCCTGGTGTTCCTGTTAGTCCCTCCTGCTGACTTGCGCCGAGGCTGAGGCCTGGCTGTCTCTGCTAGGTCGTGTCACTGCCGTTGCTGACTCTACTGAACTGGACCACTGGTGTATCTGTGAAGTGTTTGCGAGTGGATCGAGCTGCTGCTGCCTGATAACCTGTGAATAGAACAGCTGATTTCCAGACAACACAGACAGGAGTTGCTCCAAAGAACCTTTCTAAACAGGTCCACTTCCCCCATATCCTTTCTTTTCCACTACTTCTGGTGGGTGGTGAGCTACAAGGAAGGTTAAAGTGTTAATCATTAAAAATAGGAATAGAAAAAAAAATTAAAGCTACAAGCTGCCTGGATCAGACCCATAGGGGCCTCTCTGTTCAGGAATGGACCATAAGTCCCTATTTTGCTGGTATCTAGTCATGTAGCTTTCATACCATTTCTGGTAAGTTCTCATGGGTTTTTAAGGACATGCTTGAACTATCTTTGTATAGTGATGTTTTTTTAATTTCGTTGCATGTTTTGTTGGCTCGGATGTCTAAAACTGTTAAATGATAATGGCAGACAGTCTTGTTCTGTTTCTGGTTTTAATGGGGATATCTTCTGTGTTTTTAAGTTGGCTTTTTGACATAGACACTCTCTAGAAAGGTAGTCTCTCTCTGCTCTGAGTTACAGAAGGTTGAATTAGGAACAAGGTTGTGGAGTCTGTTGGAGTCACTCTTAAGAAGGCCATGCTGTTTTCTCACCTCATGTGGTGTTGACTTAAGCAGATTATCCAGTTTGAAACCATCTCTCTTGGAACCAGTTAGATTCATTTAAAACAGAAAGATTCATAGTTCATTTGTGTCTTATGTAGACCTTAAAGTATATGGGCTAAATAGTTGTTTAATAAAGACTCAACTGTCCTTAAAATGTGGGTAGATGCACTCACTTACAGCCTAAGAGAATCACTGAGGCTTGCAGCTTCAACACCAGCATGCCTTTGTCACAGCAGAACTGCTTTCACTGGTCAGTAGGCCTGCTGTCATCCTTCCTCAGTATCCTGGCAAGATGGAGGCTTCTCATCAGGTCTGACATTCAGTGCAGGCATGTGCCAGGTGGTAGGGTTTCTTAGAAATCTAGTATCTGTGAGACAGAGATTAAATAAGTCTCTTCAAAACATTAGGAGTCACACTGGATTAGTACCTAGTAAGAAAAAAACCACGGTGTCCGGATGACAGGCACATGACTTGTGACTGTACCTTTCTAGGGTACATTTCTCCCAAAGTGCAATTACCCTATTAGTAGTTTAGAGTCTGCCTTGCTTCTGTTATTTGGGAGGTTTGCATTTGTACATGTGATGGTTTGTATATATTCTGCCCGGAGGTTGTGGGCATTCAGATCCTCATCCAGGCTGCTTGGAAGCCACTATTCTGCTAGCAGCCTTCAGATGAAGATGTAGAACTCTCAGCTTCTCCTGCACCATGCCTGCCTGGATGCTACCATGCTCCTGCCTTGATGATAGTGGACTGAACCTCTGAACCTGTAAGCCAGCCCCAATTAAATGTTGTCTTTATAAGAGTTGCCTTGGTCATGGTGTCTGTTCACAGCAGTAAATCCCTAACTAAGACGGTACATAAACACAGTAGGTCCTAGGATTGCTTTACAACTTAACAGCTTTGGGCTGAGTATGGGACACCAGTGTGTGCTCTTCTGTGCATACAGCAGCTAAAGCAGGGCACTGGTTTGTTCCAGGAGAGGTAGAGAGGCAGAAAGACTGCCTGTGAGATCTGGCTCAGAGCCCTGGGTAGAAGTCCTGTGTGTGTGTGTGTGTGCACGCGCGTGCGCGCGTGCTCTGTGTGCTCTGTTTGTGTGCTAGTGTATATGCTCTGCCTCATATAGCCTGGAATCCAATGGGCTTTTTTCTTTCAGAAAACTGGTGTTTTGGTTTATTGTGGTTTTTATTTAAAAATGTTTTATCATTTAATGTTACCCCAACCCCCCAACATTCAGAGTATGGGGTTCATTTTGTTTGAGTGAAAGGTGGTGTTTTCTCTTTTCTCTGAATAATGTGACTATTCTGGCCTATTGCATGTGTGCAGTAGCCTTGTTTCGTAAGTACTTTATCACTGTTTCAAAATCTAGTTCAACAGTTAAGACTATTTAAACATTTCTATGTTGCTAGCTTTAAAAATATTTTGTTATTTTGTTACTTGTGTGATTTTGCATTCTGTAAAGAAAGTATGGCTCATGTAATTTTTGCTTTAGAATGTATTGAGAGTTTTGGGACCTAGAATCTTTAAGAGGTGTTCTGGGATGCTTTATTTCTTCAAAAACCCTTTTCTTGTTACATCATTGTGTGTGTATTTGTTTCTCAGATGTCTTGAAGCTTCAAAGTCTGTACGTCCAGCAGGGAGTCTTACATCTTGAGGAATTGTCCCTCTACCATTATGTTGTTCTTTTTGTTCTGAAGCCTTGGGTTATTTTATGAGTCCCTGAGTAACACACCACAAAACCTGTCAAAGCAGCACCAGGCACCCCCTTCCCTCCCCAGCCTGTGGGCGCTACAGTAAAATGTCCCACAGGTGGCTCCTGTCAAAATGGCAGTGTCACAATATCTCCTCAGCCTGCAGCTGTCTCAGGAACTGCAGGAGCTGTCCACTCCTTTCCTGCCTCAGCCTACTGCCTGCACGAGAAGCTGCAAGGTGACTTTCTTGCCTCAGCCTACAGCCTGGGTGAACTCTGCTGCAGGAGCTGTCCACAGTGGCAGCTACCCCCCCCCCCCCCCAGTAGTCCCACAGAGACAGCTCCTCAGCAAAAGCCAGCTGTATCCAGGAAGGACTTCCCACCCTAATGTGTAGGCCCGATGCGGGAAGGAGGCCAAAAAAGCCTGTATTTTCAGGCACAGTTCTTAAATTGGTCCACCACGTGACCATGAGCACCTGTTGGCTACTCTGGTGTCCAGTGGAGGAGGAAGGGCCGCTGGGTGCTTTCTCTGTCTCTCGTAGCTAGCAGGCTTTCACCACAGCGTCCGGCTCCTGAGTTTTCATTTTGGTAAATTGAATGTTTGGGATTTTGTTTTTAAAACAAGTATTTTTAAAAGAACAAACCATAGTGATCTATCTGCCTTACATACTTAAGCCAACTTCAACTTTTTAAAAACTTTTAAATCTTTAAGAAGTGTATTAGTTCTTTGAGAATTTCATACACTTTCCATCCACTGCCTCTGGCTCTTACCCTCTCCACCCCCTCTTCTGCAATGATCCCTGTCTGTATGTTCCATTCAGTGCTGAGCATTCTCCGTTCTTTCTCTCCACCTGGGCCTCTGTAATCACCCTCTATTGGAACTAGACAAGGGTTGAGAAATGAATTCATCTGAAAAGAGAATGCCAGGCGCATAGTCCCTCTCCACATCTTCAAAAGGCAGTAATATCACAAAACGGTGAAGGGTTGAGGCGGGAAGGGCTACACTGTACAAATAAGAAATGTTTCTGCTCGGATAGGAGGGAATCCTGCGACTCAGAAGCCCAGGAAGCATACAGCTCTGAGGGAAGAAGGTACTTAGTGGAAGGGCATCCTGAGACATGGGAGCTCAGGAACCACACAGCTCTGGGAAGCCTCCTCAGCAGAGGCATTGCAGCTCCAGGGGAGGGAATCCCCAACTGAGCTGAGGGGCTTGGGAGCCTCAGCCCCATTCCTTCTCTTCATTGCTTCTTTTTTTTCTTGGCTTCTTCTGAGTCACACCAGGCAGAAAATCTTATGAAAGAGATTTATTGGCGAGTCTAGCCTGTGGAGGAACGAATCCAGGGATGGCTGCCCTCTGCTCCCAGGAGCTGACAGCAGTGAATTGGACAAAGGTGCAGTGCTTATATAGGATTCCTAAGGGCGGAGCGTCTCATGGCCTAGATCCTGAGTGGGGATTGGTGGGGTTTGTGGGAAGTTCCGGTTGGTGGGTTTTCCTGCTCAGGCACTGTGGATGTCACCATCTGGTTGTGGCTTTCTTCATTCGCTCTTTATCTGTGTTTATGGCTGCTGCCACCCACTGCAGCAGAGCTTTGTGCTCTCACAGAGGCTGCTGTGTCCTCGCACAGATCAGCTGCATCCCACTTTGCTCTACTGTTTGTTTGTTTCTTTTCTTTTTCTTTCTTTTTCTTTTTTTTTTTTAAAGTCTTGGTGAAGATTGCATGCTGCTCTTGCAGAGGACCCAAGGTCCATTCCTGGCATGCATGTTGGGTGGCTCACGATGGCCTGCTGTAACGTGAGCTCCTTGGAACCCAGCTTCTCTGGTCTCTACTTAGCACCAGCACTCATGTGCAAACCCCACACATACACACACAAACATAATTAAAAACAATAAAGATAAATCCTTAGAAAATTTGTAGCTAAGTATTTTCACTTTCTCAAGTTTGACTTGTACAGTAAATAACAATAGCTGTGACTCATTGACACCAGAAACAGTGGTGGTTGAGTTTTCATCTTTTAAATGTCACTGTAAAAGGTTCTTGACCTACACATTTGGAAATTGCTGATTCAAGTCTGCCCAAGCAATCTGTGGCTGCTGGTCCTCTTGATCAGCGGCATTTTGTGTTCCCACTCTCCTCATCCCATTCAGGTCTGTCTGCTGTTCTAGAGAAGGAAAGTTCTGGCTGAATCTTCTGCATCCAGTGAGTCACTGTACTCCAGGGCTCTTGTGTGTGTGCCAAGTGTGTAAATATGCATGTGCACATGCAAGTGGAGGCCTGAGACTGAAGTTGGGTGTTTTCCTCAATCACTTCACTTTACTTTTTGAGGCAGACTAAATATGGGAAGAGTTAGGGACAGGCAGCATTGAGTTTGACATCTTGGTGTCTCTACAACATGGGAAATAGAGAAGATTGAAAATCGGGGGTGTGTATAATTCTTGTACTTAGAAGTTGTGGCTTAAATAGGACTAGGCTTCATAGACTCATAGATTTGAATTCTTGAGCACTAGGGAGTGGCACTATTTGAAAGGATTAGGAGGTGTGGCCTTATTGGAGGAAGTGTGTCACTGTGGGTAAGCTTTGAGGTTTTCATAAGCCTAAGCCAGGCCCAGTGGTTCTCTCTCTTCCTGTCATCTGTGGATCTGGATGTAGAGCTCTCAACTCCTTGTCCAGCACCATATCTGCCTGCATGTCAACATCCTTTCTGCCACGCTGATAATGGACTAAATCTCTGAAACTGTAAGCCAGCTCCAATTAAATGTTTTCTTTTGTAAGAGTTACTTGGTCATGGTGTCTCTTCACAGCAATAGAACACTGACTGAGGCAGAAGACCTTTTGGGTTTCTGCCTTGTTAAGTGTGGGTGGGTTCTGACCATTTCTTGGAGGGCTGCAGATCACTAGTTGCAGTGGGAGAGTTTCCAAATTGTCATTTCAGGAGGGTCAAGCTCCCTACATGCCGAGGTGGATCTGAGACTCAGTGTGGAGACCATCACTGCCCTGTGTGATTATTCTGATTGGCTTCTGCCTGTGGATGTAGGGCTTCCTAAGGCTTCCAGGCCCTGCTCTAACCCTGTTGACACTAACTAGTGACTCCAACTCCTCCTCAGTGTCTATCCATATGCTTGCAGGTGTCCTTAGAGGCCAGAAGAGCATGTCAGATTCTCTGGAATTATGGGTGATTGTGAGATGCCAGATGTGAGTGATGGGAAGCAAACCCTGGTCCTCTGTGAGAGCAGCAAGTGTTCTTAACCTCAGAGCCATCCCTCCAGCCCTGGAGCCTGCATTTTAACATGAGTCTCCATGAATATGCAAATTAGAGATGCATATTAAAATTTGGAAAATGCTACTGGGCCTCACCTGGGAACTGCAGCATATGTTAAAAAGCAGTTTGGGTTTGTTTTGGTTGCTCGGAACTCTTGAGAAGTCTTGATTAATATTCTGTTCCCCGCGGAGACCTTCCTGCTCTTTCTCTGCCCTTTCTTCCAACACACCTATTAACAATTTGTCCATTCTTTAGAACCAAGAAAAAAGCTGTTTGCAAGTATGCCCTGCAGCTCATGGGCAGATGTGATAACTTACTCAAACCAACCTGATACTTATTTAATTTCCCTGCATCGTCCACTCCAAAGCATTTTTAAAAAGTCATTTCTGAAACCTTTGGATAGGCCATTTGTTGGCCTGTAAGACCTTCTCCCCAGAGAGGCTGTTAATTATACCTGGGACAAGAAAGCTCTGTTATTAGAAATAATATTTGGCCTTGGAAAACTCTAGATAAGTTGGGTGGGAGAGGACTGCGAGCAGGAGACAAGCTGTGTCCACAGTCGCATGATTGTGCTTTGACAAAGGAGCGAAGAGAGCCAGCAGGAAAGACAGGTCCAAGAAGCTTCTGGCTCTTTGGAAAATGTGCTCTCTGACACAGTAGCTGCTAGCTACATACAGCTTAAAGGACATCTAAATTTATGTAGACTCAAACGTTCAGTTTCCCCAGTTACCCTAGCTGCCTCTCCACCATCACAGGAAGTCCTCCTGGGTTGTGCTACTCCAGGAAGTCATTTGGTAGCCACTTTCCTATTGTGACAGTATAATTTAAAGCTAGAACAATGTAAAGCGAGAAGGGATTTATTTCGGCTTATAGTCTCTAAGGTTTTATAGTCCGTAGTCGTCGGCTCTGTTGCTTATTGCCCCATGGTGAGGCAGAGTGTAGTGGAGGCCACAGAAGCCATGTGGTAGGAGGAGGGAGAGAAGGGACCAGGAAAAGACAAAATTCCCAAAGACATGTCTCCAGTTGCCAGCTTCCTCTAGCTTAGCCCATCTTCCAAGGTTTCTAAAACCTTCCTCAAATAGTGCCCTTAATCTGGGGACCAAGCTGTCAATATTGTATTCACATTGGGTTGTGATACAGGCTGCTGGATTGTGATGGTTTATTTTTGGATCAGAGTTGCCCTGCCTATGCTCAGAGGGCTCCTCATAGTCTGGGAAAGCTTCCCTCACTCAGCACAAGCAAGCATCCATGCCTCTTCTGTGATGCTCTAAGGAGAGTTAATGAGGAGCGCCCTTGCCTGCAGCCTCTATTGACTGACAGGGATCTTGTGTGTGTGCGTGTGTGTGTGTGTGTGTGTGTGTGAATT
Source organism: Rhynchomys soricoides (assembly GCA_019843965.1). Lineage (NCBI taxonomy): Eukaryota > Metazoa > Chordata > Mammalia > Rodentia > Muridae > Rhynchomys > Rhynchomys soricoides. The sequence continues at coordinate 6,931,977 of JADRCH010000153.1, read as the reverse complement.
CGTGCATGTGTGTATGCTTCTATGCATGTTTGTATGTGTGCGTGCATTTGTGTATGCATGCTTGTGTGTGTGTGTGTATGCTGTGCATGTTTGTGTGTGTGTGCATGCATGTGTGCATGCTTCTGTGCGTGTGTCCATGTGTGCATGTGTATGCTTGTGTGTGTGTCAGGGTTAAGGTTAGGTGTGTGTGTGTGCATGCATGCTTGCGTGAGTGTGTGCACGTGTGCTGAGCTCCCAGGCAGCAGAGCTGGTCTCATCTCCTTGAGCTACTGAGTACTCAGCACCACACTTAACTTCTCTCAGCTTGGTGTGCAGGTGTGCGTAGAGGCATGTCTATGTGTGTGGAACTTGGAGGACAGCCTCAGTTGTCAGTCCTTAGGAACTGTCCACCTTGTTTCTTAAGATGGGATCTCTCATTGGCCTGAGGCTCACAAAGTAGGCTAGCTCTAGGGAGCCACTTGTTTCCATCTTCCAGTACTGGATGACAAGCATACACCACACATGTGAATTCTGGGGCTCAAACTCAGGTCTTCATGCTTGCAAAGCAAGCTTTGTACCAACTGAGCTTTCTTTCCTGACCTGACACTTGGTCTCTTTATGACCAGACATTGTCACTGACTAGGAGGGTACTGGTGGAAAACCTTTAAGAATTCTCAGTCACTAAAGATAATAAAACAGCAACTGAGTTTAAACAACAGCAAGCTGTTCTCATCTGTCTCTGTGCTCATCTGATAATATGTGTGTTTCAGCATCTTAGAGAATTCTGTTCAGGTGAACAGTATTAGACTCTGAGGTGGTACAACATTCCTAGGGCCTTTGAGGTTTTGTTTTAATTGGTTTGGAGTCGGATGCAGGCTGTTTTCCATAACAAAGTCATAGTTTGGTAGCTGTGCAAAGGGTATTTTACTATTTTTTATTTTTGAAATTGTATCTAGTATGTGTGTCTACCTGCATGCTGTGGTGCTCGAATGAAAGTCGGGACCACTTGCAGGAGTCAGTTTTCATCTTCTACTTTGGGGATCAAATGCTTGTCATGGCTTGTCAGCAAACATCTTTATCTTCTGAGCCACCTTGCCTCCTCACTTTAAAATGATACCTTAAATATAAAGGTGTTTGCAAACTTGTCTTAGTGTTCCTAGCAGGTTGGGGAGGAAGGGTTTATTTGGCTTACATGTCCACATAGCTGTACATCATAAAAGGAAGTCAGAATAGGAACTCAAACAAGCCCAGAACCTGGAGGCAGAAGCTGATAGAAAGGCCATGAAGAGTGCTACTTACTGGCTTGCCCATCATGGCTTTCTCAGTCTGCTTTCTTATAGAACCCAGGACCACCTGCCCAGGGGATGACACCGCCTACGGTGGACTGGGCCCTTCTCTATCAATCAGATTAAGGAAATTATCAACCAATTAAGAAAATGTCCTACAGGCTTGCCTACAGCCCAATCTTATGGAGACATTTCCTTAATTGAGGTTCCCTCCTCTCATATGACTTACTTAGTTATGAAGTTAACATAAAACTATGCTTATACAGCCCCTCATGTTACACAAAGAAGGCTTTACACAGAGAAATATAGTTTCCTGCACGAAAGTCAATTCTCATATTCCTAATAGTTTTCCTCTGTGTCAACAGGAAAGGGATCTTAATCTGTTTATGGAACTCTCAGTGCTGCAGGCTGCCTTGTCTGTGTGCAGGTAACAGTGTCCTGGCGTAGACTCAATGTTTTTTGCATTGGTCTTTGTAAGTGGGTTTCAACGTCCTTTAGCCTCAGTGAATCTCATGCCCCGTAGCTATTATGTCAAAGCAGGGGACATACTTCTTGGGGATGAGACATGAGAAATGACCAGTAGATCTACAGTTGAAGAGATTAGACGAACTGCAGTTCAGATCAGCTCTGTGTCTGATACCACAAGCTCTCAGTATTGTATCTCTTTTGCTGTCACAGTCTGGGGGACATGCAGGTTTCTGTTAGAGTACAGAGTCTTCTTTTGATGGCTAATCTTGCTTGTTGATGTGGCCCCATCTGGAATCAACTAAAACCCAAGATGCTGGGTATTCCTGTGAGGGGTTTTCTTCATCAGATTATCAGAGTAGGTGAAGCAGCAAGACCCATTCTGAATCTGCCACCTTCTGGTGGCAGCCACTTAAAAGAACATGGAAGAAGGAAGCTTTTGCTGTCTGCCTGCTTGCTCCTACTCTTGCTGGCAAGCTCATCTGTCCTGTTTCTGTGGTTGGTATTAAATTCAGCTTCTTCAGGATTCTAACGGAGACTGAAGATGAGCATCTCTCCAGGAGCCATTGAGGACTACAGCAGCAGAGCGAGACTGCCACTCTGAGATCTGCCACAGTGAGATCTAGCCTCAGGGACTGAGCAATACTGGATTCTTGGCTTTCCCCCTTTCTATGGGGAGGCAGCCAGTTTTGGACTAGGGGACAACATCCTGCAAAGCAGTCTAGTCAATTCCCTTTTAATACATACTCATCCATCAGTTATGTTCCTTTTGAAGATGACTAATATACCTTCTTACACCATTTTAAGCCAGCTCTGGAAATGGAACCTGCACACATCCCCAAATCTCATGGTGGGTGGAGAGGAGGGGAGAAAGAGATTGTTTACTTCTCCAGAAGCTCATAGTGAGAACTTGTTGACCTTCCTTGTTCCCCAGTGCTTTTGAAACTGTTAGGGGTAAGCACACTGAGCTCAATTCCTCTACCGTTTCTTCAAACATATAGCCAGGATACAAATAACCACATTATGGAATTGCAAAGGGTTCTGGGTTGTTTCTGTAAACAGGGCAGCAGACTCTACCTAACCTGCCAACACAGGGTGTGTCTGAAACACTTGGGGGACATCCTTTGAGGAGCTCCATAGCTAGGTATCAGTCTAGGGATGAACCAACAACAAGGGCAATCCACACGGTGCTGTTAATGAAGGTAGGGAGGAGCCGTAATGTCCATCGTGCATACTCAGCAGTACCTACAGATGATGGAACACTGGTCCTCCACCCCAGGGCCTGCTCCAGCTGCTGTGCTCTGTGCTCTCTTGCCAGGCCCTCTCCACTGTCTTCCTGGCCCTCATGTCCCTTGGCCTACTCACAGCTATGGTGCTGCCTACCTAAAGAAAGCTGTGTGAGCCAGGCACAGTGGCACACTTAGTTGGGAGATTGAGGCAGGAGGATTACCATGAGTTTGAGGCCATTCTAAATTGTAGTGGGAGACTATAATCTCAACAAACAAAACAACAACAACAAAAACCCCAAATCCACAAATAACCTATGAGTATACATTCTGGTTCATGGGGGAAGCATGTTCCTCCCTTTCTGTCAGCCACACACCAAGGACACCACAAAGTCATTTTTGGAGAGGGCTTAGTTACACAGCTGGTTCCTGACACACATCTTGTCACACATCTCCATTTGGACAGTAAGTTCATAACTTCAAAATCACACAGTCCTGGGAGCTGTTCATGCTCCAAACTCGGAGGGGAATCTTCCAGCTTTGAGATTTGTCTCAAACCATCACAGCAGAATGACAACTAGAAAGAGGAAGAACTAGCCGGGCCCAGGTGTGGTGGAGAATGCTGGGATCCCGGCAAGCAGGAGGGAGAAGCAGGAGGATCAAGAGTTTCTGGCTAACCTGGCTACATAGTGAGACTCCGTTGCACTCAGACACATTTTCATAACTGCACTTTTTCCAAATACTTATTTGCAATTGCTGTCATCTTGTCTTTGAAAATCCCCTCTTTTTGTCTCTTTATCTTCCTACATCACACCCTACACAATAACAAATTCCAGTTGTTTTAAAGACTTAACATGAAAAACAAGTCCTGAAACCATTAGAAAAAAAAAATAGCAAGCTATTTTTAAGATCCCAGGCAGAGAAGTGTACTCAAAATAGATCACCACTCCACACCCCTTGACCACAGAGGACACAAGCCATCTGATTGATTTCATTTTCAGGATGGTAAAAGGTAGCATCTTAAAAATGGAAGGCAAATGGCTTGGGAGGAAGAAAACAAAAAGATGCACAGGAAGTTTGCAGAGGAGCAAATCTCAGTGGCTAAGACACACGAGGAAAGATGTCAGCCTTGTCAGTCATTGGAGAAATAAAAATTAAAGTAAGTTGGGTGTGGTAATTCCAGCCCTTGGGAGGCTGAAGCAAGAGGATCACTATGGTTTAGAGAGGCAACGGTGATTCCAAGACAGCCTAGGCTAAAGAATGAACTGCCTCAAAAACCAACCAACCAGTCAACCAACTAACAAACCAACCAACCCACCAACCATCCATCCACCATCCATCCAACTAGCCAATCAATCAGTAAGCCAGGCAACCAATCAACCAACTAACTAACCAACTAGTTAACTAACAAACCAGCTGAATCAATCAACCAGCTAGCCAGCCAACCAACAAGCCAACCAATTAACTAATGAGCCAACCAACTAGCCAGCTAACTAACTAGTCAGTCAACCAGCCATTCAGCCATTTAATCAACCAGGCAACCAACTAACCAACCAACAAGCCAGTCACCCAACTAACCAATCAACTAACCAACCAGGCAACCAACCAACCAGCCAGCCAGCCAGCCAGCCAGCCAGCCAGCCAATCAATCAGCAAGCAAGCCAATCAAGCAACTAACCAACAAACCAGCCAATCAACTAAAAAATCAATCAACCAGCCAGCTAGCCAACCAGTCAATCAGCCTGCCAGTTGGCTAGCCAGTCAGCCAGTCAGCCATTTAACTAGCCAGGCAACCAACCAACCAACCAACCAACCAACCAACCACATACATACAAAAAAGCAAGACAACACTGAGATATAAGTGCAACAATACCACATATCAATGAGGATAAAAGAGAAATGGTGAACATGTCCATGGCTGATGGATGGAAGTCATGCACCAGAGTCCTGTGAAATGGGGATTGCTGGTATCTTGTGGCTAACAACTCTGTTCCCATCTTATCTCCCTAAAGTAACTCATCAGCTTGTGTCTAGGAGAAGCACTCGATGTTGGAAAGAGCCTGGGTGTCCATCAAGGGAGGAAGATGAATAAGATGTGGGCGAGTCTCTACAGCAAATAAAAGGTACTGCAGAGAAAGCAGAGGATGCAGAGTGACACATTTAACAAGATAATTAAAAATTCTCACTCAGATGATTTTCATTTATTGGGTAGGACTGGAATTGTTCTTATGTTTAACTGAAATAAAAATGAAATTGCCCAATCATTTTCTTCTTTTTCTCCTATCCTCTTCCTCCCTAAAGATGTCTTTATCCTCTCTATGTGCTTCTGTCTAGTTTCATGATCTATATGCAGACATACATAGACATACAGACAGACACAGAAACATACAGATACATACACAGACACATACAGACATATCTATCTATATAGATATAGATGCATGCACAAACACACAGAAATACAGAGAAATACAGACACACAGACACACAGAAATCAGACACACACAGAAATACAGATACACTGACACATATATAAACACAGACATACCCACAGACAGATATATACAGAGACACACAAATCCAGACATGCATACATAACTTGCAGTATTTGTCTTTCTGAATCTGGGGAACTTCACTTAAGAATAATTTCTAGGGGGTTGGAGAGATGGTTCATCTGTTAAGAATGCTGGCTGCTCTTCCAGAGGTCCTAAGTTCAATTCCTACATGGGGTATCTCACAATCATCTGTAATGGGATCTGATGCCCTCCTTCTGGTGTATAGGCATATATGGAGACAGAGTACTCATACACATGAAATATATAAATAAATTTAAAAATATATATTTTAAAGAGAACAACTTTCAGTTCCTTCCATTTTCCTGCAGATGTCACGATTTCACTCTTCTTTATACCTGGATAAAGTCCCGTTGTATGTTTCTATATCTGCTCATTGGCTGTTTCTGCCTTCTGTGAATTCAGGAACAGTATAGCAATATGGTGAGCCCCACAGTCCAGTATGTAATTAACAATTAAAATATATTCTCCTTTATCCTCTAAGTTAGAGTGCATGCAGTTCATCAGACAAACTTACTGCCTTGTGTCTCTTGTGTCTGATTCTAGTGAGGCTGCCCCGCACATGCTTTGTTTTGAATTTTAAAAATTCCTGAGAGAAAATATGGATTAGCCAAATATTTTTGAAAGACTCAACTGTATGACGTTCAATTCATTAAGTTTTGAGATGAGGACTTGCTAACTTACTTTATAATCCAGGCTGGCTTCAATTTCACAAGCCTTCTGCCTCAGCTTCTCAAGTTCTGGGTTCACTGTGCCTGGCTGTGAAGCATTTGGGGGGAAAACATGAACAACAAAAAGTCATCTAAGTTGTTATTTGTCATTAACAACTTTAAAAAAAGTTCATTTATTCTTACTTATATGTGTGTGTGCCTGCATGCATTTATTCCATGAAGCCCGGGAGTTATAGTTAACAGAGGTTGTGAACTGACCTGTGGGTGCCGGGAACTGAACCCTGACGCCTTCTCTCCAGTCCCTCCTTTTCTTCTTAGCTATGTTCTAATCTGCTTTCACTAGTGCCTTAGGCTTCCTTCCTTAACATTCTCGAACTTTCCTTTCATCCCTGTCAACCTCCACAGCAGCTTCACTCAAGCAGCATGGCCTTCTCTCTTTCTCTTCTCCATCTTTCTCCTATGCACTAAGAACCCCAAGAGGGAACCTGAGTTTCCAAAGTAACGCGTTGACTCTGGTGGGACTCCCCAGAATTTCCGCTCACAAGTGCACCACGCTCCCGCAGGAAGCAAGGGTCCTGCCTCCACCACTGCTGTGTGTCAGGAGTTTGTCCAGATCCCCTTTCCCAGACACCCAGCAGATTCTGGTTCTCTGTACAGCCCAGGAGGTGGTGGTTTGGGTTTTAGGAAGGTGCAGGCCCTGGGTCAAGTTCCCAGAGCTGGAGGGTCTGTCTGACAAGGCTGGGTTTGATGGTACTAGGGCCGTTCTCCAGGCAAGCACCCCTTCCTGCCTGGGAGTTGGCCCTGGCCCGGGAGCCCACCCGGGAGCCAGCCCACTGGTCCCGGCTGCCGTGGGTGGTGGAGGACGGGCTCTCTGGTCCCACTGCCTTTCTGTGGCTTGAACAGGAAAGAGACAAAGGTTCCATTTTAGGGCTGAGGAAAAGCATTTGAGGTATTTCCATGGGAAGTGGCAGCCAACAAAAGCTGTGCTGGGTGGTGCTCTAGTTAATTGCAGGAAGGCAGGCAGGCCTCTAGGATATTACCTTTCTCGACTGGAAAGTGTTTCTTTGAAAAACGTTTTGGTTTAGCCTAGGCCTCCTAAGTTTTAGCAGATCTGCTAGTTCATAACTATGAAGAGAGTCACCAAGTTGGTCCTCAGGGGCTGGGAGGGAGGGAGGTGAAGGCAGCACAGGGCTTGAACAAACCACCCAGACGACAGCTCTCTGCTAAATGATGGCTGCAAAACACTGGATTAGATTTCTCAGCCCATGGAAAGTCCTAAAGGGGGCTGTTCCCCGGAGGCCTGCCTCCCCCAAATGGAAACAGAACCTGCGCCACTGAAGGAAACCTCTCCTGCCCTGCGATTGGGAAAGGGCAGGAAATGAAGCCAGCTCTCTTCTTAAACTGTTTTTTCTCCCCTTTCTAATAATGAAAGAAGAAGAAAAGAAGAAGAAGAAGAAGAAGAAGAAGAAGAAGAAGAAGAAGAAGAA